>JANFCV010000281.1:0-390283 GCA_024500475.1 Phthorimaea operculella | reverse complement strand
TGTCCTCATAGTACGGACATTCCATGTTGCAAATCGCATGGATAAGCGGGGTTGGTTTGTGATGTTTTTATGCCTGTTAGTTGCAGGTGTACAATGTAACGGCGCCGATTGTCCAGTTGAGGCTGGTGCTCTCTACACCCTAAAAGGTTATATATACTCTAAGGATATGATATAAAATGTTTTCGTCCAGGTAGAATCGCTGGCGGCAGCGCGGCGCGCGGCGGTGGCCGGGTTGGAGCCGTCGGACTCCATCCGCGCGGTGAACGCCGTCCTGGGCGCGCTGGACCGGCTGCGGCGCGCGCCCAACGCGCTCGTGCTCGCCACCTCCAACGTCACCGCCGCCGTCGACGCAGCCTTCCTCGACCGAGCGGACATTGCCAGGTATGAATACCTCGACAGACATTGCAAGGTTTGAATGCCTCGACTGACATTGCAAGGTTTGAATGCCTCGACTGACATTGCAAGGTTTGAATGCCTCGACTGACATTGCCAGGTTTGAATGCCTCGACCGAGCAGACATTGCCAGGTATGAATGCCTCGACCGAGCGGACATTGCCAGGTATTCCTCGACCGAGCGGATTGCCAGGTATGAATACCTCGACCGAGCGGACATTGCCAGGTATTCCTCCAACGAGCGGACATTGCCAGTAGTATGAATACCTCGACCGAGCGGACATTGCCAGGTATGAATGCCTCGACCGAGCGGACATTGCCAGGTATGAATGCATCGTCCGAGCGGACATTGCAAGGTATGAATGCCTCGACAGACATTGCAAGGTTTGAATACCTCGACCGAGCGGACATTGCCAGGTATTCCTCGAACGAGCAGACATTGCCAGGTATTCCTCGACAGAGCGAACATTGCCAGGTATTCCTCGACAGAGCGGACATTGCCAGGTATGAATGCCCTCGACCGAGCAGACATTGCCAGGTATGAATGCCTCGACAGAGCGGACATTGCCAGGTATTCCTCGACAGAGCGGACATTGCCAGGTATGAATACCTCGACAGAGCGGACATTGCCAGGTAGGAATGCCTCGACCGAGCGGACATTGCCAGGTATTCCTCGACCGAGCGGACATTGCCAGGTATGAATGCCTCGACAGAGCGGACATTGCCAGGTATGAATGCCTCGACCGAGCGGACATTGCCAGGTATTCTCGACCGAGCGGACATTGCCAGGTATGAATGCCTCGACCGAGCGGACATTGCCAGGTATGAATACTCGACTGACATTGCAAGGTTGAATTCCTCGACAGAGCGGACATTGCCAGGTATGAATGCCTCGACCGAGCGGACATTGCCAGGTATGAATACCTCGACAGAGCGGACATTGCCAGGTATGAATGCCTCGACCGAGCGGACATTGCCAGGTATTCCTCGACCGAGCGGACATTGCCAGGTATGAATGCCTCGACAGAGCGGACATTGCCAGGTATGAATGCCTCGACCGAGCGGACATTGCCAGGTATGAATACCTCGACAGAGCGGACATTGCCAGGTATGAATGCCTCGACCGAGCAGACATTGCCAGGTATGAATGCCTCGACCGAGCGGACATTGCCAGGTATTCTCGACCGAGCGGACATTGCCAGGTATGAATGCCTCGACCGAGCGATACATTGCCAGTATGAATGTCGACTCGAGCGGACATTGCCAGGTATGAATACCTTGTAGACATTGCAAGGTTTGAATGCCTGACAGACATTGCAAGGTTTGAATACCCCGAGACATTGCAAGGTTTGAATGCCTCGACTGACATTGCAAGGTTTGATTGCCTCGACAGACATTGCAAGGTTTGAATGCCTCGACTGACATTGCAAGGTTTGAATGCCTCGACTGACATTGCAAGGTTTGAATGCCTCGACAGACATTGCCAGGTTTGAATGCCTCGACTGACATTGCAAGGTTGAATGCCTCGACAGAGCGGACATTGCCAGGTATGAATGCCTCGGCAGACATTGCCAGGTTTGAATGCAACGACAGACATTGCAATGTTTGAATCCCTCGACAGACATTGCCAGGTTTGAATGCCTCGACTGACATTGCCAGGTATGAATGCCTCGACAGAGCGGACATTGCCAGGTATGAATGCCTCGACTGACATTGTAAGGTTTGAATGCCTCGACTGACATTGCCAGGTTGAATGCCTCGACCGAGCGGACATTGCCAGGTTGAATGCCTCGACAGACATTGCCAGGTATGAATGCCTCGACTGACATTGCAAGGTTGAATGCCTCGACCGAGCGGACATTGCCAGGTTGAATGCCTCGACAGACATTGCCAGGTATGAATGCCTCGACTGACATTGCAAGGTTGAATGCCTCGACCGAGCGGACATTGCCAGGTTGAATGCCTCGACAGAGTGGACATTGCCAGGTATGAATGCCTCGACTGACATTGCAAGGTATGAATGCCTCGACAGACATTGCAAGGTTGAATGTCGACAGAGCGGACATTGCCAGGTATGTATGCCTCGACAGAGCGGACATTGCCAGGTATGTATGCCTCGACAGAGAGGACATTGCCAGGTATGAATGCCTCGACTGACATTGAAGGTTTGAATGCCTCGACTGACATTGCAAGGTTGAATGCCTCGACAGAGCGGACATTGCCAGGTATGAATGCCTCGACAGACATTGCAAGGTTTGAATGCCTCGACTGTCAAGGTATTCATACCTGGCAATGTCCGCTCGGTCGAGGAATACCTGGCAATGACCTATGTTCCTTGGGGAAAGTTGTTCAGTTTCAAAGGTTTACCCTTAAAATATTTGCAATTAATTTTTTACACCTGTATATTGCGGCGAAATAAAGATTTTGTATTTTGTTTGTTTGCATTGCTGTGTGATGCCGGCTTAGAATAGCATCACCAATTTCTTTCCCGTGGGTGTCGTAAGAGGCGACTAAGGGACTCGAGGGTTTGATGTGTATTGCAATTTTAGGCGACAGGCTGACCACCTGTCGCTATAGTGATACACTACAATAGCTAAGACGGCCCTCAAATATTTGTCAGACGGGGCGACAACGACCGTATTTTACGGCTGTTGACGCTCTGCCTACCAAAGGATAAAGGCGTGATTTATGTATGTATGTACATATGTATATGTCGCAGGAATCTAGCGAAATCCGGTAATTCGCGAAATCCCGGCCCTTCGCGAAGAGCCGGATAATAGCGAAAGCATGATTCGTAGCCGAATCCGCTACGCACTTGCTACGAAAGGTTCCATATGGCAAAGGTTCCATATGCTGATCAGGTGGTTCAGCCTGCAATTGCCTACTCATTCATGTCAGCGGCCCACGGAACGCCCAGTGTCGTAAGGGTTCTTCGGGTGGTCATGATCATGCCCATGATTATGATTATGATTATAATCATAATGACCATGACCATGAGTTACCATGACCATGGTCATGGTCACTGTCATAATTATAATCATAATCATCATAATCATAATCATAATCATAAGTATAATCATAATCATAATCATAATCATAATCATAATCATAATCATAATCATAATCATAATCATAATCATAATCATAATCATAATCATAATCATAATCATAATCATAATCATAATCATAATCATAATCATAATCATAATCATAATCATAATCATAATCATAATCATAATCATAATCACAATCACAATCATAATCATAATCATAATCATAATCATAATCATAATCATAATCATGATCATGATCATACTCATAATCTTCTTAGCGAATCGATTCTGGCGTTTTAGATAGTTGGACCAGTACTCAGCCACACGTACAGCGTTGTTCGTTGCTTTGTAAAGGTCCTCGCGTGTACAGGTGCTTGGGCACGCGGGGCAAGACAGTAGATGTGCCATAGATTGGGACGATATACCGCACTGGCAAGCACTTTCTGTACTGTACCCCCATTTACATAAGAATGGGATAAGTCCGCCTTTGTGCCTATACAATCTTTTAGTTTATTTAAGTTTTATATTGTATTGATTTCTTGTGTGGTACAATAAAGTTATTACATACATACATACATTACACATATTTTCTTTACTCCTGCCGACTTGGGTCCGAGTCTGTTTAAAGACTTCCACGTCGGCCGTGTGTGGCCTCAGGCAGTCGCTCAGAAAGTGGCATTGTTGTTGCTTCAGGTATACCTCCCGCCAAAGATTTAGGCGATTTTGAGAGACTTCGCCGTCTAGGGGCACGTCTTTACAAAACTGTGCCGACTTCTCAACCTTTGAGGCACCGGGGTGTAATAGTGCATTGGGTGTTTTGGGTCAGCTCTTTTTCGCCATTTCGCATCGACTCGCCACTTCTCTGCGGACGCCTGGAGGAGCGATACCAGCCAGAGGATACAGCATTGCAACAGGAGTTGGTTTCAGACAGCCTGTAATTATCCGGCATGTGTCATTTAATGCTGTATCTACCAGACGAGTATGAGCAGAACGGCTCCAGACTGGGCAAGCGTATTCGCCCGCAGAAAATGATAAGGCCATTCCAGTGGTCCGCAGGACTTGAGGCGATGCTCCCAGTTGGTGGATATGAGGCGGCGTAAAGATTGTTGCGCGCCCACTTTCTGCTTGGTGTTGCTGCAGTGCTGTTTGTAAGTGAGTGCTCTATCCAGTGTGATACCGAGGTATTTTGGATGAGGGCAATGAGCAATGGGCACGTTTTCCAGCAAATATTCAAGGTTCGCCTAGATTCGCGATTGCGTAGGTGAAAGACGCAGGATTGGTTTTAGATGGGTTGGGTCTAAGGTAGTTTTGGTCGTAGTAGCAGCCAAGCGTATCAAGCGCTGAAGTAAGGCTACTTTCTACCTGTTCAAACGACGTAGCTTGAGCCGTAAGTGTCAGATCGTCGGCATAAAGGAAACTTGATGTATTGGGTGGTCTAGGCTGGTCGTGTGTAAATGTTAAATAACATTGGTGCCAGCACGCTACCCTGGGGTAGTCCGTTCTTTTGAGGTCGCCATCGGCTTTGTCGTCTAGAAGGTGAACTTGAAAGCGGCGGCATCGAAGTAGCTCGCTGAGTATCTTCGTAAAAGTAAGTCACCAGTCATTTCAGCTACCTTCCATAACAACCGTTTTATGTTTACTGTGTCATATGCAGCTGATAAGTCGACAATACGACGCCTGTCACTTGACCCAGCTCAAACCCGTCCTCTAGGTGTTGTGTGAGGTTGAGAGTTTGATTGCAGCAGGATTTTCCTGGTCGGAATCCAGCCTGCTCGGGAATGAGCTTAGGAATGAGATACTCATAATCATAATCATTATCTTAATGGTAATGGTCATGGTCATGGTCATTGTCATTATGATTATAATCATAATCATGCGCATGATCATGACCACCCGAAGAACCCTTACGACACTGGGCGTTCCGTGGGCCGCTGACATGGATGAGTAGGCAATTGCAGGCTGAACCACCTGATCAGCATGGAACCTGCTGCATATGGAACCTTTCGTAGCAGGTGCGTAGCGGATTCGGCTACGAATCATGCATTTCGCTATTATCCGGCTCTTCGCGAAGGGCCTAGGGATTTCGCGAATTACCGGATTTCGCTAGATTCCTGCGACATATATATTTCTTACAGTGAATCTTGTAATTCCTACTGAGAAATAAATGCTTTTGATTTTGATGATGTTATGTTTGTTTGCAGGCTGGTGCCGGCGCCGGGCGCGCGCGCGGCGTACGCGGTGCTGCGCGGCGCGCTGGGCGAGCTCATGTCGCGCGGGGTGGTCGCGCCGCGGGAGCCGCTGTTCGCGCTGCGGGTGCTCGCCGCGTCCGGCTGGGCCGACACAGGGCGCCACCGCGTCGGTACATACATACATAAATCACGCCTTTATCCCTTGCGGGGTAGGCAGAGCGTCAATAGCCGTTAAATACGGTCGTTGTCGCCACGTCTGACAAATATTTGAGGCCGTCTTAGCTATTGTCGTGTATCACTATAGTGACAGGTTGTCAGCCTGTCGCCTAAAATTGCAATACACATCAAACCCTCGAGTCCCTTAGTCGCCTCTTACGACACCCACAGGAAAGAAATGGGGTGATGCTATACTAAGCCGGCATCACACAGCATTCACATGCATGCACGGCAACACTGCGTCAGTTACCTTATAAATAAATATAATATAATAATAAATATCGCTGGACGAGACACACAGCGCCATCTAGCCCCAAACTAAGCAAAGCTTGTACCATAATATAAAGAAAGGGGAAGTAAGTTATCTTAGAACCGCACCGCACGCGGCTTGTATGTGCGCAATAGTATCTACGCGTCGCCGCACGCACACATCTAATGGCTGCCCCTACCGAGGGTGCCCGAAACGTCCTCGAGATTTGTCAGTGTGTGCGTGCGGCGACGCGTACAGATATATTACACATGCACATAATGCCGTGTGATGCCGTTTAGAGTAGCATCATCCCATTCCTTTCCTGCGGGTGTCGTAAGAGGCGACTAAGGGACTCGAGGGTTTGATGTGTATTGCAATTTTAGGCGACAGGCTGACAACCTGTCACTATAGTGATACACGACAATTAGTACGGTCTGTGACTTTTGGAAATGTATGGAAAGGTGACGATTTTTGTTTAAGTGAAATTTCGATATTGGGCCTTGTAGAAGACCTCAATCTAAGGTTTTTGAGCCCGGTTACCAAACTCCAGCACGTGGTGGGGAGGGGGCGTTCAAACTTTCGCGTTACCGCGCTTCAGTAAAAATATGGCGTTGGCTTTACATACAATTTTGATTTTGGTATCAATTTCTTATAAATCGAGGATGTACCTTTCATTTTTGTATCAAAATTTATATTTCTTACGAGAAATATGAAAAAAATTGAAATAAATGAAAAAATCGGCAAAGATTTGTAATTTTTTCATTTGACAGGCTATATCTTTAAAAATATATATGAATAGGTCATAAATAAAAATATTATCTGTTAGTCTTATTATTAAAATTTATGAAATCACTCACAGTAATGCCAATATTCTTAGAAAAACTCCCAAAAAAATAAGAACCGTGCTACTGCAATGTACCAGCATCGTACTCTGTATTTACCGTTTAACATTTTTCATTTTCCTGAAAAAGCGTTACAGTGCTATTATTTGTAATGTCATGTATTATAATAAATAAAGTAGACGTATCTACACTAATATAATAAAGAGGAAAGTTTTGTTTTTTGTATGTATGTATGTAATCGATAAACTCCGGAACTACTTAACTAAATTAAAAAATTCTTTCACCATAGAAAGCTACAATATTTCAGAGTAACATAAGCTACTTTATACCACGAGAAATATTATTCACGGAAAACAGTTAGCAGTGGAAACCGTTTAATTTAGCTGATATTACCCAAATTATCCAAAGCACTGACCGATCTTCGCGAATTCATCATGATATTGCTAGCATATCAAAAAAGGCATGAACTACGTTTTGTCAGAACTTGAGGATCTGGAGTACCTGATGGAGGGCACAAGGAGCACTGCTATACTATATGAGATACAAAAATGGCAAGAAAGTATTTTTTATCTAGTTATTGTTATTAACTCAAGTTATTTGTTCTTGAAAGGGAGACTTTGAATAAAGTTCATCATTGCATAGATCATCATTTATTAGGCAATACCATAAATATTGTAGGATAATAAAAAATCATTTTTATAACAAACTAAAGCCCGCCCAGCGGTTTCACCTGCTGCTACTTACATGTTTTCCGTAGAAATTGGATCTTTGCCCGTAGTAAAAGTCCATTACCCGCCTGTTAAAGGAATGTGCCAGCAGAAGCGGCCCGTCATGCTGAATTACTTTTACTTTGTAGCCATTACCGTATCTCTTATAGTTTAGATGGGATGCTGGTGGTCTTCATCAGCAGATCCTCGATGACCATGTACCAGCAGAAGTGGCCCGTCATGATGAACAACTTTTTCTATCAAGCCATGACCGTATCTCTTATAGTTTAGATGGGATGCTGGTGGTCTTCATAAGGTACTCCAGATCCTCGAGGGCTGACAAAGTAGCCATGTCGTCTTTAATTTAATATGCTAGTAACATCAGTGACAAATTTCGCGAAGATCTGTAAAGCGTTTTGGCTAACCAGTAATATCTGCTGTATTTCGCTTTTCCTGCTGTTAGCCGTTTCGTAGGAATGAGAATTTTCCGTGGTAAAAGTAGCCTATGTTACTCAAGAATGTTTAGCTTTTAATGGTAAAGATTTTTTGAAATCGGTCCAATAGTTTCAGAGTTTATCGATTACATACATACAAAAAAACAAAGGTTTCCTCTTATTATATAAAGACTAGCAACCCGACCAGCAGCAGCCTCTTCACCCGCTGCTACTATCTGTTTTCCGGAAATGTCATGTTTAAAAAAACCTATGAAGCCTTGCACATATATCTTTCAGTTGTGAGGCTTCATGTTCCATACTATATACACTAACATCATCAAAATCAAAGTGCCAAAAATAGCGATGCTTAACAACTTTATTTTGAAGTCAATACCGTAACTCAAATAATTCTGATGGAATGCTGTTGGTCTACCCACATCAGGTACCCAGACCTTAAATGACAATGCCAGTAGAAGCATCCCGTCATACTAAACAACTTTTACTTTGTATCCGTTACCAAATTCATCAGATCCTCCAGACCTCGATGACCATATGCCAGCAGAAGCAGCCCGACGTGCTGAACAACTTTTACTTCGAAGCCTTTACCGTATTTCTTATTGTTTGGATGAGATGCTGGTCATCTACATCAAGTACTCCAGACCGATGACCATGTGCCAGCAGAAGCAGACCATCATGCTTAGCAAGGTCTGACAAAACGTAGTTCATGCCTTTTTGATATGCTAGCAATATCAGTGATGAATTTCGAAGATCGGTCAGTGCTGTGGATAATTTGGTAATATCAGCTAAATTTAACGGTTTTCCGCTGCTAACTGTTTTCCCGTGGGAATAAGATATTTTCCCGTACTATAAAGTAGCCTATGTTACTCTGAAATATTGTAGTCTTAATGGTGAAAGTATTTTTGAATTCAGTTCAGTAGTTCCGTAGTTTATCGATTACATACATACATACAAAAACAACTCTTTCCTCTTTATTTTATTAGTGTAGATACGTCTACTTTATTTATTATAATAAATGACATTACAAATAATAACTCTGTAACGTTTCAGGAAGATGAAAATGTATATGGTAAACATAGCAGTAGGTCCATGGTACACATTGCAGTAGCACGGTTCTTATTTTTGGGAGTTTTTTCTTCAAATATTGGCATTACTGTGTATGGTTTCATAAATTTAAATAATAGGACTAACGGAAAATATTTTTTATTTATGACTTGTTCATATATATTTTTAAAGATATAGACAAATAGCCTGTCAAATGAAAAAAATGACAAATCTTTGCCGATTTTTTTCATTTATTTCAATTTTTTTCATATTTCTCGTAAGAAATATAGGTATTTTGATACAAAAAATTAAAGGTACATCCTCGATTTATAAGAAATTGATGCCAAAATAAAAATTATATGTAAAGCCAACGCCACATATTTTTTTTACTGAAGCGCGGTCACGCGAATGTTTGAACGCCCCCTCCCCCCACCACGTGCTGGAGTTTGGTAACCGGGCTCAAAAACCTTAGATTGAGGTCTTCTACAAGGCCCCATATCGAAATTTCACTTAAACAAAAATCGTCACCTTTCCATACATTTCCAAAAGTCACAGACCGTACTAAATAGCTAAGACGGCCCTCAAATATTTGTCATACGTGGCGACAACGACCTTATTTTTACGGCTGTTGACGCTCTGCCTACCCCGCAAGGGATAAAGGCGTGATTTATGTATGTACAAGCAGCGCGCGCTGCGGTTGTTCTAAGATCACTTACTTCCCTTCCTTATACTATGCTTGTACTATGGGAACTAGACAACTGATATAATACTTATATACTTCTTTTTGTAAATAAATACATATTATACATAGAAAACACCCAGACTAAACACAAATATTTGAAAATTGACTTAACAAACATTTGTGTCGGTGGGGATCGAACCCACGACCCTCGGCGTGGCAGGCAGGGGTACTATCCACTACGCCATCGGGCCAGTCAACCTTCACCTTTACACCCACAATTGTCCACTGCTGACATGGGCCCCACCAGGGGCTCCGATCCATTGCCGTGCTCGCCACGCTTGGCAGGCGGATTGGCAAACTAGTGCAAGATGTTGCATTTACAGGAACACGGACGGACGGGTCTGCAAATACCAGCTGGCAGCCCTGGACTCGATTGAGAAGGCGCCAAGAAACTCATCGCTGATAGGGCACTTATTGACGCTAAGTTACAGAGCTCGAACACCGTCGCAAAGTAGCTTGCTTGTCGGTATTCTACAGGATACATTTCGGGAGTGTGCACAGTCTCCATGACCTGATACCTCCGTCACCATTCCATCTCCTGCACGACACGCCGGTTGGGATTCCACCCTTATATCGTAGACATCCCGCATTCGCAATAAAAGCGCTTTCGCTTCTACATTTTTAATGCGAACTGCCATGAGTGGAACTCCCGCCTGCGGATCTGTTTCCGGAACGTTATAACCTGGGCCTTTTCAAGGCGAGAGTGAATAGGCATTATCTGGGCGAGCATGTTCCATCATCGTCTGCATCGTCACTTAACATCAGGTGAGATTGCGGACAAATGCTACCCATTATTTATTTAAAAAAAAAAAACACTGCTGTTATGTCAGATTGACGACAGGCAGGCGGCTAGTCAAACATAATGCCAAATCCTTTGCTACATGTTTTCTGTTTTATAAAAACATGTTTGTTACATGCTCTGCCTTACCCGTATTGATTTGGGATAAGGGTGAAAGATAATGTCATGCTCATTTCCTGGATGATTATCCTCAGTCACTTTTACGACAACCAAGGGTAGAATTAGGTAGAAACAGTAATACCATAACACTTCCGAGTATTCTTATGATATTTTGACCAGTTCCGACCTCCTGAGAAAAAATTATTGTTTCTTATCATCAGCCGGTTCTGAGTTTTCGCTATCGGTAACTAGTAAAATGTCACCATTGTGCGTCCACCTCGCGCGGCATACGTTCAGCGCAGGCGAGCCAACTTCGGCCCAATTTGGACGCCTAGCAGTTGTGAGGCAAACTTCTGAGGCGTTGATCTTGGCTGGTTCGCGCGCGCTCGCCCGTTAACCAGCTTGCGCTGCCTCGTGAGAGGCACGCATTTTTTTTGTGTTCAGCAGAGAGTCAGCGAGCAGCCCTCGCTTGTTATGGACGCTCCTATTTAGAATCGACAAACGGGAAAGTTTTAATTAGTTCATCTAGTTTAGTAGATGGCGCTGATGGCGAATCATGGAAATGATCAGAAGCGATTTCCTTACTTAGGGCAATAATTTTACAACAGTATGTTTTATTTTCGTATTTTGTATAAATTATATAATTTAAGAAACACAAACCATAATTTTGCATAACCGCTTATTTTCGATACCTCCAATCGAGGATAATATGCCATGTACACTTTATAGGACTTACAGTTTAGAAAGCGGCAACACATGTTTAATAATCTGTGATGTTATCGTGTTAGAATTTGACATTTGACAGCTGACCCTTTATTTTAACAGCGCCATCTAGTTTGGATATGTAGCAGTCAGTCCAAAAGTCCCCATTGATACGCGTGTTGCAGGTCGCTGCGGCTGTGGGCGGTGTCGCGCGCGGCGGCGGAGGCGCGTGTTCTGGTCGCGCCGCGGCGGCTGCCGTTCCTCGCGCGCGCACTGCACGCGCGCGGCAACCCGCAACCGCTGCTCGCCTTCGTCGACGCGCTGCACACCGCGCTGCGCCGCTACCTGCAGGTGAGCCCCCGCCCCCCGCCCCCCGCCCCCCGCACTGCACGCGCGCGGCAACCCGCAACCGCTGCTCGCCTTCGTCGATGTACTGCACTGCACCGCGCTGTGCCGCTACCTGCAGGTGAGCCCCGCCCCGCCCCCCGCCCCCGCACTGCACGCGCGCGGCAACCGCAACCGCTGCTCGCCTCGTCGATGCGCTGCACACCGCGCTGCGCCGCTACTTCTGCAGGTGAGCCCCCGCCCCGCCCCGCACTGCACCACGCGCGCGGCAACCCGCAACCGCTGCTCGCCTTCGTCGATGCGCTGCACACCGCGCTGCGCCGCTACCTGCAGGTGAGCCCCCGCCCTGCCCCCCGCCCCCGTCCCCGCACGCACGCGCGCGGCAACCGCAACCGCTGCTCGCCTCGTCGATGCGCTGCACACCGCGCTGCGCCGCTACCTGCAGGTGAGCCCCCGCTCCCCGCCCCCGCCCCGCCCCCGCACTGCACGCGCGCGGCAACCCGCAACCGCTGCTCGCCTTCGTCGACGCGCTGCACACCGCGCCGCCGCTACCTGCAGGTGAGCCCCGCCCCGCCCCGCCCCCGCACTGCACACGCGCGCGGCAACCCGCAACCGCTGCTCGCCTTCGTCGATGCGCTGCAACACCGCGTGCGCCGCTACCTGCAGGTGAGCCCCCGCCCCTGCCCCCGCCCCCGCACTGCACGCGCGCAACCCGCAACCGCTGCTCGCTTCGTCGACGCGCTGCACACCGCGCTGCGCCGTTACCTGCAGGTAAACTGACAAACTTGTAGAATTGTCGGATTTATTGACAGGTGCCCTACCCTTTGTCACGCAATCAAGTGAAGGTATAGAAAGCTCAATATTTCACAAAATGGTGCTTACGTTACAATGAGAGCAGTCATGATAAGGAATGCTTAGTACAAATACAACTCAGGGGCCGCCAAAGAACATGTCAGTAGAATCAATTTTGCATTTTGCCGTTTCGCGAATCAGAGAAAATGTAGGAGACCATTCCCAGACGTACCTATCATAGAATATTATAGTAGATAATTGTAATTTAATCATTTTATTGTACTTAATATCCCGTTCTCTGTTTCGTAAAAATCAAGTCTGACAATTATGTCAGAACCGCGACATGCAACATTTTGTCACTGACAATTGTCAAAGGTTTCGACCATGTTTTTGACAATTGTAGAGTTTTATTAAACGCTTACTATGGTGACAAGTTACTCATTTTACCTGTCGATTTTGGACATAATTGTCACCTTATCATGACAATTCGACAAATTTGTAGGTTTTGACAATTTAAATAGATTGTCAGTTTATATAAACGAGGCCCAGTGGCCTATTTAATAAAACTGACAATGTGACAATTATGTCATGGTTGACAATTTTGACATTTGACAAGTTTCTATTTATAAAACTTGTTAATAGTAACGTAAACCGACGAGCGTGCATGAAAAGATTGATGAATGTTGAAGAAGGAAAGAGGTGTCAGGATCGTAGCAAGTGGAAGGACGTAGTTCTGCCTCATTCTCCGGAAAGAGGCGTGATGTAAAATGTATGCGGAACCTTATTAATGGCTTAGTACCGTGCTATATTCTTATAAATCAATTTTTTGTTAATATACCTAGCTGTAAGATTCCCGAAAATATATAAAATAAAAAAAACATATGACGTCGCGGCAACTAACTTCCCCTGAGATCCCGGCTATTTCCAGTTCAAATCAGATAGCGTCAAAATCTTCGCTAGTACTACCGAGTGATCTGTATAGGCGCCGTTTTCCTAACTTGTGATACCGGTATAGTTGTATAATTTTAGCACTTGTACTTGCAGGACGCGACGGACCTGCAGGCCGACTCCCTGCACACGGTGTACACGCACCACACGCAGCCTCCGCCCGCACAGATCAGCTGATCGCGACCCATTGCGACCCATTGCGACGACCCGCTGTTGTGATATAGTGTTAGGGTTATTTTAGTGCAGACAAACTTGCAGGATAGCTTTTATCAGATTTGAACAACTTTACAGGCCACTATGAAATCTAAAAAAATTTTTGGTTGTTCCATACATTGCAGAGTAGGTATGAATTTATGGAACATCCAAATTTTTTTGCGAATTCGCAGGTGGTCCCATAGTAAAAGTTGTTCAGAACCACGAGTAGAAATACCCTGCAAAGTTTGCGCACTGACTAAAAATAACCCAGTATACTCCTAGATGTACATGCAGGGTGAAAGTTTACTAGTCACCGATATCGACGACTCAGAACCGGCTGGTGATAAGCAATAACTTTGCCCAAGTAACATGGTCGAAATATTCATAAAATAAAAATTAGATTTCCCATACGAAATTGCCGATCAGCTAATTTCAGCTAGTATGAGAGATATTTTTTTTATATTGTTCTTTCCGACCTATGTTCCTTGGTTCATCGCCAGCCGGTTCTGAGTTTTCGCTATCGGTCACGAGTAAAATTTCGTCCAGTATGTATGCTCAGGAGGTTAGGTAGATTTATTTTTAATGTTTAATTTGTTAAGAATGATAAGAAGGTAGTTGCACGGAGGAAATATACCTACCTGGAGTGTCACTCCTAAACTGAAAAACTTAATGATATAAATAAAAAGGAATGGACAAAAAATAATGAATTTAGTGGTTATGGATGTGGATGTCAAAAAATATTTTATAGCCCATGAAATTAACATTTTCCTCAAGGAACATAGGTTGAAATATGAAAAACAATTTTGGACCTCCCGTACAAACTGTACCAGCCGACCAAGTCCATTTGTATGGGAGGTCCAAATTTTTGTTTCATATTTCGACGTATGTTCCTTGAGGAAAGTTGTTCAGTTTCATGGGCTGGTTCACCCCTTAAAATATTTGCAGTTGATTTTTTTACACCTTATATAATATAATAACTAATATAATAAAGAGGAAAACTTTGTTTGTTTTTTTGTTTTTTGTTTGTTTGTATGTAATCGATAAACTCTGAAACTACTTGACCGATTTCCAAAATTCTTTCACTATTAGAAAGCTACAACATCCCTGAGTAACATAGGCTACTTTTTACCACGGGAAAATTCCTCATTCCTACGGGAAAACGGTTAGCAGCAGGAAAACGGGAAATAAAGCAGATATTAACCAAATTAGCCAAACCGCTTTACCGATCCTCGCGAATTTTGGCACTGATATTACTATCATAAAAGACGGACATGGTCAGTCCTCGAGGATCTGGAGTACCTGATGAAGACCACCAGCATCCCATATAAACTATAAGAGATACGGTCATGGCTTCATAGAAAAAGTTGTTCACCATGACGGGCCGCTTCTGCTGGCACATGGACATCGAGGATCTGGAGTACCTGATGTAGACCACAAGCATCCCATCTAAACTATAAGAGATAGGGTAATGGTTTCAAAGTAAAAGTTATTCAGCACGACAGGCTGCTTCTGCTGGCACATGGTCACGAGGGTCTGGAGTATCTGATGTAGACAGCCAGCATCTCATCTAAACTATAAAAGATTCGGTAATGGCTTCAAAGTTAAAGTTATTCAGCATGACGGGCTGCTTCTGCTCGCACATGGTCACGAGGGTCTGGAGTACCTGATGTAGACCACCAGCACCCCATCTAAACTTTATTAGACTCGGTAATGGCTTCAAAGTTAAAGTTATTCAGCATGACGGGCCGCTTCTACTGGCACATGGTCACGAGGGTCTGGAGTGCCTGATGTAGACCACCAGCATCCCATCAAAACTATAAGAGATACGTAATGGTTTAAAGTTAAAGTTATTCGCCATGACAGGCCGCCTCTGCTGGCACATGGTCATGATGAGTAACTTCTGCTAGAATGGATTAATGGACTTTTTACTACGGGCAAAGATCCCATTTCTACGGGAAAACAGGTAATTAGCAGCGAGTGAAATTGGACAGCTTGTAACTTCCTAACAAAGACCGATTATAGATGGTAGCCCAGCGAATTTTGCTATGGTTTTCTTTTGTATAAGATAGGCCCGCATTTGTATGCTGTCTCACCACCTGATGGTAAGTGATGATGCAGACGATTAGAAACCCGATTATATTTCAGTTTAAAGACGAACGAAAATTACTATATCTTACTAAAATTTGCTTGCTTTGCCTATGCAAGTGTGAGCGAGATGTAAAAAACTGTCTGCTTTTATTATTTTCGAGCATGTCCCCAGTTTCAACCGGCCAAAATGTCATTGGAGTCCATTGGACTCCAGTATAAACGGAAATTAAAAACTTTTTGAAGTTCTACCGCTTCGTTGTAATCTGTAAAAGTGTTTGCCTTGTTTATGTCAACTGAATTCTGTCTGACGTATAGTATTTCAGTAGGTATGTATTGGGCTTTTCAAAACAAAATTGACCAAATACCACAGTTTTCCATAATGCAAGTTCACTTCGCGTCGCTACGCTCCGCGCCGTTCACTTGCATCATGGAAAACAGTGGTATTTGGTCAATTTCGTTCTGAAACGCCCAATACAATGACGATAACTAAGGATTGGTCTGAATGTTTTAAATCATAAAGGGTGTTTGATTCCGAAGCTGATCTTAGCGCAGTGGAAGCAAATTAAAGTTATCTTAAAATCTAAAACTAAATGGTCGATCAGCCTCGGACAACATTTGACTACGATTCGTAGTGCTCTTTACTATAGCTAAATAAAATAAATTTAATGAGAGAATTTTGTTCCGGAAAGTTTCCGGCCGAGAAATTCTTGTTTCCAAAATCTACTTAAACAGGGCCCAGCAACGAATTGCTTACCGAGCGAACGATGACGCCGTTTCTTTGTGAGTTTAAGTATGACAGGAATCAGGTATTCAGGATATTTGAGGAGCACAGGAATAGGAATAACCTAAACTCACGGCACCGGAACATCCGCTCGTTCTCGAACTCCTTTCCTCCAATTTGCACTATAGTTCACAGTTCGACATCACATAATGTTTTTAACACAAAATAACTAAAAGATTTCTCCGAATGAGAAATCGGCCCGTTGGCCTCAATCATTTATAATTAAAATACGTAGCTATCGGCAGCCACGACGCGAGCCAACGAAAAGTGAGGTTATATTTTGCCGGCGGTCGCGTGACTCTCAATCAAAGCGCCGGAACCAAAATCACTTGGTTCACTTCCCACCGAACAGGAAAACCACACGAGAAAACCGAAAGCACACTAAATTACACCATTTATAATTAAAATTCGCATCAACGATGCGGGCGACGGCAGAGGACGTGACAATGACAGAGCAGTGTTGCCAGCACCGCGCGCCCATTTTATACGAAAACTAAACATTCACCCGCCCCGGACCGACCCATCGGTCCGCTCTATGCATGGCAGGCGTGATAATGTAGCTACTGCTCGCTTAAGGACTGAATCCCCCACCTGAACTTCTGCAACTCGAGGAGTGCCATCACTACCCGGAAACAGGTTGAGAATGCGCCCCGGCGCCAACGCAGTGGCGGTAGGTTGGCATCCTTAACCAGAACGAGATCCCCAATGCAGGGGTTCAGTCCTGTCCGTCCACTTAAGGCGTTGCTGCAGAATGTGCAAGTACTCAAGCGACCAACGCTTCCAAAAGTTTTGAGTCATTTGCTGCAACAACTGATAACGCGACAAACGATTGCTATTCACCTCCGTATAGGGATATTCCGGCAAGGCGTTAAGTGGGCGGCCAATTAAGAAATGCCCTGGCGTCAGGGCCTCTAAATCATTTGGGTCTGAGCTGAGCGGACACAAAGGACGCGAATTGAGTACAGCCTCAATTTTACAAAACACGGTCGCCAGCTCCTCGAAAGTCAAAATTGTTAACCCTACAACGCGCAACAAATGCGTCTTAGCGGACTTTACAACCGCTTCAAAAATACCACCCCAGTGAGGGCACGCTGGTGGATCGAACACCCAGGTAATGCCCTGACGGGAGAGGCCCGTGCTGATGGCTTCTTCGTTCTCCCTAAGAACGTTACAATTTCTTCATACACCGATCAGCACCCTTAAAGTTGGTACCACAATCCGACCTGATCAGCGCTGGTCGCCCTCGTCGCGACGTAAATCTCTCCAGCGCTGCCAAAAGGCCTCCGTAGATAGGTCGGCCACGAGCTCCAAGTGGACGGCCTTGGTGGCTAGGCACACGAACACGCACAAGTACGCCTTGATAGACTTTGCGTTCCGTAGGCGTGATGCCTTTACCATGAAAGGGCCTGCAAAATCCGTTCCCACACCTGCAAACGTCCAGGCCTCCGTCACCCGGTCCGGTGGGAGATCTCCCATCTGTGGCTGCATTGTGGCTGCCTTCAAGCGGTAACAAGGCAAGCACCTAAACACAACGCTACGTACCGTTCGTCGTCCCGATAAGATCCAGAACTCGCGCTGTAGGATGGCCAATAGCGCATTACAGCCCGCGTGCGAGTTTTCTCATGACGATCCCTGACTAAGAGCTCAACTAAGGGTCCCCTTTTGGAAGTAACAGTGGATGCCGAGCCGAAAAGGGCAGGCTAGCGTTCCGAAGTCTGCCTCCAACCCTGAGCATACCTTGCTCATCCAGGAATGGGTTGAGGCGCACAATTCCTCCCTTCAGCTTTCCACGTCCATCCCTGAGCAGCCTGACCTCCTCTTCAAAATGTTCCGCCTGGACGACTCTAACCAATGAGCATAGAGCCGCATTCCGCTCCGCAGGCGAGAGGACAGGTGTAAAGTTCCGTTCTGCTTGAGGCTTCCTGCAGTTGTTCACGAACCGCTTGATCCAACCTGTCACCCCAAGAAGTTTGTCGAGGAGCTATACCGTTCCAGCAAGAAAGCTGGGTTAGGCTTCGGTACGAGTTGCCCCACGTTCACTCGCAAACCTCGATCAGGTGGCCCAAGCGGCGCCCTGCACTCGTTGAATGGCCATTCCTGCGGCGACTCAGTCAGCCATTGAGGTCCCCACCACAGTGGGTGACTCACCAAATCAGGTGCCCTGCACCCGCGCGAAGCGCAGTCCGCTGGGTTCCATTCTCCCGGTACGTGCCTCCACACTAACGGAGTTTCCGACCCCGTAATCTGTGACACCCGATTTGCCACGAAAACCTCAAGTGTATGTACCGACGTCTGCAACCAGCACAGAACTATCCGACTGTCAGTCCACGCGTACACCGTTTCATCCAAGTTGATGGTACCACGCAGATTGCAGGTTACATGATTTAGCAAGCGCGCTAGAAGAGCTGCCCCTGCCAATTCCAATTTGGGGATGGTCCATCTAGTTCTGACTGGTGCCACCTTACTTTTGGCCATAACCAGACGCACGTGCACAGTTCCCGTTGAACTTGCTGTCCGAAGGTATACAGCTGCCGCGTACCCTCGCTCCGAGGCGTCACAAAACCCATGTAGGGTAGCCTTACATCCCACCGATGGGACTAACTTGCGGGGTATCGCGATGTGCACAATCCCTGGTAAGGTGGTCACAAACTTGAGCCAATCCTTCAACAACTCTCCGGAGAGTTGGTCGTCCCATCCTAAGTTGGCTAGCCACAACCTTTGTAAAAGCACTTCGCCATGAACGTAACCGGGGCGATCCATCCGCTAGGATCGAACGTTCTAGCGATTGTCGACAGTACCGACCGCTTAGTCCAAGTTTTCCAAAAGGTCGGGCTCGATCTTGTACGTGAATACGTCATGCGTTGGCCTATATTGCACCCCGAGGATGCCCAACGTGTTTGGATTGTCCGGGTTCTCAAAGAGGTGCGGGTCCTGATGGAACTCGCCTGGCAAACCGGCCAGGAGCTCTGGGCAACTGGACAACCATTTCCGCAACTCGTAACCTCCTGAACCCATGATCGCGATCAACTCGTCTCGTAGAATTAGCGCCTGCTCCACGCTATCAGCACCCGTGCAGATATCGTCCACGTAGACGTCGCGATCCAGTACTGCTGCGGCTCGAGGATATCTTACCCTTTCCTGTGCGGCCAACTCTCGCAGCGTACGTACTGCCAAATACGGACTTGGCTTAAGTCCATACGTCACCGTGTTAAGTTCGTATGTGACCATCGGCTCATCTGGGCTCTCACGCCACAAAATCAGCTGATACCGACGGTCATCCGGATGTATCATGGTTTGGCGAAACATCATTTTGACGTCTGCGACGAACGCTACCTGGTGTAACCGAAAGTCTGTGAGAATGTCCACAATGTCCCGGTTCAATTTAGGACCCGCGTGCAAACATTGGTTCACAGACACACCATTCGAGGTAGGAGCAGAACCGTCAAACACCACCCGTATTTTCGCCTCAGGTGACTTCAAGACAGCCAGGTGTGGAATGTAATAATGCTCGACACACCTCCAATCCAGGCTGGACACCGACATGTGGCCCAATTGAATATATTCCGCATGAATTCTATATACTTCTGCCGAAGTGCTGGGTCTCGCCTCATCTTCCGCTCCATTCCGAGTAGTCTCCGTTCCGCGAGCTGTCGCGAACTACCTAAAGCGGGGCGGTTTGGGAGAAAAGGTAGCCTGGTCACGAATCTGCCTGACGGGCATCTCGCAGTGTTGTATTGATAGAACAACTCGCACTCGTCATCCTCTGGCTTCCGTCTGTCCGCCGTGGGCGGCTCTTCAGACTCCCAAAACCTCTGCAGCACCTCTGACAGCACACTACCATAGAGGACCGGATCCCTTCTGGTAGGTCCTGAGGTCTCCAAACTGGGCCGAAAACAACATACCCCTGTGGTATCTACGGCCACCAAACCAGTTTCCTGGAGTACCTTCTTCCTACCGCACCATAATCTCCCGAGGACGTCTGACCCGAGAAGTACGTCCACCGTACCAGGAGTATCAAAATCAGGATCAGCTAACTCCAACCCTGTGGTTAACCCTCGTACCGTTGGTGGTAACCTAACCTGAGGGAGTTTCCCAACCACTTCATCCA
Source organism: Phthorimaea operculella (assembly GCA_024500475.1). Taxonomy (NCBI): domain Eukaryota; kingdom Metazoa; phylum Arthropoda; class Insecta; order Lepidoptera; family Gelechiidae; genus Phthorimaea; species Phthorimaea operculella. The sequence continues at coordinate 369,538 of JANFCV010000281.1, read as the reverse complement.
GCACCACGGCTGAGACTTGATAGCTGACCCCTGTACATGTGCTACCTAATGCGAACTCAAAGTTCGTCTGACCCCGAATGTCAGGCACATTTAGGCCCCGATGCCTACAGCTTCATCCTCACTTGGCCGTACATTTAGGCCTAGCCTACTCACCAGCTTACTCGATACAATACATCCCTGAGCCCCTGTATCCAGTAGGGCTCTTACTTGAATGGTCCGGCCACCGTATCCCCATACCCAAATCTTAGCCGTTGGCAAAAGTACCGTGATTGGACGGGAGCCGAAGCTGATGAGTAGGCGGCGATTACCTAGCGGGAATCTAAACGCGGTGAGGCCGCGTCCCGCGGGGTATCCCCTCACTACCCAAACCTGTGTATGGGTCCCACTCCTGCTGGTAGGAGGTCTGCCCATAAAGGCCATGGCTGGAGTTCTATAGTACCCCGACGGCAAACGTCCGTACCGAGGTTGCGCCTGTAGCCGCGGGTACTCAGGCATAGGCGGGGGCATGCGTGGGTCTTGAGACCCAACCAGGTGGCTCAAGCCCGCAGAATACTGCATGTACCCTGGTGGCTGCCTAGTGCTCCCTGACACCCGCCCGTTGAATCCCGTACCTGGGATGGGTGTCCTTGGCCACGTTCCTGTGCCGCTCTTCCCCAATCCGGCACCTGCTGCCGTGGTGGGGATTGTCCCCACGTCCTTGGGTAAGTGGGCTCCGTCTGTTGACGTCCCCCTGCCTGTCCCTGTGACCGATGCGGAGGTGGGCTCCTCCTTGGAGGGTGGGGAGCGTTGCTCCTCCCTTGGTGGGCAGGCCCTTCGCTGATCCGATCCAGCGCTGCCCCGGCGCCTCCGGAGCGATTCATGCAGAGCAGCGGATGGTGTGCACCCTGGCAGTACCTACAGTTGGTGCTTGAAGGGCACTCGCACCTGATGCGGCCCCAGGCACCGAAAACACCAACGCCTCTGCTGTGCCACACCCCGTCTCCTCTGAACCCGCTGCGCAGCAAACTCCTGACACGCTGCCACCCCGTGGCCTGTCTCCCTGCAGTAGGCACACCCTGATTCCAATGCGGTGTTGTACCGCCTGGGTTGCCTACTGTTGCCTCGCGCCGGTGCACCCGGCCGTTCCGGGTGGCGAGGGCAGAGGTCTCCTTGCGTGGGGCTTCACCAGCCTGGACGTCCACTCGCCTGCTTTCGGCCTCGAGGAACGACTTCAGATCCTCGTAGGTCGGGAGGTGGTCCGAGGACTTGCCCCATGGAGCTGCTCGAATCGAGCGACCATTTCGCTCGGCAGGCGGCGAAGCACTGTGTGGACCAAGATATAACCGTAGCCCGCCACTGGCAAACCCTGTCGCTCTAGTGCGCTGACCGCGACACTGACTGGGTGGAAGATTTTCTCGCGGAGGTCCGTACCTCGCGTTATGGTTGGTATTGACAGCCACTGGTCTAACAGCCTGTCTACAATCAGGCGCTTGTTTCGATACCGGTCGGTAAGGATCTTCCACGCCACCTCATAATTGCTATCCGAGACAGCCAAATGCGTCAGCAATTCATGAGGCTCTCCATGTAGCCTGGACATCAGCTGAGCCATCTTGTACGCCGGCGTTATGTCCGTCCGTGTGTGGACCACACTGCTATACAGGTCCTCAAACGCCGGCCAGTCGGCGTAATCGCCTGCAAAGACTGGAACCGTAACAGGCGGAAGAGGCACCTGTAATCCTTGTCCCACTTTACCACGGAATGGCTTTTCCTTTCCGTCACGTCGCCTAGATATGTCCGCAGCTGCCTGCGCAATGTCCTGTGCCAGCTCCAAGCACTGGCTTACATCGCCCTCAACCAGCTCCTTATCTTCAGGGTTAGGAGCTTCCTCAAGGAGCATGAGGCACTCTGTGAGGTGTTCCGACACAACCCGAACCCGTTCATCTGCCTGTAGTGCACTTTTCAAGAGCGCGTCCTCCCGGTCCTCGCGGCCGATCATTGCCGCTGTGGTAGTAAACCACCTTAATTCTGTCTTTATAGCAGCCTTATACCTGGCGATCGAGGAGCCATGGTACCAACTTTTACACACTCGACTTAATAAAAACGAAAACCAATAAACAAATACCACAAAATAAATGTTAGTTGACTGGCCTAGACCTTACCGATAAGGTACCGTTCACTAGGCAAACAATACAGTCACAAAAAACCGAAACAATATTTTCCAAAATTAATAAAATATGTGGGTAATATAAAAACACGCTTAATACTAAATTACGGCTAACTATGTTGCAATAAAGCAACCACGCTCTGCTACCAAAAATGTTTGATTCCGAAGCTGATCTTAGCGCAGTGGAAGCAAATTAAAGTTATCTTAAAATCTAAAACTAAATGGTCGATCAGCCTCGGAACAACATTTGACTACGATTCGTAGTGCTCTTTACTATAGCTAAATAAAATAAATTTAATGAGAGAATTTTGTTCCGGAAAGTTTCCGGCCGAGAAATTCTTGTTTCCAAAATCTACTTAAACAGGGCCCAGCAACGAATTGCTTACCGAGCGAACGATGACGCCGTTTCTTTGTGAGTTTAAGTATGACAGGAATCAGGTATTCAGGATATTTGAGGAGCACAGGAATAGGAATAACCTAAACTCACGGCACCGGAACATCCGCTCGTTCTCGAACTCCTTTCCTCCAATTTGCACTATAGTTCACAGTTCGACATCACATAATGTTTTTAACACAAAATAACTAAAAGATTTCTCCGAATGAGAAATCGGCCCCGTTGGCCTCAATCATTTATAATTAAAATACGTAGCTATCGGCAGCCACGACGCGAGCCAACGAAAAGTGAGGTTATATTTTGCCGGCGGTCGCGTGACTCTCAATCAAAGCGCCGGAACCAAAATCACTTGGTTCACTTCCCCACCGAACAGGGAAAACCACACGAGAAAACCGAAAGCACACTAAATTACACCATTTATAATTAAAATTCGCATCCACGATGCGGGCGACGGCAGAGGACGTGACAATGACAGAGCAGTGTTGCCAGCACCGCGCGCCCATTTTATACGAAAACTAAACAAAGGGTTAACTCACCCTATAAGCAGCTTCCGTTGAACTTTTGTAGCACTACACACTACGCACACACTTTATGTTATAATAATGCACATTCCATTTACAACGGTGAGTCGTGCGAGTAAGTATATTCAAAGCTCTATATCTATGCAAACAACTCAATGAGAGGTTCCTCCCTGAGGACTGGATCCCTGATTAAGTATAGGTATGATGATCATGGGGTTCCTCCCTGAGGACTGGATCCCTGATTAAGTATAGGTATGATGATCATGGGGTTCCTCCCTGAGGACTGGATCCCTGATAAAGTATAGGTATGATGATCATGGGGTTCCTCCCTGAGGACTGGATCCCTGATCAAGTATGTTCATGGGGGTTCCTCCATGAGGACTGTTTCCCCGAACAAGTAAAATAACTTACTCGCACAGTTTCACTTGCAAATAACTTATACATTATTATTGGCATTAACTGATCTTGATCTACTACACACATTTTCTCTAAAGCACTAGCAAGTTGAACAGAACGGCTAATCAGAAGAATATCTTACTTTCCGACTTTTGAAACTGGTAAACTGATAAAAACATGATTAGCCACGAGATCTATATAGAATACTATATTAGACGTCCGCACTGCACTAGAACAAAGAATGACTGGCTTTTTACATGATAAGCATTTACAGTAGATGCAGTTGTGGTACAAGTTAAGAAAGAAGAGCGTTTAAAATTCGATGTGTAAGTTTAGTAGACACATTAGTGGTGGAACATATCATATTATTATACCTAGGTAACTACACAAGTTAATTATAATTTAAATAGCTTTTTGGATGAATTTTTGATTAAAATCATCACCATGCTTCCTTTACCTATTCTAAGGTGTTTCAACATAAAAGAAAAATATGAATATAAATATTGCTTTTAGGTACCTACTACATGTGACTATAATTCCTATGAGTTTTCACTATTGGTAGAAAGATTTCCGCTTGACGCTTATGGCTTAATTCTGCAAGTGTCTATCAAATTGGACGGTTATACCGAAACATTGCATACAAACATTGTCGGACCAATTTAGATAGGCATTTTGAGTATTATTAAACGGGCTACATACCTAGCAGTGAGAAGTCATCATCCCATTTGCTAAAACTTTAAAATTACGACATACTTAGGCATAAACTATGCTGTGATCATATGTGCTAAATATGAAGTACCTACATGTTGTACCTATGTGATTTGGATTGACATTATGATATTATTTAAAGGTACCTATTTTTACTGAAACATTATGAAAGTATAAAGAATAGGTGGGCATTTACCTAAAACGTAATGTGTGATAGTAGTAAGTAAAATATTCTCACGATTTGAAAGGTATATAATTACAAAGCTTGAGCGCTGCATGTATCGTCGTGCAAACCGCTGACACACATGTTTTATCGTCGCCGTCACCATATCACCATGTCTGTTCAATAGACATATATACCAATAACGTAATTGATAAAAAACAAAAAACGGCTACTAAATAGATGTGAAATAAGCACCTGTACAGAATCTTAATTTTCATTTTCTTAAACTTGTCAACACACGCTGCTAGGAATATAAGAAGAAAAAGAAAAGTATGATCATAATTTATAGGTAATTCAAATAGCTACCTATCTATCGCGTTCGTATGATAAATCAAAAGATATTCTTTCATCGTGACAAACCACCATACTTATTGGGCTGTGACCTGCCATATAAAAAAAACAGAGTTAATTTTCACATTTAAAATCCATCATCTTGAATTTATAAAATTAAGCATACACAGTAGGTATCTTTCACGCTGCTGAGATGAATCTAGTAACACCCCAGATGTTATTCCCCATCAAGCCGAGTCCAAAAAAGTACCTACATAAGAACATGACCCTTCTTGTAAGGTTGTCGGGAAAATAGAGCTGTGTTTACAATACACCAATTCCAGTGTTGAACTTTGTGGGTGATAAATCTGATAATAAATGGCACATCATAAATATAGCGTACCTAATATTATGTCTGATAGTCACTTAAAAACAATTTTAGCAGGTACCTACCTAGTTATACAGGGTGTTAGGGGGGTGAGTATGTATTACAACCATAACAGCCCACTGCCTGGATATGGGCCTCCCCCTTGGCAGGCGGACTGGCGAGCGCAGTGCAAGATGTAGCATTGACAGGGAATGCTGCTGCACATTCCCTGGATGAGTATCCCTTAGTCGCTTTTACGACACACGCGGGTAGAATTGGGGTGATGCTATTCTAAGCCGGCATTACACGGCTAATGTATGTAATGTATTTACAAGCAATCATAAATGAACGAAGTTTTATGTGCATGCTCCTTTATTTTACACGTGGCAATTTTGTTCTGCGTCTTTGCGGTGTTTTTGAGCGGCATCATATAAAGCAAAGTATAAAATTACAATCATGTAGTTGATTTGACAAATTAATTCAATTATTGGCTATTTTTTACAATTGCTTACTAAACAAAATTGGCCCCCCTCACCCCCGTGTCACATCGAATAAAAGGTGTAACGGGAAATTATTTGTCACCACTTTCGAAGCCGAGCTGCTAAGTGAGCGCCAAAGAAGAGTGCCGACAGTAAACCGAAGCTGCTAAGAGCCACCATCAGTTACCAGAGCCAACACCTGCTGGGCCAACCTCGACTTGAATCTTGCACCACGAGGATCCGCTGCACAGAAATAATGTTCGTAAGTTTTAAATTACTTACTCAAATAATTTTGTGACGTCTGACACAGCGACTGGCACAATTTTGTTGAGAAGCGACCTATAAGTTGCAGTAACCAGAAGACGACCCGAACGGCGCAGTGGTAGTGCATTTGCCTCTGCGCTGAGGGTTCCGGGTTCGATTCCCGGCCGGGAAAATTATCTGTTCGCGGGTCTGAGTGTTCTTTGTGTATGATATAATGTAGCTCTAATAATTTTCATTTCTTTCCCAGGTCTGAATACGAGTACAAAAAATCTGCGTCGAGCTTCCTGGAGTCGGAGGAGGAGGAGCGTCCAAGGTAATTTAATTCCAACAAACTAGCCATCTGGGTGTGTTTTATAAAACTACAAGTTACATGTCTACTGATAAAGTACAATTTGTATTGTGCAGTAGTCCGTGAGCGACTAACTAGGTACTAAATTCCATCGGAATCAAATTGCAAACTTGTAACTTGTAATTTTATAAACGAGACCCAGATTTTTATTTTAACTTTGTGGTAGATGTGAGTAATTTTTACTGTCATTTTGTTTTATATGGAACTCATTTCATTAGTCCCAAATTTGGGGAAAAAATTAACCCTATATCAGATCTTAAGGCAAAGATTGCAAATAGTGATTTTTTATTATTTTTTTCAGTGTGAAGAAAGTTAAGCCGCCTGCAAAGCGTGGCCCCAAAGCAAGCGGTAGTGGCAGTGCATCCCAATCTGCCCCGCCGAGTAAGCGCAGTAAGGAGGCCTCCGAGTGGCTGTTCGGTTCGGACACCGAAGACGAAGCGGTGAACAAGAGCCGGGTGTTTGACGCCAACACCTGCGTGTACACGCGCAGAGTCCCGGGTGGTGTGGTGCGTCGAACCGCGCAGTTAGACGGGGAGCTACAGGTAGAGCTAAGGCTCTACAACGCCCAGGAAGTAGCTAACCTTGGGGGTATAGAGCGCTGCGAGAAGTCGGTGGTTTGGCTTAGGCTTAGGGGGGACGGGGATTCCGCTGAGTTCAACGCCTTGAAGAAGTTTATAAACAAGGCAAAAGAAAGATTTACTGAGGAGGGTACTTTTTATGGAGACAAGAAAAAGAAATCTAAATAAGGTTTCTTTTTCTTTTGTGTAGCCTGTCCAATGCCCCAATGCTGGGCAAAGGCAACCTTCTTTCTAAATAAGGTTAGATTTCTTTTTCTTGTTTAATCAGTTCCATCCTGAGTAAACTTTTCTTTTGTCTTTTTATGGTACTTAGATATAATTACTATATTTGTTTCGTTATAGAATAATAAACTATGTGTTGAAAACTTTTTAATCTATAATCTATATTTGCACCTAATAATCCTATTTCTAATAAGTTCATTAGTTTGCTCTGCTAAAATAATATACATTCATACATACACACATACATTCACACTTGTTTACTTACTAAAGTGCTTAAATCTCTAGTAAAATTGTTAATTAAACCAATTTCATCGGATCTATTGATCTGATTATTAATCATTACAATGAGTAAGTCAATATTTTGTTCAATTTGCGATCTGTCAGTTTCAAGTAAAACCTTTTCCGCTCATTTAAAAAGCACAGCGCATAAAAATAATAGTTCCATTAATGATGCCGATGGACTTGAAAAAGTGAGCAGTGCATTCCGCAGTCGTATCGCATCTTATCGAGTGCGGTGCGGAGCAGACGTGGGTGTGAGTGATAGCGACAAGGCCATTGAGCAGCGCGCACTCCCACCCGCTGATTTTTTGATGCGCTTGCGAAAACGTGTGCGCTCTCTGATTTCTGCTCGTATGCAAGTTCATACGAATCTTAAGGCCAATTTTGAGCTATTCTCTGAATTTTCCCTACCAAAAAATGAAACGTTGTCCGTAAAGTCATTTGCTACAGAAAATATAACTTTGTACTCAAACTATAATTTTGAAGACTTGTATTCACACGTTGTTGAGACAATCAGAAATAAAGTCGAATCATTTGAAGAGAGAGACAGTGGATGGGCTTTTGTAAGAAACTTGTACCTCGAAGTAAATATAAACAAGTATAACCCGCTAAGAGCTTCTAGCTATATTGACTTACCGAAAAATATTAAAAGCAAGCGCGCTTGCATCAATATTCAAAATGATGACAATTTTTGTTTTCTGTGGTGTATAATGGCTGCATTGTTCCCTGCTAAAAACAATGCACATCGTACATCATCTTATCCTCATTTCAGCACGCACCTTAATACTAAAAATATGACATTTCCCGCAGCTTTTTCAGACATTAGAGTTTTTGAAAAGAATAACCCGGAGATCAGTGTCAACATCTATGGGCTCAAAAATAATTCAAAAGTTGTTGGACCTCTGTACAAGAGCGTTTCCCGTAAAAAACACCACATAAATCTTCTTTATATTGAAAATGGTGATCGGAACCATTATTGTCTAATCAAAAATTTAACTAGATTAATTAGACAGCAAATAACTAAGCACCATACCAAAATTTATTTTTGTGAAGATTGTATGGTTTTCTTTTATAACAAAAATAAATTGGATGAGCATGTTTGCAGTGGTGTAACAACAATTTTGCCTGGAGCAGGAACTTTTCTTCAATTTAAACATTATGAAAGAATGCATGATGTTCCGTTTGTGATATGATATATGCAGACTTTGAGTCCTTACTAGTGCCTACCCAAAACGATTGTAGTATGACCGAAGCTTCGACTAGTACATCAACATTACACCAACACGTGCCTGCAGCCTTTGCTTATTATATTGTATGTTCTTATGATAGTTCATTAAATAAGTACGTGTCATATAGAGGAGCTGATTGTATAGAAAAGTTTTTAGACCATTTGCAACGTGATACATCTAGAATCTATAAAAAATTGAATTCACCTTTACCTATGGTACTAACAGACAAAGATAAGGCTGATTTTTCTGCAGCTAAGTTATGTTTTCTTTGTGAAAAACTTTTATTTGACGATAAAGTTCGAGATCACTGCCATCTTACAGGGCGTTATCGCGGTGCAGCTCATGCGTATTGTAACATAAGATTCCGCTTACCGAAGTTCATACCAGTATTTTTTCATAATCTATCCGGCTACGATAGCCATCTGTTTATTCGTCATTTAGGTGAAACATCGGGAAGACTGAAAGTGATAGTGAGAAGGCATATGTTTTTCTCCGTGCCGATACTCTAAGGCTAATAATGAATACCTAAGCAACTACAATCCTAACATAAAAAATAATTATCTGATTTATCTTGACTGCGTTAATTTGTACGGTTTCGCTATGTGTGCTTACTTACCTTGTTCTGATTTCAAATTACTTAAAATATCTGAAATTGAGAAAATAGATTTCAAAAGTGTTCCTTTAAATGGGTCTCATGGATATATTTTGGAAGTAGATCTTGAATATCCAGATTATTTGCATGACCTCCATAATGATATACCATTTTGTGCCCAGAATTATTGTCCTCCAGGTTCAAAAACTTCAAAACTAATACCAAATTTACATGATAAATATAAATATGTTATCCACTTAGCTCATTTACAAACATGCCTGAAACATGGTTTGATCTTAAAAAAAGTTCATCGTGTTATTGAGTTTAAACAAAGTCCTTTTCTGAAACAATACATTGATCTTAACACCGAGCTCCGAAAACAGGCCAAATGCGCTTTTGAACAAAATTTTTTCAAAAAATTAAATAACAGTTGTTTCGGAAAAACTTTGGAAGATAACGAGAAAAAAGTAGACGTAAGATTGGTTAATAAATGGAGCGATAACAAAAATAAGACAAAAAAGCAAATAACTGCGAACCGGCTTATAGCTAGACCGAATTTCCATAGTGCTTCGGTATTTACTGAAAATTTTGTCGCCATTCAGCTGAAGCCTGAATCCGTTACTCTTGATAAGCCTATTTACATAGGCTTTTCTGTGTTGGAGATATCTAAAAGCCACATGTATGATTTTCATTACTCTGTGATGAAACCGTTTTATAAAGGTGCTTCTAAACGGGCTATGTTTTTCGGCAATGTATAGCTGCAATACAGTGGCTGGCAATATTGCTGGCAATGCCAGCAATATTGCAGTAATGTCCCAGCAATATTGCCACAATGGCCATGTATGGCCGATATTGTTTCGAGGTTGCCGGAGGATTGCTAAGCGATCGATTTTCAGCAATATTGCCCAGCCAGTTCTATTGCTGTTTCTGTCGCTCTATAATTATGGTATAGTGCGTCCTTTTTAACGCGACGTAAGTTTGTGAGTGACGCCGTGAATATACTCTGTGCAGTAAAGTTGACGTTTTGCGATTGAGGTTAGGAAAAACAAAACAAAAATACATACATACTTCTTTAAAAATGACTAATACGTGGAGTAACGAGACAGTTATTGATTTCATTAATGAAGTACATTTACACCCTGAATTGTGGGATGTGAAAAGCGGTCATTATAAAGACAGAAATGGGCTGAAGTTGCCGAAAAATTTGGAATAGGAAGCGATGACGCTTACAAAAAGTTCAGGAGTCTAAGAACTTATGCACAAACTGAGACGAAAAAAAATAAAAGCGGTAGTTCTGGCGGCAAATCGGTGAAATGGTTTGCTTTCGATTCAATATCGTTTGTGCTGAACCAGAATATAGCAAACCCAGGTTTGGAAAGCGACAGTGCAGCACCTGATAACCTAACCGCGAACACAGGATTGGAGAATGAAAAAAATACAACACCTAACGTAAGTATCTTTAATAAAGCATTTTCGACAATATTGTAAACGTTTCACTTGAAAGAGTAGAAGTACATAGGTAATAGATAATTTGACTTGTTCTTTCCTAATATATTTTATCTTGAACTTCTACTTGCTAAATATTTATCTTGCCATGCTACTCGCCCCTGTTGTGTCATAAAGTAGTGCATAAATTCGTCTCTCATCGCTTTTGCTCTTGTGGTTGCATTCCGTCCCAGTATTCTTAAATCTGTTAATCTTTGTTGATCATCTCTCCATGATCCTGGTGTTACTGTGCCAATATCAATATTCTCATTATCAAAGGTCCCAGGCGGTGAATAAACAGCTTGTGATCTTGTATTTCTTCGCAAAATTATGTAAATATGCACAGGCCATTACTATAACTTGTACATATTTTAACTCAACATCAATAGTAGTATGTAAAATCCGGAAAACTGAAGACAAAATACCAAAAGAGTTTTCAACGATACGGCGTGCTCTAGATATTCTGTAGTTGCATACACGTTTAGGAGACCCTATGTTTAAATCTATCGTATAGGGCTTGCAAATATTCTCTGTAAGTGGAAATGCATCATCTGCCAGGAAAACATATGGTGTTAACATTTCACGGCCTGGGAGGTTCAGGATGCGGTATATCAAGAGTTTGGCTGAGGAGTGCTTTACCAAAAGCTGTATGTCTAAATACTCCTCCATCAGATATACTTCCTTGAACACCAGCATGTACATACAAAATTGTAACGTGCATCTGTTACAGCAAATAGCACAATACTAAAAACTGCTTATAATTATAATATTGACTCCCACTGTTCGGTGGACAGATAATTGCAACGTGTTTACCATCCATTGCACCCAAACAGTGAGGGAAATTCCACCGATCCTCGAAATCTTTCGCAACTTGCTTCCACTCTGTTGATCCAGACGGCATCTGAAAAAAAACTTAAAGAATATATTAACAATTTCATACTTTTTCAGGTGGAATATGCAGACACTGATATCAGAGCTGGTCCAGAAGAAGTTGTGGATTCAGCAACCACTGACTCTTTAGAAACCATAACTACTAGTTCAAAACCGCGTGGTAAGAGGTCTAAGACTACAGATCCACTATTAGAAAAGGCTGAAAACATTATACGTGATGCCGGTGGAAAAAGGAATGAGTATGCTAGTTTCGGAGAACATATAGCAAACAAGCTAAGCAAATATGATGATTACACCCGTACCCAGGCGGAATTTAAAATAATGCAAATTCTGTTCGAATGTGATATGTCCATGTACAGAACTCGACCTACATCATCTAGAAGCCAATATTCTGACTTATCCACGCCACCACCCCCAGTCCTCAAAACAGTAGTAGAGATGGAGCTAGCACATCACAAAGCCAATATTATGACATAACTGCATTACCACTTCAAAATAATGTTCAAGATCAGTCTCAAGTTCCTCAGTTACCTATAAATTCTTATGAAGAACTTGTGACATATACTCTTCAATATGAATCACAAAAGTGAAAATTACTTTAATATCTAATTACCTACTAATTATTACTTACTACTTTAGTTCCTACCTAATTGTTTTATTATTAAAGTTAAGCACTTTATAATTAAAAAGTGAAAATTACTTTTTTTATATCTAATTACCTACTAATTATTACTTACTACTTTAGTTCCTACCTAATTGTTTTATTTTTAAAGTTAAGCACTTTATAATTAAAAGTGAAAATTACTTTTTTAAATATCTAATTACCTACTAATTATTACTTACTACTTTAGTTCCTACCTAATTGTTTTATTATTAAAGTTCAGCACTTTATAGTTAACACCTTACTATTAAAATAACATACCTACTTATTAAACCATTGTCAACTTACCTTGATGAATTCTTTTAATCCTTCTATCAAAGCTGCACAAACCTCTGGAATTATAACAGAAATCGAAGCATCGGACACTCTGAATAGCAACATTAAACTTTTGAATGAATCTCCAGTGGCCAAATACCAGAGTTATGGCTAATCTTGTGGTAATTGGTATAGCATTTCTCATATTTGTATCATTTCTTTTATTTTGGTCCGATTTTGTTAAGTAATAACTCAAAGTCACTCTTTGACATTCTTGAAAAGGTGTCAAATAGTTTTTATCAAGACTTATTTCTAGACATAAATTATCTAAAGTTTCACGTCTATTGAAATATGGTCGAATCCACATTCTTTTCTTTTTATTTTTTGATTTTTTTTTCAAAACAATATATGCCGCTGCGACTAGTGTTATTTCGTCAGCCATTGTTGCCGGTTTGTGTAGCTCGTTTACGAGTCTGTAACATGAGCCATACTATTGCAGCCATATTGCTCGGCCATGGATTGCTCAGCCATCAAGATAGCCAGCAATAAGTAGCCGATGATGCAGCTACAAATTGCCGAAAAACATAGCCCGTTTAGAAGCACCTTAATGAAAGACTCAGACTATGTTACACAGACACTGATAGCTTACTTTATTCCATAGAAACAAAAGATTTTTATGAAGATTTGAAATCTAATTTTTTACCTTACCTTGACACAAGCAATTATCCAGAAAACAATATCTATGGTATTCCATTAAAAAATAAAAAAGTACCAGGTCTTTTTAAGGATGAACTTGGGGGTAAAATCATTACTGAATTTGTGGGCTTAAGGGCCAAGTTGTATTGCATTCAAACAGCTGACGATGAGATTAAAAAAGCAAAAGGTGTGCAAAAACGTGTCATGAAAAATATACATTTAAAAGATTATCGTGATGTTTTGACTAAAAATGAAGTAATCAAGGAAAAAAACATAATATTCAAGTCTATAAAACATGAAATTTTTACACAAGAGCAAAGTAAAATAGCTCTTTCAGCAAATGATGACAAACGAGTTTTGTTAAAAAATAAAGTGTCTACTTTATCTTGGGGCCATAGAGATAGCTTATTTTAATTTATTAACATTTCATCTTTAAAATGACTGAAGGATACTTGTATAACTGTGTTGTATCATCAAGATTTTATGTACATAGAAATGAAATAATGATTGAAAGTGGACTGTGGGTTGAAAATGACTTTTTACCACAAATCCATTTCTTTAACGACACTGAGGATGTATTTTTAAAAGCTTTTATTTAACTTGCAGTGTATGTAAGTATGTATGTTTGTTCGGGTCAAATCTTGCAACTCAATTTTGAAGCAGATATTCTCAACCGATTGAGCTGAAATTTTGTAAACACGTTTAACTCAGATGACAATGCATGTTAGATTGTGTGTGGTTATTCTAAATCCAATATGGCGGAATATCCAAGATGGCCGACAAGTAATCTTTGACGCACTCCTACAATATGGGTGTCAAATGAAAGGGCTTGCTGAGTACAATTTAGAAAATAATATGGCGGACATCTAAAGATGGCCACCTATGATAATTTACAATATGAGTGTCAGATGAAGGGGCTTGCTGAGAATTGGGCATGTAAAGCTTAACTCGAAGACGTAAAATAAGAAATCCATTTGGAGATATTTTGGTCTTTTATAGTATTTTCATGTTTTTAGTTCTAAAAAGTTAAAGATCACTTAGATTTTTGTAAAAATCTAAATAACCTTTATTTGACCTTTGTGATGTGCATACTGTGCAAAAAACTAAATAAAACTCTTTCGAGACGCCTATAAATAACGAACTTCCTCCCCAATAAAAGTTACCTACTCTTTGCTTCACCCTTGCTTCTGTCATGTCAGTTCGACGTTTGATGTAGTGTTGCAAAACTATCGATAGTACCTACTACTATCGATAACACTGAATTTGCCAAAGACATTAGAAACCTATGGACTGGCTGTACCCTCTGAATGTGCGTGAATACTTAAACAATGTTGGACACATAAAATGGCGGATTTTTGTAGGGTTGTAATCATTTTGGACCCAAAAATCGATATTGATAGTCGGTAACTGCCTACTGCCTAGTTGGGATAAGGTTAGGAAGATGATGATGGTTTTGACGGGCATTATGCCTACGCTGTTGATATGTTTTGTGTACCTTACTTCTGTATTATTCTTATGCTGTTGTGAATTTTCATAATACTTAACTGTTTTTTGTGTGTAGTAAATAAATTGTTAAAAAGAAAAACAAGTTGTAGGGGTAAAATTTATAATAATAATAATCAAACAAAAGCCAAAAATAATAATCTATCATAACTATTCATAACAAAACACAGGTTGAATTTCTTGTGCTATTCCAGAAATTTTCCTTTTCCTTCCACTTTGTTCCTGTTGCTGTTCAGTCAAAACAGATTTATCATTTTCCTTAGGTTTTTACCAAAAAGGGGTTGGCAAGGCAAGGCTTCTTCACATTGGCATAACTTATCCAGAGTTCTGTTATAACACTCGACACCAAAATACAGGGAGCATGTCAATATTTGTCCATGACGTGGATTTATATTTTCGGTGCCAATAATATCAAGCCATTTCTTTCTTTTAACTTCATTTTTTGGTTATCTGTAAAAAAATATTTAAATTATTATACAGGTACGTACCTATATACAAAAATTACTTGGTAACTTTGGCACATTACCTATAACTTTCTGAATTGAACTCTCAAGATTCATTATTTCCTTCCATTCTTACGAATTCTGGCAAAATATATCGATACCGTGACTATGTACTACCCCAACCCTAGCCGACGATCAGTTTGTATGAAATCAGTATCGGCAGAAATAAAGAAATTAATGATATATTGGGGAAAAACGTTTATAGTTTGCTGCTTTATAGCGAAAAATAGCTGCCCGTGGCTTTTTATTACATATAATCTTATAAAGTTCAAGTAAAATAGCAGATTTGTGTACTTACGTGTGCAAACTAATTTAAGGGCGATTTTTAATAAGACGCACGCCGCACTGTATTAAGGAACAGCCAGGCATGATGTCATTTCCTTAATTTAATCTTTTATCACTAAAAATGCACTGCAAAAATAATATTTCAAGAAAAAACTGATACCTAAATCGCACTTTGTTTACAAGACTTTGACACTTGACGTACCATAAATTGTTGGCACTATAAAATGGCGAAACAGTCGCGTTCGAAAATTAAAGGGATCTGACAGACAATATTTTATCTCAATCTCCTTACAGAAAACCGTTTGAGAGAAAAGGAAATAACATTATTTTTCCGCATTCTATATTGACAGAACTCAGACAATATTATGTCCGTGGGTGGAATTTGCAATATGCATGGTGGTTGTTCGCAAAGATGCAAATAAAGTTGTTCGTTTCATTAGTTGCCCAGTCATGACGTCATCAATGAAAAACTTTTAAACAATTATAAAAAAATAAGGGATAATCAAATAATCAAAAGAACCAAATTAGTTTCGTAAAATTGCATAAAGTTTTAGAAAAAAAGATGAAACCTATACATTTTACATACCCAATTACCTATTCGAATTACAAGTTGACGTCATTCTTACTATGGTGGTAACTATGGTGGACTTCTTAAGATGGCAGAATAAAATTTTTATGCTTTTTTACAATAAGGATATCAAATTAAAGGAATTTTTCAGAATAACTCGAAAATAAAGTGACGTTTACGTCACTCAAAATAAAACCAGATATGACAGACTAAAGGTTAGATGGCGTATTAAGTTTGTTATGTTTTCTTACTAAATGGGTGAAAACATAGACAAATGAGAGATAAATACTAGTGTGAGGTAAATGACGTCGCTTTGCACAGATTTTTAGGGGTTGAATGGTTGTTGTGTTGGGGTTTTTAGTCTTCTGTTCATGGCACTGTCAATGAAGAAGCAACATAAAGTTCAGCGATTGCCCCGCTTGGGTACAAGAAGCTTATCGTAGAGGACGAAACTAAACTACTACTACTAATGCCATTAAAAGTTACAAGTTAAAGTTTTAGTAAATAGATTATTTTATACTTTTTAGCGCACCCAAATAAAAGCTTGTTTTAAAAATGTTTTTTACTTATAATTTATTATCCATAGAAGAATGGGAAAAAGTGATAGAAGAGGTTTTATCTTTGAGAACTGACAATTTATGTGATTTAGAAAGTAACAGTGACTTGTTAATATTGGTCTATTGTAATAAACGATGTTCTTTTGATTTTTTACATTTACTATGTGAAGCTATTAAAACTTATGGCTTATGTATAAATTTGCAAATTAATGAACTTAAAGTAAAATACGTAAGAGCTATAGAATTTAGTACGAAAGTCGAAAATTATATATTAAGTCAAAATATTACTAGGTGGTCGTTAATAAATAATATGATCAATAAAATTGCGAATAAAAAATCATTGTTAGAAATGGAAATTGTGGCTGTAGGCAGTGAATATTTTATGAAATTTTGTTTTGCTTAGATATGATATGACTGTGGCAATTAAGTATTATCCTAATACAAGAATTTTATTGATATGTGTAATGAAATGATACATACTTTAAAATATTTTAAATTGTGACTGTATGCAGTGCATATGTTATAAAATTTTGTTTTGCTTAGATATGACTGTGGCAATTATTATCTTAGTATAAGAATTAATATGTGTAATGATACCTACTTTAAAAATATTTTTTAATAAATTGGTGGAACTGATATAAGCTTGTTTTTTTTCTATCTATATAGTTAATTACCTAAAAACAAGTAACAAGATTAACTTCACGCAGTAATGAATCTTATGTAATGAACACACACACACACACACACACACACACACACACACACATACACACACGCATAAGCACGAACGCATGTATCTATTTTTTTCCAATAACAACATGTTCGAACAAGTACAAAGAGCTTCAAAGGTATTTCTGATAGGTTGTGATTGCATTACACATGGCTAAAAGACATGTTTAAACATGAAAAATTATTCACGTCTATATATCTGCTGACTCTTGTACTTAGGTATTGCTAATGCAGCGAATAAGTAGTTAGTTTACCTCATTTCAAGTTCAGTCTTCAAACAGTGCACTGCGCTCTACTAAGTCGGAAAATATGGACAGACCATCTTACATGTACGTTGTGGGTGGGCACGGTGAAGTGATGCCACTGTTCCAAGTCAAAATTGAGCTGCTGCAGTATGAGGCTAATGAAGCAGGCGATACATCAAGAGGGAAGACAATATTGAAGACTGGGTACACCGTCTATGATCCTACAGATCCTGTGCTGCGCAACCTAGCACATACGATGTACCTCATCACTAAGGAAATGGGAGATCGCTCGGATTTTACTCCTTCGTAAAGTAAGTGTTAGGTAAACATATTTATTTTTTATACAGATTTATTGGTTTGCATATTTTCAAATATTTTAATGTGTTTTACTTGTTCATCTTTTCAGGTACAAGTGGCTGAAATAGGCGTAATGAACAGCGGCTTGCGGGGCAAATAGCATCATATCTTTAATCATAGATCTTTTAAGCATATTATGTAATTAATTTTGAACATAAAATAAACTTTGTTTTATTAAATCCTTTAAACTAGAGCAAATTCTACTTTGAATTTAGTCCCTAGCTAATTGTTAGAGGACAATAATTTGACAGTGGAGACAAAATAAAACAAACAAAATAATTTTATCAGTATTATCATTTATTTCAAAAAACATTAAATTGATACATATGATTATCATAATACCATTTTGATAAACACAAAGAATTCTTAAGAGCACATTCTTTCCAATGGTTCACACAATTCATGTTGCGGTTTCCATATTTTTCTTTTAAAGTAGATAAACTTGGACAACCTTTATCACCCATGTCAATCACATTACAATTTTCACTTAAACTTTGTAACCATTTCACTTTTTCACAACCTTTCACAATAATATTTTTATTTTTTAAATAAAGAGGAATAAGGCGTTTAAATTCTCGATAATCAATGAACCCTTCACTCCAAAGTATTCCCATATTTCTTTCTAGAGTCTGGCCAGCGAGTCTTTGGACACGGAAATGGCGCCAATTTTAAAAATCTTTCACATGTTAACACTGAAAAACTACAATAAAACAATTTGATACTATTTTTTGTTTTTCTTTAGTTTGTGTTTACCTTGCCTACAGTATGTATGTATGATGTATCTACAGGAGTAACAGAAATAACAAGCCGAAAGGAGGTCAAGGTACTCATAAAACTGAACAACTTTTCCCATTAAACATGGGTCGATATATGAAAAATATTTGGGCCTCCCATACAAAATCGCAGATCAGCTGATTGATTTACTATGGGAGATCCAAATTTTTATTTCATATTTCGACTCATGTTCCATGGCGAAAGTTGTTCGGTTTCATGTGTACCTTGACCTCCTTTCGGCTTGTTATATTTTTGTTACTCCCGGTAGATACATTATACATACATACTGGTAGGCAAGGTAAACACAAACTAAAGAGCAGAAACAAAAATAGTAAGTATCAAAATTGTTTTATTGTAGTTTTTCAGTTTTAACATGTTGCCATTTGAAATATTTGAATTATTTGACGTCCAAAGACTCGCTGGCCAGACTCTATCCATTTGGTTTGTTTTTTTTCTTTTCGTGTTAAAGTTGTATATGCATAAGGAGGTTTTATTAAAAATACTTGAGACCATTCAGGAGTTTTTACGGCAAGTTCTTTTATTATGAAATCATTATATTCATTTTTGAAGCCTTGGAGGTCCACAAAGATTACATCTGCTTTCATTATAACCTTATCAAGATAATAGACTGTGGAATTTATTTCACGATATTTTTTTCACTATATTACTAAGAGGTTTGTATTCTATTACACAATCATTTAAAATAAGGCAATACGCAGATGTTTGTGCCGGTATTTCTGAATTGCATTCTATTTCCACTCGAACATTAACGACTGGACCCGTTTTTAAATTATCGCTTTGTCTTGAACAGTCTATCACAAACAAGGGTGCTTTTTCTTTAAACTGTTTAACACTTAAAAGAGGTTGTCCTCTTTCGCAACCGTAGTAAGACTGTTGAAATCTAGCATATTGTTCATATAATAATGCAATTTTATCATCAGAAAAATTTATATTCAAATTTTCGTAAGGGTAATATGTGGAATTTAGGTATACCTTTACATCTCTTAATTCACAATGATCAAATTGAGACATATCAGCTGCACCGTTATTTTTACGATTCGTTTGTAATGCTATGACTACATACCGCGGTTTTTCAATTTGAGACGATGTTTTGATAGACCACGTATGTTTTGTTGTCTGTGGTAATAGAGGGTATTCATACAAATCCCAATTCCTGAATGCCAGATGTAAGGGACGGTCCTTATCTAAGAGGCGAAGTAAATTGATTCTTTCTTTATCCGACACTTTGACGTGCGGCACTCGCCAAACTATTTTCTGTATGTCAATATCATCAATAATTTCGTTCGTACCCAGTTTTAACGCATTTAAGTTAGTGTTACTACGTAGAAGGATAAGTTCATGTTTACAATTAATTATAACTTTTTAATAATCTTCTGCGAATCCAAGAATATTGCAAAGCGGTATGGATGCAGAAAAATTACCGGAGTAAAGGTTTTTAGTGCCATCAATATCCCAGCCCCATGCCTTCCCCATTCGCGACTCACTATCATTCATCGATAATAATGACTTAATAGTTGTAGTTATTCCAGCATTTTTTACTTTGTCTATTTCAACACCGTTTAATTCATACCGTATATCTTGAAAAAGGTACAATAAAGGGTTGTTGGTGAAATTAACAGTTGTTACCCTTTCTTTTGTATCCCGTTTTATTACATGAAAAGACCCTTCAAGGTATAATGTGCTGGCTGAAGGTAACAAGTATAAATCTTGCTGGTTAATTGGTATACGAATTTCATCATTTCTATTAAAGCTGGTAACGTAAGGTTTATATGAATGAAACTCGATACCGTCGATGCTATTATCATAGCTAGGAGAAGAAGAAATGCTTAGAATATTCATTTTAGTAGACCTATAAGTTTAAGAAATTTTTGATTCTTCTTTGTCAACTTTGCAGGCTTTCTAGTTGTTTTCCTTTGGATTGCACGCGATGAACTGACGGTTTTATTTAGTGGTAGAGTATATTTATTATTTTTTATATTGTAGTCAATCATTTTTCTTCAGATGAATATATAATTGAACCTCTTCACCTCGTAAATTAATTAAATTATTATTACTGTCCAGTAACCTTATGTTTACACAATTTATATTACTACGATTGACTGGGTAATAAATCGTGTTTCTCGGTATTTCGATAAGTCTGTAACCGGGTGGAACATTTGGTGAAAACTCGTGTATTATATGACTCGATTTTCCATTAATATAAGAACCACTCACTATGTCACATTCGACTCGCACTACTGTCGTCGCTAAAATGTTGACAGGAAGGTGTGACTCGTGCCATATATTTGCTTTGAGAATTTGCTCGTCAAAACCTAATAATTTTCTTAAAGTATTTGGTTTTTGAAAGTCAATATCTTTTGAGCAAAATATCGAAACTTTTAACGTATTATTATTACACACAAGTTTTAAAATAGCATCTTTCATTTTGGTTTTCAAATAGTCCTCAATATCTTGCAATTCATATGTTCCCTCTGGTATTGCTATCATTTCATCATGTCCATAATAAAATTTATTATTAAAAGTACTAATATTTGGAAAAGAATTGAACGTGCAAAACTGTAATAAAGCACATTCGTACTGACCCTCTAATTGTAAAGACGGAGAGTAAACTGTTGTTAGCGCTGATTGGTTACCAGTGATAGACAGTGTGAAAGACATTTTGAAACTGATGCGTCATTAAAAAAAACATTTATTTTATACAATTTCAGCTTTACCAAGTTTATCTTAAAAACTTTGAAGTAGTAGGCATGTGTCGGGCATATTAAAACAATTACTAAAACAACTACCTATTTCACATGATTTTTATACAATTTTGCCCTGTCCAAAATTTTCTTAAAAACTGTAAACATAAATGGCCGCAATTAACAGTATTATAATTTTGATACTTTGTATAGTTATAAAAAATGTTGTGATGATTGAGATATTTAATTAATTCTAATGGAGGTTTTAAATCACCGTAGCTGTCGAAATATTCACAATAAGTACCATTTTTAGCAAAGGCTACCCAATGAGTCCCTTCATTTGTAGATTTATCTAAATTAATAATACCACATTCCCTAATTTTAGGTTTTTTAGGTAGTGTGTCTCTCATGAAAACACCTCTGAAATATGGTATATCTCTAGAATTTTCTAATATATCTATATTTGAAAGGGCACGGTCAGGTAGCCTTGTTCTTAGTTTTTTGATTTCTTGATAAATATTCCTTCTCCTCGCTTATATGGCTTAATATAAAGTCCTTTCCCGATTAATAATGATTCTACAGCTTTATTGTGTCGTTCAGTTTCTCGGAGATTTTGTTGGCCCGATTTATAATCATTTACTGTCTTAGCAATACCAGCAGCACCTCCAGCTAACGCACCTAATGCGGACAATCCAGCGAAAATTGGAATAAGCGGTAAGATTCCTCCATATTTAGGCAACGGTATGACACGAGGTATATTCACCTTGTTTTTAGAGAGCCATTTTTTTGCTGCTTTATAAGCAAATTTAATTGCTGATTGTTTATTGATGGGTTTGAACTTTCTAAGATCTGACCGAATTTTTGAAACAAGTGATTTAAAAGATTTTAATCCTGAACCTGATTTCACTTTAGCTTTCATAACGTTTTTTACTAGCCAGGAAGCCAGTTTTTCACCGCGACTTGCATTTTTTGATTGAATCCTGCGTTTCGCCATATTTAATAGTTGTAAATCTGCTGCGTGCCTATTTTTAAGATCTGAATAGTTAGCATATGCTATATCGTGATGTTTACAGGCTTCGTCCAATTCATTAACTCCTTTGTCCCCCCTCAGCAAACGTTTTTTCAATTTAGTGCCTGGCCCACAAAAATTGTAACCCGGCAAGTGTAACTCAAATGGCAAATTATTTATTAAACTATTAAGTAGTCCTTCCCCTTTCATTACCAGATGTAATATGCGAATAAATATTAAAGTACTGAACTTTTATTTATCCAACTGTTTTCGCCTTCTGGTAATCCAAGCCATTTTACAAAAAGCTTGTTTTTATACTTTTTAAGAACCTTTTCTATAAGATATACGTTTGGATATTTTGTTTTTTGGAGTTCTTGCTCATAAAAACATCCTAAGATAGGCTGTTCTTTGAGATCCCGAATATTAAATGTAATAGGAGATGTATTATTTACACTTTTTACTCGAAATATTTCTGAAGACCAGTTTGGAGTATATCCTTTTTCAAAACAACTTTTAAATTTACTTATTCTTACGTAATCCCCAGGTTTTATACTACTCTGCCTTATCCCCTTTTTTTGTTGCATTCTCTTCAAATTAGCCATAACTACTTTTTCCGTACATTGATTAACGTCTTTAGGCTTAAATTTAGTAATCCGATGTTTCGTGTTATTATATTCATCAACAATTATCTTAAGTGGATTACCAACCCACTTATAGCTCCCATGTAAATTGAAATACTTGTATAACTTACTTTTTAATGTTCTTATCAATCTCTCTACAATAGAAGCTTTTTTTACAGAATATGTAGAGTAGTGATTAATTCTGTGAAAATCTGTGAATTTCCTAAAAATATCATTATAAAATTCAGTCCCTTTATCTGTTTGTAAATTTTTTGGACATCTCTGTGAGGAACGTATAATTTTATGAAAAGCATATGAGACTTCTGATTTTGTTTTCTTTTTGATAGGATATGCCCAGGAAAATTTTGAGAAACAGTCAATTATAACCAATATAAACCCGTAACCCTCATTATATTTTCTTAAATTTTGCACATCTATCAAATCTGCCTGCCATAGGTCGTCGATTCCTTTCAATGTCACGCATCTTCTAATGAAATTCTTTCTTGCTGGTTTGTGGATCTCGTTTACTACCGCTTCTTTGGTCATTTCTTATCAGTGTCAATATTTCATCAATCTCCTTTTTTGTATAAAATTCATGATATAACTGACTCTTTAGACCTAATATCATCCGTTTTATACTAGCTTCTACTAATTCTTCTACATTTTTTGTATTACACAGTTCACTACAAATTTTATCCACATATTCTTTATTAACTCCATCGTTAGATGATATTGGAGGTTTCACTCCCATTAGACGCCTTTGCTTAAAATTGAAAGTATCTTCTTCTACAGTTGGTAAATCAAATAGTATATCCACCCCACGTAAGCGTTTATGTACATGATGCCCGAATTTATCTACATTCATTTTAAAGAACCGGTATCGAGGACCGTAGAAACTAATTTGAATGAACCGTGTAAGCATCATTTAGTTTTAATCAATTATTCCCCCCTCTTTTAATTCCTCTATAATTGATATGATTTCGTTATTGACTCCAGTATTTCCAGCTTCACGAGACGCAATCAATAATTTAAGTCTTTCAACTAATTCGTTAGGATCATCCCAATAAACATAGTCCACGTCTTTTTTTAATTTTTTCATTAAAGTAAATCCTTTTCCTTTTCTAACACTAGTATCTGTACTTACGGACGCAGTACGTAGTTTAAATAATGGTTTTATGACATAAAGATATTTAGCACCTTTATTGCTATTGATAGGTTTCTTAGGATCATAACCTCGCCGATGTGCATTTGTATTTAATAACATTAACTTATAATTTACAGTATCTTCTTTTGTTAACAGAGATAAATCAGGTCTTTTTTTATATAATAACTCTACGAGACCTGGTGTTTTTTTGTATTCCCGGCCTCCCACAATGATAGTACTACCATCATCAGTGACATTTGCAGATCCCATTTTAAGTTTACCGCGTTCATATCTCACACCATAAGGTATCTTTCCCAAATTTTCCGACGATAAAGACCAACTAGAGATGTCCTTAGAAATATTTGATTCAGGAGCAGATTCAATAACCGATTGAAATGATTCGTTACTTGTATTATTTGCGGGAATTTCGTTGTCTTCAGAAACATCACTGTCTACTTCATTTTCCGTTTCTTCTTCTTCTACTTCATCAGTTTCTTCGTCTTCTACTTCATCAGTTTCTTCATCATCTTCATTCCTTTCATCATCTTCATTCCTTTCACCATCTTCATTCAAATTACCATGTTCTTCGTTAAAATCATATTCGTTTTTTATTCGACGTCTTGCAATATTGTTTTTACGAGAAATTTCATTTTTTTCTTTAGCTATTTGATTTAAAGTACCAGTTATGGGTTTGAAAACTGATTCGAGAGCTTTTTCTTGACTAGTTTCTATGTCACGCATTGTTCTTACTTTTTTTTTAATTGCTTGTGCAGCATTAACAATTTGCCTTTTAAGACTACCTTCCATTTTAAGAGAAGTAAATATGTGAGCTAGCTACAGTTTACTTCGCTGTAATGAAATGTAAATATCGAACATGTTCCTTTTATGTAAGTTTATTTATCGAATAAGATAAAAGTATCAAACTTTTTCCTATAACAGCCTTTATTTTTTTCACAGTCTTTATTAATCACCAAATAATCATAGGGATCACTCCATATTTTAGAGCACATTACACGAAAATCTGACCAAGTCATGTCAGTGTTAACATGTTCATCATAAATATGTTTCAAATTAATTTCGTCCTGTTTAAAAAGAACAATTAAATTTGCATTATCTCTAATAAGCTGTTTAGGTATTTTGCTATACGTCTGGGTTAAATAAAAACAATCAATGTTTTGATGTCTCCCCATAGCAAAGTAATCACGTATGTTATTTTGATTTTCACAAGCAACGTCATCAAATATTATTATGGAATTATTTTGCGCATCTTGAGGGTTTAAAACCTGTTCATTTTCACGACACTTGGCAAGTGTAACACCAGGTACATGACTCAAAACCTTTTCTAAGAATATGTATTTAGGTTGATGCAGAGTTTTGGAGTACACATATATATTTTTGAAACGTAATCCGTTTTTGTGTAGAAGAAGACCTATCATCAAATTAGTTTTTCCACAATTCGAAGGACCGCATATTAAACAGCGAATAGTATTTGGTAAGAGTTTACCATGTCTAGAAATATTAGCCTTAGAATCAGGACAAACTTTATCTAAACATAAAGTTGTTGATTGTTTAATTAATTTCATTTTAATTCTGTACTTGGCAAACGCTAATGTTAGAATGGTGGTGTTGAGTGAGCATGTGCTTTATATTTAAGGTACCTAAAGTCAAGTGCGAGTATTTATAATGTTCAACGGAAACTGCTTATAGGGTGAGTTAACCCTTTATGATTTAAAACATTCAGACCAATCCTTAGTTATCATCATTGTATTGGGCGTTTCAGAACGAAATTGACCAAATACCACTGTTTTCCATGATGCAAGTGAACGGCGCGGAGCGTAGCGACGCGAAGTGAACTTGCATTATGGAAAACTGTGGTATTTGGTCAATTTTGTTTTGAAAAGCCCAATACATACCTACTTATTTCGTTGGTTTGTGGTTAACATAATCTTGCAAAAAAATATTTAAATAAATATTGAAGTAAGTGGAATTTTATGCGAAATCATATACGATAAAGCCCCGTTTAACATGGCTTTTGCCGTGGAGGGATATACATCCCATAGCGGAAAAAAAAGGACTCGAAAATTAAACATAGCATTTCATTGGTAAGTGATTGCAATATTTTGTGCCCATAACAAAGAGTTATATTGGGAATCAGATATAAGTACATGCGTATTTTCTAATAATAAACAAGTTTAATTTCAATTTTCTAAAATACGCGTTTACGTAGGTTAGTGTTGTGACACGACAGCTATCGATTTATCGGTAGTTGAGCGAACTGTGCAAGCTGACTTTTCCTATTACAATACGATAACTTATGTTTAAATTTGTGATTTTTACATTTGTTTGCCAAAATTGTGTACCTACTTATAGCTACCACCTATGTTACAGATTTCGTTAAAAAATAACAAGGACCTAAATGGAAGGAATTATAGCCGTGATGGCCATAAATAATAAGACTAGCTTGGTACGGGACTTCTTTTATTGAGCGTAGGAAACCCTAAAAATTATGGTACAGATTAGTAATTAGTTTTGATGGTACGGTGATGATGATATGGTGAATATTTGATAGAAGATCATTACCTTGCGGGTTTCCTTGAACTAACACGACACAGTATATACAATTTTAAACAGAACTAGGTATCACAACGTAACCTTGAACCAACACGACACAGTATATACAATTTTAAACAGAACTAGGTATCACAACGTAACACCACACATATCAGGTATAAAATGAAAGCGGACTATTTGTACACTAAGAATAAATAAATATTAACAAATCTGGGGCTTCCAGTGTGGCTCCCAAGGATTGAATGCGTCAAAAAAAGCCAAGAACGGTGACGTTTCGGTGTCGTGTTCCAAATTTAAATTATAAAATGATTCGAAAGGTAGATGTGGGGGTGGCTTAGGGAGGATGTCCATGCAGAGTTTGCACTCTGCTACAGTACCCGGGGGGGCCGGAGAAAAAAAAAAAAATTGATTGTCCTATAATCAATTTTTTTTTTTTTTTTTATGTAGAAGTATTTCAATATGTATAGGATGCTGGTAAAATTTTGGTGTGTGTTCCGAAATATTGTGTGTTAATTAGTGAGTGTAATGTTAGTGTAAATAAATTAATTGAAAGTGTTTTAAAGTTAATTAAAAATTAATATTAAATGTAAGTATGGGTCGTGAGTGATCAAAGATTTTGAGTGTATGTGATATCTACAGTGAGTATGTACATGGTGGAAATTCTAAGTCAATCATACGTCATATCAAGCATTCATCATCGATCAAGGTGTCTGATTCCTATTACACGAAATCAGGCCCTTACAAAATGGAGAGCAGTTTTGTTTGTATTAACTGTTCTCGAAGAGTTTCCACCAGGGTGGTGTCGGTTTGTAAGTCACAACCGACTCTGTAATCCTTAGCTTTTGGCTTGTTTATCGTGTCGCTAGACCCGCACGGTGATGTAGTATTTACAAGTTTGAGAGAAAATATTAAATAATTACGAGAATCGTAATTGAAAAAAAAATTGTATACGAGAAATAGTTGGCGTATACGTTAAGTTCAAATTGTGGAAATCGTAAGGTAGGCTAAGTTAATATAAACTTGGTTAGCAGCAAGTTTAATTAAAATTGAAGTATAAACTTATTAGAAATTGTTATTATTGAAAAGTGGGTAATTACGACGTTATCTTCGTCGATAAGGTGTATCTAATTTTTTTAATTAGATAATTAATTGTAACAAGTGAAGAAGAAAAATAGTTAAATATAAAATGATTTATCATAAGTTGTGTTTGACATACGTCAATGTTTGATGGTAAAGCCGAAAAGCGTGATGAGGTGAAAAGGTTTACAAAAATAAAATGGGTGCGTGACTACTCTCTAGTGTAGTACGCTTTATCCAATTATGGATAATTATAGGTTGAATAAATTTTAGTTTAGTTAGGTTGTTTTGCGGTTTTGGTTGGTTTTAGATCTTTGATATGCCAACGTCCTAAGTTGTTGTTGTTCATATCGGTTAGGTTATATACTAAAGGAGAAATCTTTTGGGATACGATGCATTTAATGTATTTTGGTGCTAATTTAGCTGAGAAGTTTTTGTCGGAAGGGCTTATGGATAATTGCGTTTCCAAACTATATCGCCAGGTTCAAACTCTAAGTTTTGACGATGTTTGTTGTAGTGGGATGCGTTGTTTTGGTGAATGGAGTGTAGTCGTGATTGTACTTTATCGAAAATGGGGATAAGCTGGCCGAGATTTTCTGCATATATATCTCTTGGAGCGAAAATGAGGTCGTCCGTGGTGTCCTTTTGGGAGTAGATAGAACCACACGGTACTAGTTCGCGACCGAATACTAGGAAAGCTGGGGTAAACTTGGTTGATTCGTTAACAGACGAGTTGATAGCGAATTGTATTTTATGGAGGTGTTTGTCCCAGGTTCTGTGGTCGTCATTAACAAATGATGCCACTGCCGTAATAATGGTTCTGTTGTATCTTTCAACAGTATTTACCTGAGGGCAATGAAGGGGTATAAAGTGTATGTGTGGTATTTTGTATGAGTGAAACATGTCCGTTAATTCTGAGCTTGTCATTTGGGGACCGTTGTCTAAAATGACTGTTTCTGGAATACCGTAGTTCATGAATACTAAGTCTTCTAGGACATGTTTGATGACCGAGGAAGTTGCGCGTTTAATTGGGAATAATAGGCAGTATTTAGAAAAGCAGCAGGTTATTACTAGTATGTATCTGTTTAGTTTACGCGATATGGGTAGTGGGCCAATAAAATCGATTGAAAGGCACTGAAATGGTCGTGAGCATTGTTTAGGTTCGCCCATTAGACCGATAGCATTTTGGTTACGATGTTTATATGCGAGACATGTGTCGCAGCGTGAGATAAATGTTGCCACATCTTTGTACATGCCAGGCCAGAAATAGTTTAGTTTAATACGATGGTAGGTTTTGAAGGTACCGAAGTGAGCTGCGGTTGGTGTGCAATGATTTTGTGCAATTATGGAGTTTCGGTGTTCTGAGGGGACGACCAATTTCCAGCTGTATTGTGGGTTATAGCAGCGCCAGTGCTCTAGTGCTGTTATGACACTAAGAAGTTCTCGTTCTGTGATCGAGTAATTTCGCTGGGGTGGGTGAGCGATTTGCTCATATAAGCAATTGGCTTTTCTATGCCGTCAAATTCTTGTGTGAGCATCGCTCCGATTCCGAAGGACGAGGCATCGCAATGGACGGCGAAAGGCTTCGTGAAATCAGGGCAGGCGAGGATGGGGTGCTAACTAAGGCTTGTTTAATGGAGTTGAAAGCTGATTCAGCTTCTGGTGTCCATTTGAAGGGTGGTGCTTTTTTGTGGGTGGAGGTTAGTTTGTTTAAGGGTGTAGCTAGTGTGCTTAGGTTTGGGACGAAACGTCTGTACCAGCTTACGGTGCCAAGGAATTTCTTGACATCCTTTGCTGTTTTAGGTACCGGTATGTCCAGGATAGCTTTGACTTTGTCCGGGTCTGTTTGGAGACCTTGACTGTTGACGATGAAACCGAGATACTTTAATTCGTTACGGAAGAATGAGCATTTTGGGAAGTTGATGGTTATGTTGGCATCTGTTAATTTAGTGAGAAGTTTGTTGAGTATTTCAACATGACGTTCGAAGGTTGAGGTGGCTATGACTATATCGTCGAGGTAGCAGAATACTGAGTTGTCGCACATGAGATCTGATAGTAAGCTATCCAGAAATCTTTGTTGGGTAGCGGGGGCGTTGGTGAGACCGAAAGGCATCACTTTAACCCTTATTAGAATACGACAAATTTTTGTTTGGTTTCGGGAAATATGGCTTGGTTTCGATTATTAAAAGTTACAGCACTTCATAAAAATACATAAAATTAATAAACCACCTTTGGAAGTATGTTTTTTTGAGGTGGGAAATTATTTCCCTATGTTCGTTTAGAACAAAAATGAAGTGGGAAAATATTTCCCTATGTCCACACGAAATCAATTCGCTGCATGACTAGTTGTGTTTTACGGATTCACTTCTCGATTTATTTTAATTTTTTAATTTATTTTATTTAAAGATGAAGGTAAATGTTTTAATTTAGGAACCTACTTAGTAATGCCGTGTGATGCCGGCTTAGAATGTCATCACCTCATAATATTTTCCGCTTTTTTTTATATTAGATATTAAATAAATTCCTCGGAACGGACAGAGGGAAATAATTTCCCACTTAGACAGTTCCTAAACGAACATAGGGAAACTATTTCCCACTTTGTTTGAAAGGTAAAATTTTGCCGAAAATACCGACTTACGCACGATCTTTTGACATAAACGTAACGATAGATTGTTTTTTTAGTGAAAATTACCATAAGATGTACTTACAAAGAATTTTCTTCCGAGTTACAGAATAAAATACACCACAAAACTGCAAATTTTGGCCATTTTGGGCATTCCAACAACTTGAAGTTCATTTGACATTGACAGGTCACATCTTTTACAAAGGTATTGCCATATATAAATGTGAAAAATAATAGGCTATAGATGCGTTCAGAATTTTCTAATAAAAACCATAGACAAAAATAAATAAATATGTTTTTTTGAGTTATGGTATGGTGGGAAATATTCTCCCTATGTTCTAATAAGGGTTAAATTGATACATTCCGCGACCGGGTACGTGAAAAGCGGTTTTGGGTCTATCCTCAACTCGCAAAGGGATTTCCCAAAAGGCTTTGGCGATGTCTATGGATGAAAGGTATTTGGAATCGCGTAGGTTATCTATGATATCAGAAATGAGTGGTAGTTTATAGGCATCTTTTTGTTATTGCGTTGAACTTACGGCTGTCGACGCAGAATCTCCAGGTATTGTCCTTCTTAGGGTAATCAATACTGGGTTAAGCCATGGGCTTTCACAAGGTTCAATTACGTCTAGGCGTACCATGTCATCAACTTCCTTGTGAAGGGCCTTTTGTTTTTCAGGGGATAAACGATAGCATCGCTGCTTTATTGGTGGGTGATCACCAGTGTCGTTGCGGTGTTCTACCAGGTGTGTCCTACCTAGTGGTTTTGTGTCCGTAGAAATATTTTTGAATTTTTCTATTATTAGGTTTGCTGTAATTTGTTGGGATTCAGTAAGGTTTTTTGAAGGAGTTGACAATTTTTGATTCTGGGGTTTTATTTATTAGGAATGTAGTGGTTTTAG
This sequence comes from Phthorimaea operculella, assembly GCA_024500475.1. Classification (NCBI taxonomy): domain Eukaryota; kingdom Metazoa; phylum Arthropoda; class Insecta; order Lepidoptera; family Gelechiidae; genus Phthorimaea; species Phthorimaea operculella. The sequence goes on along the minus strand of JANFCV010000281.1, from coordinate 338,367 downwards.
GAGATTGGAAGGAGGCTATTTTGTGTAAGACATTTGGGGCAATGTTGAATGCTTTCCAAAAGTCGATTCCTAAAATTAAATTTTGTGATACCTCAGGTATAACGTGAGCTGATATTAGTGAAAATTTATTGTTATAGGTTACGGGAAGAGTGATTAGTCCGATAGAATTTATTTTTTGGTTATTGGCTACTGTACCTGTTATCCGTATGTTTTTGTTTAATTTGAGGCCTTGTTTTAGTAGTATTTTGTAAGAATCCTTACCTAATATTGTAATAGTACTGCCGCTGTCGAGGAGGCCGTTCAGATGTAAGTTATTAATTTTTATTGTGACAAATGGTCGCTCGTGATCGTTATCATCGAATAAGAGAAGGTTTACGTGGTAAGACTTGAAAAATATCGAAAGTGAGTTTAACCAATTTGTCCAATCTTGTTTATCAAATTTAGAATTGTCATGTTGAACGGGCTCCTCCTTATTTAGTTTTTTGGAGTTTTAGTACATTTAGGGCAGTTTAGGGCTGTGTAACCTTTGTTGCCACAACGAAAGCAGACTTTCTGGGGGTTAGTACAATTCTGTAAAGTATGCGAATTGTTTCTACAGCGGGGGGCATGAAAATTGGGATTGGCTGCTGGTTGGGGATGGTTTATTAGTATTTACGGCATTAATGGAGTAAGGGAAAGGGGGGATATATGGTTGATAGTTAGGATTGGTAGTGTTTTTATTTATATTAGACGGAGAAGGAGTAGTATTGAAGTAATCTTGGGAGTGATTGTTGACGTGAAGCAACTTTTCAGTAAATTTGCATGATTCTAGGAGGGTAGAAATGGAAAGAAGGTCTGGTTGGTTTACTCGCAAACTATATTGGGGTTGTAGGTTGCGTAATAGAATATCTATTTTTTCGTTTTCGGACAATTGATTATGAAGTTTGTTGAAAAGGGATTCCATAGTGAGAAGTAGATTATGACGCGTTCGTTAGGTGTTGTTTTCTATTTTCTATTAGCTTTTTAGATTATAATCATGATTTCCAATTTCAAAATCGTTTATGATTGCTGATTTGAATGTTTGCCAGTTTGTGAGTGTGTCTTTATGTGTTCTGAACCAGTCTAGTGCCGGTCCAGAGAGAATGTCGTAGATGTGGTTGTATAGAGTGTGTTCAGTTAGTCCTCTAACTTGGGCGTATTCTTCCACACGGACTATGAAGTCTCGTGGGCAGCCTTGACCCTTAAAGATGAATCTTTTAAGGTCTGTTTGGTATTTATTATTGTTGTTTGCTATTGTGTTCAATTTTTCGGTAAGTGTTTCGAAATAGGTGTTTGCGGGGTTAAGATTTACGCTGCTGGTTTGTGCCGAGCAGTATGTGGAGGAAGGTGGGTTAATCAAGTTGTTGTATTGTGTTTCTAGCTCTCTTAATCGTTTGAATAGGTCGTTATGAGTAGTTAGTTGTTCGTTTGTAATGTCTTCAGATTCAAGGTTAATAAGGTTGAATCTGAGCTTAGTGTGTGTAATGTAAGGTGGTATTTTATTTTTCCTATTAGCAAAACTTAGTAGGCTAGCTTCTATTAAGTTAAGGCATTTAGTTATATCTCGGATATCGGTATCGAGATTGTTTGGGCTAGTTTGGTTTATTGGTTGATTGGAAGTTATTGCTTGGGCTAATAATTGTTGGAGAGTTTCTACAGTTTGGTTCTGGTTTATTTCAACGTTTCTTATTTTTAATTCGTATTGGAGTTCAGGTTTATTTAGGTAATTATAGTTTTCCATTGTAGTGTTTTATTATGAAGGAAAAGAAACAAAGTTTGTATTTAAAAACTTTGAAGTAAATTTTAAAATAAAATTGACACTAGCTGAATTGCTCGTGGGCAAAAGTCTAAGTTATTAACTAATACTTGACGTTGGCAAAATCCGTTTGGTCGGAGCCAAAAATTAAAAGAAGTCCGATGACTATCTTTGGTTACTGACACTGGCTAAGTTCTGTTAGCAGATGCCAAAAAAATAAAATAGGGGAGAAATGAAATGACAACCTTGGTGTCAACTGAGTGGCAATGACAATGAGTGTTTGACTTGACACTTGTTTTGTTTGACCGTATCTCTGAGTAGTGTCAAGCTTGTCAAACTTGTCAATCTAATTTATTCCACGTTTCATCACGTTTGTTTATTTTGTAAAATGTAAATTATTTTGCTATGATTGGAAAATTTTATTTCGGATTCGAAATTATTTTAAATCCTAATTATTTATGAGCGGTGTAAAAAATAAGCAGAAGTGATAATGGGTAGGTATAGTAATCAAATTGAAATTGGTATTAGCTTTTAATATTTATCGCGTTATTTAGTGGACGTATTGTCCACTGTTGGACATTCAGTTTTATGAAATAAGGGTCGCTCTGTACAGCTAAGGAAAACAGAGGGGGTGTACTTATCATAGTGTGTGTGTAGTGTTTGATGTGTAATTTAGTTTTGGGGTGTGGAAAGGGTGAAAGTTTTATGCCGAATTACTTTGCCGAAATTAGGTCAGGTGCCGATGCCCGTTTTAGAATTTAGAAAAATAAGCTAGTTGATGGGGTATGAGATGGGGTATGTATTGAGTTGTGGAGTTGGGGTCTGGCTGTCGGTCTCGAAGACCTGCAGAGCCCCGCTAACTACTCGTATGTCCAATTCCTAGGATATTGTCCTAGGTATTGGTGTGAATTATATCTCCGAGTGAAAGATGACTTTCGTCTAAATCCTACACTCGAAAGATATTGTTAGCTACCAATGGGTAGCCGTGATAGTGTCTATTGTCTGTATTATGGGTGTAACGATTTGATTTGTGTACTGTAGGTGTACTGTAGATAATGATGATGATGATAATGGGAATTTATTTACAGATTTATTTATTTATTTACAGAGTTGGACGTCGCGGTTCTGGGTGGCTGACGCTTATTATTATAAGATTGGAATTGAAATTGGAGGACTGCAGAGTTTACTATCTTGCACTATTTTGCCTATTAAATTACCTAATAAATGAATGTGATTATTTGGATTCTTTTTTATTTGCCAAATGGGTCCGAAAATAAGATAGGATAATTTTTGAATTTTTTGGTAGTGTATGAATTTGATGATGATGATGATGAACACAAAAAAAGGTAACACAATTAATTGAAACAAAATAAATAAAATATCTTGATGTTGAGGTGGTCTTGAGGTGGGTATCTTCTGTCTTGAGTTGTTCTTGTTGGGTAGAGGATCTCAGGGTGGCAGTGGGTCTTGAAGTAACCGGGGCTTCTACCGCGTTGGCGCCAGTATAGCCGTGATGGCCATAAATAATAAGACTAGCTTAGTACGGGACTTCTTTTATTGAGCGTAGGAAACCCTAAAAATTATGGTACAGATTAGTAATTAGTTTTGATGGTACGGTGATGATGATATGGTGAATATTTGATAGAAGATCATTACCTTGCGGGTTTCCTTGAACTAACACGACACAGTATATACAATTTTAAACAGAACTAGGTATCACAACGTAACCTTGAACCAACACGACACAGTATATACAATTTTAAACAGAACTAGGTATCACAACGTAACACCACACATATCAGGTATAAAATGAAAGCGGACTATTTGTACACTAAGAATAAATAAATATTAACAAATCTGGGGCTTCCAGTGTGGCTCCCAAGGATTGAATGCGTCAAAAAAAGCCAAGAACGGTGACGTTTCGGTGTCGTGTTCCAAATTTAAATTATAAAATGATTCGTAAGGTAGATGTGGGGGTGGCTTAGGGAGGATGTCCATGCAGAGTTTGCACTCTGCTACAGTATGTTTTTAAAAACCTATTTGGATGGACACCTACGACTCACAGACACTTCATCTGTTCCAAACATTTTGGGATGATGAATATTATATGCCCTTAAATACCGGTAAATGTAGGCGACTGAGATGGAACTATAAAAACGTTAAATTTCCTTGACAAAGCAGCTTCCAAGCAGTCGTAACAGTCTCGGAACCACAATCAGATATTTGGATTAGTTGCACGCCGACGACTTCGAAGCTTGAATAAATGTAAATGTCGAATAAAGCAATAAAACAGAATTCGCGGCAGCAGTGAAGATAGTTTTTCCGGTCAAAGTCAAGATTTATATTTAGAATAACTGTGAAAAAGATGGCATAAATGTATGATATGATTCGAGTTCACTTTTTAGTTTTTGAAGTGCAAAGCGAGCTTACTTGTGTTATATTTTGCTAATGACTAGTTAATAAGTGCTTTCTTTGTAAATTATTAATTATTTTGTTGAATTACATTAATTTTATCTAGAAATTGCTCTCTTTTTTATTACTGATTACATATAAAAACAAAAAAAAACGAGTTTGTTATTTTGTATGTTTCTGAATTGTGTACAGGTAGGGACTAGTGGCGAAAAGCACACGGTAACTTCCGTTTGTGCGTCGTTTGTTCCATTTTCCACCTTACAAGACGTTGCGTGTGTGTCCCTAAAACTACTGAACCAATTTTGAAGTGTCGGGCGCGTTGTGTCCGCTTAGGAAATCCAGTTTGCAAACAGTCGTTCACAATCGGTCCAGTTCGCAAACGCTCTAATTCGCAAATGGTCCAATTCGCAAACGGTCTAGTTCAGTGTTTTTCAAACTTTTTGAATACGCGGCCCCTTTCCAGGCAAAAAATCAATGGCGACCCCCCGTTGGGTCATCATAGAAACATAAAATTAGTAATTTTATTAATTTAATGGTGGATACAGAAAAACTACAAGCGTTATGCGCATCCTTAGGATATTTTTCTGGGTAGGCTGAAATTTCAAGCCAAAGCGAGGCGTAAATATCGCGAGCGAAGCGAGCGAGAATTTTCACGCTAGAAACGAGCGTAACAGCTTGAAAGTTAGTTAAAAACAGGCTGAAAAATACACGTATCGCGAGCGAAGCGAGCTCGACTTTTTACGTTACAATCAAGTCAGGAGCATTAACAGTAGCCGTGAGTGTAAAACAGGCTAAAAAATACACGTATCGCGAGCGAAGCGAGCTCGACCTTCACGCTACAAACAGGTAAAAAACGTATACAACACTGCATACTGCATAAAATAGCAGTACGTTTTGTAAGTTTTGAAAAATAAACATGCACATTCCTTGTCACTAAAATTGTGTTTTACCGAATTTTATCCGACCACCCACCTGTGGTTCTGCCTTGACTCTTAGCTTTTGCTCGCGACCCCCCTAGGAAGGCTCCGCGACCCCCCTGGGGGTCGCGACCCATAGTTTGAAAAACACTCGTCTAGTTTGCAAATGGTCCAGTTTTTAGTATCAAAGGCGGTGAATAATGAGGGATCCTACATTATCCCCCGTCATCGTTACAAATCATCATCATCATGATTATGATCATCATCAGCATTCATCCTCACGCAACTGGGGGTAGATTTCTGAATAGTCGTCATCCGATTTCGCGCACGCAATCGCTATTTCGTAGGCGAAATTCTGGACTCCTAAAATCGGCATTTTTGAACTAAAAGCGAGTATGAGAATTTCATACAAAACTGTCAAAACCATTCGCAACTGAACTTGCGTGCACGGATATAATGTCAGACTGACAAGTGACAATGTTTGTTTGGTTACTTTTCGTATTTGTCTCACGGTTTTACAAGTTTTTGGTATTTTCGGTTTAAATTGTGGTTTTAAGTTGATAAACTAATTGAATTATTGTTAATAAGGAAAATTATTTACCTACATCGATGAAAAGTAAAGTAACGGAACGAAAACATCCCAAAACGCAGACAACTTGTGTGCCGTACTGAATTCCAGTTTATGAAAAACTACAGGCTTTTATCCCTGTAAATTACCATTGTTCAAGAGCTTAGGCCTAATATTATAGAAGAAGGCCGTTGGACTTTGATTCAACAGTAGAGACCAAGGTAAAATCAATCAAGCAATCTATGCCATTCTAAGCAAATAAAGTACCCTACCAGCCACAACAGTCCACTGCTGGACACGGGCGTCCCCCTGTAGGGGGTGTTGCCATAATTTCCACGCTTGGCAGGTGAATTTGCAGGCGCAAGATGTTCAATTCACAGGGAATGCTGCTGTCCATTGCCTGGATAATTATCTACTTATCATATAGTCACTTTTTACGACACCTACGTATAGAATCAGTATGATGCTATTCTAAGCCAGCATCAAAATTCATTAAATACATGCAGTTGGTAATAATAAATAACAGTTGATACTTTCTATTTGTCTATCTATTATGTAGGTAATGTTGAACGAGATCTAATATGTAGCTAGTACAATAAATATAATACTGCCTATCTTATACACCTATTTACAATTAAACTAAAAGATAGATATACATAATACACCATAACACCATATAAAAAGTTAAATCGAGACTCGCTAGCGCTTCTTCTTCTTTGCGAGTCGAAGATGAAACTAATATCCTTTGACCAACATGTAGCCACATTAACTGCGTTTGGTGTAGCCGCCCACAGATGTTCAAGCGATCTTCGCTCACAGATTTGCAAGCGCTTATTTCTACATTCGTACATAAAATCACGCCTCTTTTCCGAACGGGTAGGCAGAGACTATATCCTTTCACTTGCTACGATCCTGGAACACCTCTTTCACAAGGTGTAAAATAACAGCTTAAAAGACCATTGTCTGTGCTATGTACATCATTTCCAAATGTGGCTAATAAATAAGCTTTTTTTCTATGCACCTATTATACTTCTTTTTTCTTACAGGTTCTGCTAACATGGAATTTTCATCTAAGAAAGTATTATATATGAAAAGTGTGGCAGAAGAAATTTCAACGTTTAATAACCCTACGGTTTATGAAAAGTGGGTGAAATATCCATTCATCCGCATCCCAAGAAATTAGTAATTATTCTAGAAAGCGTGCGTATGTACCTATGTATTATTTTATTACCTAGTAGCGGCGTAGCGGCCCGCTCAGCGGTTAAGTGAGCTGCTACTTACCTACCCGTTTTTCCGTGGAAATCGGATCTTTACACGTAATAAAAAGTCAGTTACTACGTACCAACAAAAGAGGCTTATCATGTTGAAAAACTTTCTACGAAGCCTTCACTTATCTCTTTCAGTTGAGCTAGCCTTCTGATGTTCCACTCTAGGTACTCCACATCCTCGATATGTAACTACCAGCAGTTGTCATGATGAACAACTTTACTTTAAACCCATTACCGTATCTCTTATCATTTAGATATGATGCTGGTGGTCTACATCAGGTACACCACACCCTGGACCATGTTCCAGTAGAAGCAGCTCGTCATGCTGAACAACTTTTGCTATGAAGTCACATAAGCCACATTTCATATCTCATAAAGTTTGCTAGTGCTCCTGGTGACCTCCATCGGGTAGGTATCCAGATCCTCAAGTGCTGACAAATAGTAGTCCATGTCCCTTTCCGATATGCTAACAATATCAGTGCTAAATTTCCCCAAGAAGGTTAAGTGGTTTGGGTAAATAAGCAAAAGTGGCTCGTTATGGTGAACAACGTTTGATATGGACCTATTTCTGTTGTAGGTATAAAGTTTAGCCGAGTTCCTGGCTTTCCACGTGAGCTGACCAGACCCTCGATGTTTATCCATACGTCAGAAAAGCGGCTCATCATGCTAAACAACTTTGCTATGGATCCGTTTCTGTGTCTGTGTATAGTTTAGATGGGATCTTGGTAATCTAGGTATATCAGTTACCCTAGTCTCTCGATGTCGATGTGACAGCAGAAGCGACTCATCATACCGAACAACTTATGGTGTGGATATATTTTCTATCTTATACACAAAAGGTTCCGGGTTCAATTTCCGGTGGGGTCACTCACAAAGTTGATATTTATCACTTTGGGAATCTGTATCCAGTCTGGTTAGGACATTGCAGGCTGAACAACCTGATTGTCCGAAAAGCAAGATGGTTTCGTGTTTCGGATGGGCACGTTAAGCCGTCGGTCCCGGTTGCTGGCTCTGATGGCGGTCGTAACACAACCATGAGGCCTTCTGCTTGCAGTAGGGACACCAGGGTTCATCGAGTCGTTGGACAACTTGGTGTTCCACTCGAAGAAGAAGAATCTTATAAAGTTTAGATGGTCTACTTACTGGTGATCTACATTAAGTACTCCAGAAGCTCAAATGCTGGCAAAGTCTTTGGCCGTTTTCGATAAGATAACAATCTAAATGCTTCATTTCAGGAAAATGGGTAGAGGGGGTTCGCCGCTTAGACGTTATATTGCGGCCAGCCTACCTACCATTGTACCTACTTTCTCATAACTTTAACATCAACAGCCACAACTGTCCATTGCTGGAAATGCGCCTACCCTTATCATAGGGGAACCTATTGCCACCATACTTGGTAGGCGCATTAGCGAGCACAGTGCACTGCTACTGCTACCCATTTCCTGGATAATTATCCCTTAGTTACTTTCTACGACACCCACGGTTAGTAGAATTGGGGTAATGCTATTCTAAGCCGAAATAACATGGCTAGTATCTTTTTATTCTACAACATCCACAACAGTTTCCTGCTGGACATACCTACATACCTACACTCCCTCGATTGGGGTATTTGCCATACACTCCTGTCACCCGTTTAGAAGGCAGATTGGTAAACACAGTGTAAGATTTTGCATTAACAGGGAACACTGCTGCCCACTCTCTGGGTGAATTTATCCCTTAGTCGCCTTTTACAACACCGAGGGGTAGAATTGGGGTAATGCTATTCTAAGCTGGTACCGCACGGCTTGTATAATCTTGACTAAATAAATTCATTTCATTGTGTTATTTATTATCCCACCAAAAACATAAATGTGAAAATTGGTAGCCAAGTTCAATGTTCTACGGAAAAAAGTATTGATATGAACATGGTCGCCAAGTTCAGTAAACATTCCTGAAATTAATTTCTTTATAAGGTCGCTTAACATTCTTTACTAAAAAAAACGTCTTAAAATCTAGAGCACCTCACAATTTGACTGGGCTAGTTCTTTGCTTGAACTTGAACTTGGCTGGACACGCTGCCGCGTGTCTTGATTATGGGTACCTACATACATTATTGCTACCTTAGATGTGAAATCTTATACCTTTAAACGAGCATGAATTGTATACTATATTATATATATGTCGCAGGTCAATAGCGAAATCCAGTCGATCGTGACTTTTCAAGGCTCATCGCAAAGAGCCGGACAATTGCGAAATGCACCGATTTATTCACACTTGGCCTAAAAAATCTAGGTCAATAACGAATTCATTTACTACATGGACAAAAATATAGGTCAATTACGTATAAGGCGACACGCTCGTAGATGCCTACGCACCTGCTACAACTTTTCGGTGTTTTAAGTCCCTCTACGCCGCTGTAGCGCTCACACAGGAGCACCTGCGAGTAAACACATTCCCAACTACGGAATTACTGGCTATAAAAGAGGCTTGCAGATGGGCAACAAATAATAAATACCCACACATTTTGATTTTTACCGATTCATTAGCATCAATAAAAGCAATTCAAAACCGAAGTAATACTCACCCACTTGTAACCCAAATTCACAAATTACTACATAACTATAAGGACCAAGGCACTTTAGAAATAAATTGGGTACAGAGTCACGTAGGCATAATAGGTAATGAAGCTGCTGACAGAGAAGCTAACGACGCCTCCAAACTTAGTACACAAAATGACTATTCACAATTTCCCATTTCTTTGTTAAACAAGAAATTAATAAAGAAAACCGATACACCTGGCAAGAACGCTATAGTAATGCAGAGCAAGGGGCCCATACCAAGAGACATTTCCCGCATTTGGACGATATAAAACAGTTTTTCAAAAAAGTTAAAGCCAGTTTTCAGCTGACTCAGATCCTCACTGGCCACGGGTTCCATAAAGCTTACCTTCACCGATTTCATATAACACAAGATGACAAGTGTACCTGCGACGGGACATCTGTTCAAACCTTAGACCATATTTTAGAACATTGCCCAAGATTTGGCAGGCTCCGACACTCACACGAAATGCTGTGTACTAACCTTAGAGTGTCCCCTTATGACATCAAGGACTTGCTTAAAAGAAACCACTATAACGTCTTATGTGACATATATAGAGTCAATTGTCAACAATCTAAAATCTTTTAATAATACCAAAAGAAAATAATTTATACCTATATATTATTTTGATTATAATGTAATTTAGATGTTAAGTAGTATGTTATAGTATAGTATGTTAACTTGTCATCTAGGTTTCATATAGGTTTAAGATATGTATAAATATGTATGTGCTTCCTGTTTAACCAAGAGTGGATTAGAAAAACAAAGCCAGTATCAAATCGCTGAGCTTTAGTTTTAAGAAATTTATATATTAAGAACTCGTTCAACATTAAGAGAAACAAAATGTGAAACAAATAATAATAATAAAAAAAAAAACACAGACACCCACACTCTGTGTTTCTCAAACAATTCAAACACTGAGAAACGAGCATGCGCATGAAAAAGATTATGCGCACTGAAAAGAGCATGCTCATGGAAATGATTTGCCCTTTGAAAGGAGCATGCGCATGGAAATTAACATATGCACTAATTGACCTTGATTTTTGTCACTTAGTCAGCATTTAAGCTGAAGCGATGAGTGCCGAAGTACCGATGGCGAAAGGTCCTAGTTGTTTCACCTTCATTTCGGAGCATGAGGTATGAAAGCGTCCATACGACAATCTTCTAGGATATGAATAGTCCAGATGGACTATGAATGCGAATCTGCGAGGCATCGGTCTCACCAGTGTCTTGCGACACTTGTGAGTTTCGTCCTCTACGATAAGGCTTGTACACATTACGGTGTAATCCTTATTAGCTTCAAGCTTTAGCTTAAATGCTGACTAAGTGAATAAGTATTACATTGTAATGTGTACAAGTAGCTTATCTAGAGGATGAAACTCAAGTTGTCGCAAGACACTCGTGAGATCGATGCCTCGCGGATTCGCATTTATTTATAGTCCATCTGGACTACACATATCCTAGGTTTTTGTCCATGAATTTAATGAATTCGTTATTGACCTAGATTTTTTAGGCCAAGTGCGAATAAAACGATCCATTTGTCAATTGTCCGGCTCTTTGCGATGGGCCTAGGAAATTCGTGATCGCCCGGATTTCGCTACTGACCTGCGGCATACAGGGTGTCCCGTTTTAACCTCAACAGCCACAACTGTCCACTGTTGGACATGTGCCTACCCTTATCAGAGGGCACCTATTGCCATTATACTTGGTATAGGTATGGATGAGCAAGCACAGGGCACTGCTACCCATTTCCTTGATAATTTTATCCCTTAGTTCCACGGGTAGAAGAATTGGGGTAATGCTATTCTAAGCCGACATAACACTGTTAGTATCTTTTTCTTCTTCAACAGCCACAACAGTCTCCTGCTGGACATGATAGGGTCTTGATTGCCAAACCCACCACGCTTGTCAGGCGGATTGGTGAACGCAGTGCAAGATTTTGCATTAACAGGGAACGCTGCTGCCCACTCCCTGGGTGAATTTATTTCTTAAAAGCTTTTTACTACACCGAGGGGTAGAATTCGGGTGATGCTATTCCAAGCCCGTATCACAAGCTTGTATAATCTTAAACTAAATATATCCATTTTATTGTGTTATGTATAAGTCCCTACATGCATTATTGTTTCCTTAGATGTGAATTATCATCTTATATACCTTTAATGGGAAACGATTTTCACAAAAATTTGTAAATAGGGGTTTTCGGGGGCGATAAATCGATCAAGATAGGTTAGATAATTTTCCAAAAATCGTTGCCTCATACTTTTTTGTAAGTTTTTTAATAAAACTAACAACGACAAGTGTTGGTGAGTTAGATAGTAATAAATAACCATTTATGCCTAGGCAAGTTGTTTTGATACAAAACTAACGCATGGAAAGCAAAAACCGAGTGAGCTCGGTCCTCCAGTTGGTTTTATTTATACTTAGATGCTAGCTAATGAATGCAACTTCTAATTACATCTCAATGTGACTGTATATTTAAACACGTAATTTTCAACATGTACGAGTATTTATTTTCATCATCATCCCTTAACATGTACGAAAAAAGCGTGCGCGCAATTGGATTTCGAACTTACGTGCGCGAATCCAAGCGCTATTGAATGTCAGTGAATTTGTTGCAAGAAAGCATGACATATTGAAAGCGTCCACTCGAATCAAAAAAGGGTGCCCAAAGCACACTTTTTCAACATTCGTGCACGAATCCAAGCGTTAATAAAATGATAGTTCACATCGACTATTTTACCGTATTTTTACGGCCGTTATCGCTCTGCCTACACCACAATGGAATAAAGTGTGATATGTGTGTTAGTCTTACTTATTTTAAAAATTGTAGATTGTTATGTAGGTACTGTGTCGATATATAATGTATAGAAAATCTTCTGCAAATATTTTAAGGGATGAACTGAACAACTTTTCCCATGGAACATAGGTCGAAATATTAAAAAAAAATGGACGTCCCATACAAATTGACTCGCTTGGTTATTAGATATATAGAATTTTTATATACTCGCTTGGTTATTAGGTATGTATGTATGTATGTATGTAATCACTTTATTGTACCAAAACAGCTTAAACAAAAATTACAAAAATAAGCAAAATACAGGTACAAAGGCGGGCTTATCCCATTAAGAGATCTCTTCCAGCCAACCTTTGAAAAACCTAGAGGTATATTATGCGAGGAGTCCAAAAACTTGTTTCATATTTCGACCTAGGGGAAAGTTCCTTGGGATAAGTTGTTTAGTTTCATGGGCTGGTTCACACTTTAAAATATGTGCAGTATATTTCTAAGGTGGCCGCGGTCACGCTTTGAGAGAATGGTTGCATACGCCTAAGTAGGTATTAGAAATAAAAGACAGCTAAACGTGCCCTCCAAAGCAAGGAAACCTCTTTCTTTTCGGACAATAGGATGGTTCGGCCTGCTATGTCCTAACCCGACTGGAAACAAATTCACAAAGTGATGTATTATGATAAATATCAATCTTGTGAGTAACCCAATCCACCGAGAATCGCACCCGGAACATCCTGCATCACAGGCAGTCGCACTACTAAAGCGCCACATCGCAGTCGCTATTAGCTTAGATTAGTTATTATTTATTACTTATCTATTTTTAAATAAATAAAAAATATGATGAAAATTAAATATGATTTTTATTTCAAAATTTATCTTGCTTCAATCAAAATTAAACTGACTAACCTAAAAATAATAATTAGAAAGCACGACTCTATTTTAACAGAACTATAGGTATGCAAAAATTGTTTAATTACTAAAGATTTCCAGAATATTAGGAACTTACATAAAATTAAGCTTATTCAGTACATACAACTATAATTAGCAAAGTATGGTACTACTGACACCGGGGGGTACATTCATAGCTAGTAATTTTACCTATCTTCTAACATTTTATTTGTCTTCTTAAATTCTTATTCTGCTGAAATTGTCGTTCTTTTTACAAGCTTCCGCTTTATTATTATTTTCAATATCCTCATGTGTGGCCCTTTTCCTGAAATATTAAGGTAAGTACATAAATTTAATAAAATGCTTTATGGTAGGGGTAGGTATTAGGGACTATTCTTATGTATGTAGGTATTTACTTTAAAAACCTACCTTCGAGATTCTCATCAACCTTCAAAGGCTCATAGACGCTGGCTAAGGCCAGTTGTTGATCGGGGACACAACACCCTCTTCGAAGTCATTACGTTGTTGTTGTTCTGGCTGTGTAGACCCGTATGGATAGCTTTTTAGGTTTAAAGATTATTAGAGTTGTTTCTTTTTTTACTTATTGTTTATAGATTATTTCTCCAAGCCAATTCATAATTTTGTGCGGTTTTAGGTATTTCGTTAGGTAGATATTTAGGTATTTCTGATTTTTGACATTATTCATAGAAAAAACTAAAGATGAAAATTTATTGTTCTTGGTATTAAACAAACGGTAATAGATGTGCAAATGCATTTTGTGCCATTTTTTTCAACTAGAATATCGAATTTGAATTAAGCCCCCTATTTTACGCTACTTACTTAAAAGCAACTCATGAAAAAAAATTAGAGTCGTTTAAATAGGTATTATAAATTTCGGATTAGTAATATATGTCGCTCATACTAATTTGTGCGCAATTCACTCACACATTATTTTTTTATTATTTTTATCTTGTGGGGTGCGGGCGGGGCAAAGCGGCTGCCGGCCTACGCGGCGCTCGCGCGGTAACGATCACGTGTTGTTTGCAGCGTTGCCAAACCGTCTCCAAAACGGACGGTTGTTCGTTCCTTTTGGTGATGGACCGTCCCTTTAGGACGGTCAAGACATAAATGATGCCCGTGATGGGCACAAGAAAATGTAGTGAAATGGTTTGACCGCTCTGCTCTGCCAGCGTATTTGTATGTGACTGTATTTTAAATCCGGAAAATCGTATTTCATACATTCGGGCCCTTATATATTTTGTAAAAACTTTGAACAAGTCGGCAACCAAGGTGAAAAAACGCAAAATCTTAATGGCTATTATAGCTGGGAAGCCGACGATGCTACATGTGTAGTGGCTAAAGCGCACTTCTCAGTGCTTACATTACATACATACATCGACTATATACCCATACCCATAACACTTTGGGGCCGAGTGGTATTTTAAGACATTTCAGTTATCTTTTTAGAAACAAAAACACGTTACAATTCATTGCAAAAAAAATGTATTAGCAAGTCACAGCAAGTAGCAGACAGGCATCACCGATGTAGGGAGCAAAACTGCCAAGTTGAAGTGGGATTGGGCCGGGCACGTCTGCAGGATGCACCCGGATCGATGGGCCAAAATCGTCACGGACCACTGGGTGGGTACCTCAAGGCGGGTCCTGTCGCAGAAATAGACCCCGAAAAAGAAGGCGTGACGATTTTGATGCTTATCTGAAGGAGTGGATGGAGGTTGCACTAGACCGCAACAGGTGGAAAACCGCGGGGGAGGTCTTTGCCCAGCAGTGGGATCTGGTAGGCTAACTATAATGGCAAGTAACAAAAACAAATTACCTACACTAAAATGCGATTTAATATACTAGCTGGTGCCAGAGATGGGCAAAAAATATTCGAATAACGAATGAAAATTCCAAGAAGACTATCTGGAATAACACATAGGCTACTTTTTACCACGGGAAAATGTCTTATTCCTACGGGATCACGCATATTCCGATATTTTTGCAAAGGTGACTGAGCCGATTCGCGTTTTAAACGTTTTCGCCGAAAACTAACAGCGACATCTCTTGGCGAGTAATGCTTTCTTCCCGCGTAATAATAGGTTGCAGCGGGTGAAACCGCTGACGGGCAGCTAGTACATACATATACAACGCCTTTATCCCTTGCGGGGTAGGCAGAGCGTCAACGGCCGTAGAAGTACGGTCGTTATCGCCACGTCTGACACATATTTGAGGGCCGTTTTAGCTTTTGTCGTGTATCGCTATAGTGACAGGTTGTCAGCCTGTCGCCTAAAATTGCAATACACACGATACCCTCAAGTCCCTTAGTCGCTTCTTACGACACCCACAGGAAAGAAATGGGGTGATGCTATTCTAAGCCGGCATCACACAGCATAAAAAGCATTGGTATGATTTTTACCGCTGTCAATATTGGTTTTTATAAAAGACGCGAGATTAGAAAGATTTAATCGAAATGACGATAAGATTAAATGTACAAAAACAGGTACCTACGTAAATAAACAAGGGAGTTTTTCTAAGAAATCACACGCATTGTAAATTGCCGTTTGAGCCGTCGCAGCCGCCACCGCCACGCACTGCGCCGCCGTCGCCGCCGCCGCGCCGACCCCGCTCAAGGACTTACCCCGCTTCACTGCGGTCATTAACCTCTGAACGCATTTTATTGAAAACTAGCTGCCCGTCAGCGGTTTCACCCGCTGCAACCCATTATTACGCGGGAAGAAAGCATTACTCGCCAAGAGATGTCGCTGTTAGTTTTCGGCGAAAACGTTTAAAACGCGAATCGGCTCAGTCACCTTTGCAAAAATATCGGAATATGCGTGATCCCGTAGGAATAAGACATTTTCCCGTGGTAAAAAGTAGCCTATGTGTTATTCCAGATAGTCTTCTACATTTGTGCAAAATTTCATGTCAATCTAATCAGCCGTTTTAGCGTGATGTCGTAACAAACACATACACAAACATCCGCCTTTATAATATTAGTAGGATTAGTAGGATAGTAGGATTAGTAGGAAGTAGAATTTGTGGGATTCAAAATCTTGTTAAAACATTTTCATTGGCAAGTAATTTTTGTACGTACAGACGCTGATAGCAGTTACCTGACCCCCAACGATTTAAAACAAACATTCGAATATGGCCTTTATTTCTCAGTAGTTCAATTGGCAGTTAGATTCTGTTTATCCGTTCCGACACAGAAATGCTCAAGTCAGACTTGATGAAAAGAAAAAGCAATAGCTTGTTTTTGATTTACGCTGAGATTTGAACTCGAGTCCTCAGGTGTCACGAGCGCTCAGCAGGCCGCTAGGCCAATTGACCTGACGTATGGGGTCGTGAATTTTTGCATAGCGTTCTTCCCGACTTATTTTGCGTCTCAAGTAATGTTTCAATGATGTGGGTATATTCAGAGTTTTGATGCGTTAAGACTACTTTAGCTATTAAACCAGACTGAATACCGTGCACTGTCCGGCATACATTGCTGGTTATCTTACAATAAACTCACTCCGGACACAGATTAACGAATAGTTAAGATAACCAGCCAGCAATGTATGCAGGACCTATAGTGTAATAGTTACTTTTAAAAACGATAAACTAAAATGATCAGTCTACGTTTCGACAGTGACTACTTGAGCTGTATTTTTCATTTACTTACCTATTATTCAAATTCTAATTATTCTAACTGTTTATTGGTTTAACTTCTAAATCATGTCGCGTTTGACTGATTATCAAAAATATAAGATTATATTTTTGTATGAATATAATACTCCCATCAAAAAGATTGCTCGTGAGCTCAATATAGCGGTAAGTAGTTTCTAATTATGAAAACCGTTATTTATCATTCATTATCATATTCTTTGTTTGCTATTGTGATCTACCTTATGCGTTTATTTAAAAATGGGAAAGTTTATAAGTAAGGTGATAGATTACATTATTTATGTGTCCATCCTTTTTACAGAGAAATACCGTAAAGCTTTGATACGCCGTTACGGTGAAACAGGAGTGTGCAGCGAAACCGTACTGGTCCAAAACCCATAATGTTTACTGATCAATCGGAGCGGCATCGGGCTATTGTTGCACAGCATCAGGAGCACCCATTTGCAACTACACGATCCACTGCAGTAAGCCATGGAGTTTCTGTGCAAACAGTTAGACATCATTTGCATGCCGCTGGATTTAAAACATATAAACCAGCCCGGAAGATTAAGTTATCACCTGCACACCGCCAAGCAAGGGTTAGATTTGCACAAACGTATCAGAATTTTGATTGGATTAATAACGTCGTGATTTTCACAGACGAGAAGGTATTTAAATCAGACAAAGACGGAAAACAAATCTTATGGCGAAAGAAAGGTCAACGATATGAAGAATCTTGCATGTTACCTTGTAGAACGAGCGGGAGGATTTCTTTAGGCTATTGTGGCTGGATGTCGTCCATGGGACCTGGTGAGCTGATAGAGGTGGGTGCTCACTTTAATAGCCGTGAATATATAGAAATACTCAGGGATGTTATGTTGCCATCAGTGCGTATCGCCTACCAAACTCAAGAAATTTATTTTGTCCAAGATAATTGCTCTATACATCGTGCACACATTGTTCGTCAATGGTTAGAGGAGCAGGAAGGCATTCATGTAATAGATTGGCCATCCAAAAGTCCGATCTCAACCCCATAGAAAATTTATGGGGTCTGATGACCCTTAATTGGGACCCTACTGAAGTAAGAAATAAAGAAAATTTGGCTGCAGTCGTAACATCGACCTGGGATTTCATGAGAGGACGTGATCACTGCTGGAACATGGTGAATGGTATGCCTGGTCGTCTGGAGCAAATCGTCGATAAAGCAGGTGGATCACTACGATATTAACCCCACCCTGGTGGCGTTTGATTTATCAAAGTGGTTTATATTTTTTTACCGAATTTCCTCCTCAAGCCTCTATGTTTTTTTATTGTTTGATGTAAATACTTACTCACAAAATCTATTAAACTTGTTTAACATAAGTAATGTTAGCTAGCAGTGATGTTATTGTTATGTTATGACATATGACATGTTAATTCACTGCAGTCTGCATAATATTATTAGATGTAAACAAGGTTTTAATGAGGTAGATTCATTTTATCAAGTATCGTTAGAAAAGGTCAACTATTTATAACGCAACCATAAAATAACGTTAATCATAGTATTTCTATTAGGCATATGAAGTAAGTAGGTATTTACCTTTTAACTATACGTATCTGTTTATTTTGGTAATAAACTGTTTTTACAAGATCTTTTGATTGTTTTGCTTATTTTATTGCCCCAAAAATGTGCGGTAAAAGAATGGCTATGGCAAAGTAAGGCACTTCTGTCCCTCAGTAGGTAATAAAAGATGTCAAAAATCTATGATGAAATGTATAGTTCACTTTTTTCCCACGCCTATTCTTTAACCGCACAGACTTATCGTATCATATCACCTTAATCATCCCACCAACATCCCACAAACACTTATTTTATTATAATAAAAAACAAAAAACTAAAATTAAGCAATCGTGGTGAGAACCATGGTGTCAGTTCACTATTTTCCTCTCCGCAAGTAGTCCACTACTCTGACCACTACACCACATTAACATGCTCAAAACTTGTG
Source organism: Phthorimaea operculella (assembly GCA_024500475.1). Lineage (NCBI taxonomy): Eukaryota > Metazoa > Arthropoda > Insecta > Lepidoptera > Gelechiidae > Phthorimaea > Phthorimaea operculella. The sequence continues at coordinate 319,548 of JANFCV010000281.1, read as the reverse complement.
AAATTAAGGGATACTTTATAGACTTACCATTTGTGAACAAGTATGCTAGGTTAATATCACCCGTATATTCACAACATAAGATGTATTATCCGTCCATGCTATAAGCAAGCATTACTCATGGTTCAGTGGCGCCCTCTTCTGTTTATTTCTTAATTCAAACCACTCTTATACCCGCAATTCATTATATTCTTTGTTACAATAGCAGTAAGAACGAAATTACCTACGAACCTACCAATTTTGTAAGGGGGGTCAGATAACTCATATAGCCGTCTGTACATGTGTTGTGGGATATACATCAATTTTGCCTTACTTACTCGCCAAGAGATGACGCTGTTAGTTTCTAAAACGCGAATCGGCTCAGTCGGGCCACCTTTTTCATAAATATTGGAAAATGCGAGATCCCGTGAGACATTTTTCCGTGGTAAAAAGTATATGCTATTCCAGATGCCCTTTATATTTCTGCAAAGTTTCATGTCAATCTAATCAGCCGTTTTGCGTGAAGTCGTAACAAACACACACGTAGGAAGTATAGCAAGACCAGTGTAAGATTTTCCAATATCGTAAGACAAAACTTAATGCCGTGTGGTGCCGGCAGAGTAGAATAGCACCACCCCTCTCTTCCCGTGGAGTCGTAAGAGGCGACCGAGGATAAACCCGACCCAAACAGCCAGGCCAACCGTATGGTGGCGGTTAATCCACCACAAAGCATTCCCAATGAGGGTTGACGTCTGTTAGGCGGCCGGTCGTAAAATTAAGCCGAATCCATTGCAGCACGATTTTGTGTTTAGCAAACGTGTTGCGCCGACCCAAGCAATTGGGATAAAGGCAGGAAGATGATGTAAGACAAAACTTAAATTAAATAAAAGTTCGAAAAATAAAAACAAAAATAAGGAGAACACTATCCGGATTCGAACGCGAGTCACCTTGTTTGGTAGGCAAGCGCACTATCGCCGCAGCTACCATGACTTTAAGATGACTGTTGAATTAACGGATATGCTTCCCCACAAAGACGCGAATCGGCTCAGTCACGCCACCTACGTCAAATATTTTGGAATATGCATGATTCCGTAGAAATGAGACATTTTCCTGGGGTAAAAAGTAGCCTATGTGTTATTCCAGATGCCCTTTTATATTTCTGCAAAGTTTCATGTCAATCTAATCAGCCGTTTTTGCGTGATGTCGTAACAAACACACACACAAACATCCGCCTTTATAATATTAGTAGGATGTGGAAGATTTCTTGAAATTATGGAATAAAGTTGCACAACTTCATACATCCGAATTGTCACAACTTTACAGTATTAAATTTGTGAACTCTAATGATTGTAATATTCTTTTCTATGTTATGTAAGGCATTTCAGTTCTTCTTTTAAATAATAGAATGAAGTATTGCGTCAATTAGGCACATTTTTATAATTTGATCTTATTTATGCTTTTTAAGATCAGTTGTTCATATTTCATTGACTCTAATATTTTTTTGATCTCGTTTATGTAATTTTGACATTACTATGGTTTGTAGTGGTCGAAAATTACACAAAATCGAAAATTACACTATCCAATCTGTCACATTCACAATACTGGCATATTTTCAAACTTTAATTTATTTACAGATACTTATAAGTTCAATATAAAATATGTGTCACCAATCCCTGAATTGCCAATTTTGGAAGCATGACAAATGGCACAATAATGCAAAATGTGCTTTATAGACACACATTGCACCACTATGCAAAAAATGAGCGACTCTAGAATTTTTGTAAGCTAAGGCCTCAAATCAAGCTAGCCGTATCGGACTAGTGGTCCACACCGCATAATTATAGTAAGAGACGCCTTCTTTGCACTGCTTTCTTACACTTCTGGTCCTGCCAAGTTTGAAATGATGTAAGTAAATAGATTTATAAGCTGTGTGCAACAATCTTCATCATCATCATAATTAGTTCATCAAGTTAAGTATCCAGCGTTTTCTTACCTTACGCCAAAGACGCCGTTTTGAACACCAAACGAATATTAATATATTCCGTTTTAATATAATAACATAAACGGGAATATTGTTACTTGAAAATTAAAATAGGATAAAACTAAAATCTGTGTCCAACTTTCAAAATAATGCATTTTTTTAAAGTGGCATCTGTCAACCAACATAGGACAACAATTACGCCAAATTCAAGTAGGAAATTCACGTTCCGTTTCTCTGTGGAAATTTATGGTTTTTTAAACCCAGCTATTTTAGGTGAAAGTAAATATACTGGTACACTCGCAACGCAGTCACCGAATTTTAGATTCTTTGTATGAAAATCTACAGGGAGTAACAGAAAGGGTATAACAAGCCAAAGGAGGTCAAGGTACTCATGAAACTGAACAACTTTCCCCATGGAACATGGGTCAAAATATGTAAAATCTGGACCTCCCATACAAAAAGTACCAACCGACCGAGTCAATTTGTATGGAGGTAATTTTTTCATATTTCGACCTATGTACCGTGGAGAAAGTTGTTCAGTTTCATGAGTACCTTGACATCCTTTCGGCTTGTTATACCTTTCTGTTACTCCCGGAATAGAACCTCGAAAATATTGCCGAGCCGCACGCGCCGAACGCACCGAATCGAACGGATTCCCTAGCTAGCCAGTGCTGATCAAAGACTATAATGCTGATGACGTCATCAGCATACGCGGTCAGTGTGACCATTTCAGAAGTTTATTAATTGTCGGTGCTGCCAGATTGTCCCATTAACATTAACTTTCCCTCCCAGTAAAGTATGCGGTTGATCGTTCGTTATTCAAGTTTTTCTTTTCGAAAGTTTTCGGGGTTTTTGAAATCTAGGACCCGACACTTTTTGGTCGAAGAGTTTTGGTCTCTGATATTGAACATCAGGGTACTAACAATGTACGACACTGATATGTACCGACTGCATAATATTTCCTGACATTGTATTGTACAATATAACTGTGTAGGTACAAATGCGACACAATAATGGGCAGTATTCCAGGTGTTCTCATGTCATTTAGACGGCGACGGCGAACTAACGACTCAGACTTAAACTTAAACGTTACTCAGCCACTTTAAAAGAAACTAGCCGCTTTACCCGCTGCTACTTACCTGTTTTCCTGTAAAAATTGGGTCTTTACCCGTAGTAAATAGTCGATTACTCCGTTCCAGCAAAAGTGACTCATCATGTTTTAAAACTTTTTCAATGAAGATTTACTCATACCTCCTTCAGCTGAGCTAGGCTTCGGTGTTCCGCAGGTTCCACTCTAGGTAGGTACTCCATATCCTCGTTACTAAGTGCCAGCAAAAACGCCTCATCTCATCATGCTGAAGAACCTTTTACGTTGAAGCCATTACAATAATACATCAACACTAATCAAATTCAATTACGTTGACATTCTGTTACCTTAACATTTAGACATTTTGACAAAATGTTTTCCGCTTTTTTTACATTTTATCACGTCTACATTCTAACAATTTGACATTCTGCTACTTTGACGTATTGGCATTTTGCCTTTCTGCACATTCTAATTCCAATAATATTTTTATAACGTAGGACCAGTGGGACCTATCATATGCTCACAAGTTTTGTTCCACCGTAGAACTAGTTGGCAAAAACATTCCGACCTGTTCTATTGTAGAACTGATCAGTAGGACACATGGGAACAAAGGGAAGCTGCTTGGTGCACAGAGAAAGCGCCGCGGTTACAAAACATGGCTGCTTGAACGTGCCTCTGGCGTGAAATGACAGCAATTATTATTCGAAATATCTATTGTTGCCTACCGCATGCAACAAAATTCCGAAAGATACAAATATATTGTAAAGTTACCCATTAAACTGGGAGGAAAGTACTCTCTGGAAACACTGATTCGATTCGATGCGAGTGTGCTTACGGCTGGGTGTGCGAGGCCATCCGCATTATTTGGCACGTACGGCGAGTGCGTTGCGGGTGTGCGGGTATATTTACTTTCTCCTTAAGCGACGGTCATTGAATCTTTTGCGTAGAATAAACACAAATATAGAGTTTGAATTTATTGGCATCACCATGGCAACACAACTTTCTACGATTTCAAAAATGCGTAAAAATGAGAGTAAACGAAAATGAAATCGTTGACAGCAGATTTTCGCGCACGAAAGTCTTCCGCGCGCGCAATCAAATTGACGACTATTCAGAAATCTACCCCACCTGCAGGACAGGTGCATGGCTAACTAAGTAATTCAACCCCTACCCCATAAAGCTCAGTCTTGAAGGTGAATCGCCGCCAGCCTCTGTGCGGCCGTTGTGAAGATCTCCACGACAAATTTCCGCAGTCATAGATATACATTTCTAGGAGATAGTTGTGCCTGTACGCACAGAATATATAATAGTACTAGGGTACAGAAAATTCACTCCCTAACAAAAGCCTTGGTTAGGTATAAAAAGATACCTACTCTCGGCTTAGCCGACCGCCCGCGAACAAAATTGAAACTTATTACTGCGCGCGAACGGCTCAATCTCCACTGGACGCCGCCGGACAATGAACCGGCCGCGCGCGCTCTCATGGGGTTGTCACAATAATCGAGTAGGTATTTAATTTATCTGTTCAGTACATAGGTATTCTAGGTAACTACAAGACAAGTATTGCAAGTGTTTTTAAATCGAATTTAAAATAAGCTAGCGTAACATTATACAAATAGTAAGAACCTACCTACCTACTTATCTTATGAGATGGATGATAGAAAGTGAAGCTTACACAAACTACACCTATTACCTACCTATACTCTGACCAATGTTAGAAATAGCAACAAGTATTTGAAAATTACCAAAAAAAAAATTTTAGGAGGAATTTACCTGACCATCTCCTTCGGAATAACGAAAAAACTTATTTCCGGGTTCATTTTTATATTGTTCTTACATATATCTACACTGTAGTATTTGCGAGGTACATGGCTATCTATTTTTTAGTTTTTAATCCACTCTCGAAACATAAAACAAAACTTCCGTTGAAATAATCCGAATACGTACATACTACGTGCGGGGAATCTCGCGCGCGGCAACCGACCGAGATTAGCCCCTTCAGGGAGCGGCCGGCCGGGTAATACCTAAACCGCGGAGTGAAACCCCCCTGCTGTACGCTTGTTTTGAGAACAAAAAACATTGGGAGAAAAACAATGTTGTGTACGACTACGTCCATTATGAAATGGACCTTCGTTCGCAGGAGTGAGAATAGGGGAGATATACTGGGAAAATTATGTATTATGCTTATGAATACTTCGTAAAAAAATCGGCCAAGTGCGAGTTGGGCTCGCCCACCGAGGGTTCCGTGTTAAGATTTGTAGCTTATTCTGGTTGGTAGACCTATATTTCATAATATGATACTCCACTTGGACAACTAGCCAAATTTCTTAAATTTTGTTTATTTTTCGGCCTCCATAAACACCATATATTTATGAAAATTTTTGTTTTTTGCGTTTTTCTTTAATTTGTACTTTTAGGTCTACGGGAAGTACCCTGAACCCTCTCAATTTTGATGCCCTTGACATAAGCGATTTTACCCGTTATTCCCAACGGTCTCCGCAGATCGGCCCCCGAGGGGCCCGTTGGGAAATTTTCGTCCCAACGGCCCCCGAATCTCTAAGAGTTTGAATTTGCGGGCCGTTGGGACGAGAAATTCCCAACGGGGAATAACGGGTTTTCACTGCATAAACGGTTATATCTTTTTTTACTTGAAGTTAGGTGCTTGATTTTTTCACAACTACTAGCGTTCATAGACTTGAGTATACGGTTTTAATTTTAACTCGATATCTTTACGTGTTCCTGAGATAAAGGGCCTTGACAGAATGACAGATAGACGGACGGACAACAAAGTGATCCTATAAGGGTTCCGTTATTTAACTTTTGAGGTACGGAACCCTAAAAACCTGTGTACATCAGGATGGCGGGTGTAATGTGACGAAATGAGATGTATTATGTATGAATATTTAGTACTGAATTGCTACTATTTGCTACCTACACTGATATAATTATTACCTCCTTATTTACAAAATTACGCGGCATTTAAAGTGAGCCGCCATCCTGACGTCAGGATGGCGGGTAAAATCATTAATACGTACTGTAGCTTAATAACACGTATAGCAAGATTTAGTACCTATTTGTTACCTCCCAAAATGTATGTTAAAATCATTCCAAATAGCGGCAACCAAAATACAGGGTGGACCATGGAGTGACGTCAATAAAAAGAAATTAGATTCCTCACATCTTGGGGTATTCGAAAATACCCCATGTATGTTCCGCGATTATTTTTAGTTTCCGAGTTATTCAACGTTTAAAGTTGTATGGGAAAACTCGAACGGCAGACATTTTTCTTTTTGTACGCTAAAAGTACAAAATCATAAAGATTGTGCTTGGAAATCAACCACGCGAGAAGCCTTTAATCGGAAATAAAAAAGGAAAGGAAAAATTACTGCCAGTCGAGATTTTCCCATACAACTTTAAAAGTTGAATAACTCGGAAACTAAAAATAATCGCGGAACATACATGGGGTATTTTCGAATACCCCACGATGTGAGGAATCTAATTTCTTTTTATTGACGTCACTCCATGGTCCACCCTGTATACATGGCATTTAAAGTGAGCCGCCATCTTAACGTCAGGATGGCGGGTAAAATCATTAATACGTACTGTAGCTTAATATACATTTTGGGAGGTAGCAAATAGGTACTAAATCTTGCTGTACGTGTCATTGAGCTACAGTACGTATTAATAATTTTACCCGCCATCCTGACGTCAGGATGGCGGCTCACTTTATATGCCGCGTAATTTTGTAAATAAGGAGGTAATAATTATATCAGTGTAGGTAGCAAATAGTAGCAATTCAGTACTAAATATTCATACATAATACATCTCATTTCGTCACATTACACCCGCCATCCTGATGTACACTAAAAACCTTGTAATCATCACTTTTTGAAAATTTTCACACATTTCTTACTTCATAACTGGTTGAATCACTTGAATGTTTGATAAAAAAGATGGATCCGTGCTTCGGAGAGCACGCAAAGCCCTCGGCCTCGATTAACTGGTAACCTGCGGAGGCCGTTACAAACATATCTGAGGCCTTTTAGTACCTACTAGTAAGTAGTCGGTGTCAAAAAACTCTGACACCGGGTCATCTGGTCGTTTATTAGGTTTCTCACACGACATAAGAAGAACTTGAGATCAGTTTCAATCTCAAACCCGAAAGAAATAGCTACTGGAAAACCTTTCCAAAACTGTAGATTTTGCACGAATAGCTATTTATTTCATAAGTACAAGAATGTTCTGCTTTTCTTTTCTTCAAACAGACTAACATTTTGTCTTTAAATAGGTTCGTAGCAAGAAGGTAGCAAATGCGCAGGTAGTGAAATGCCTTTGTATGCTTTCAAACGACCTTGTTGATTATAGTCGAAGCTTATGCGAACCCGAAACTTTTTTGTTGCAGTGCCCGCACTTGTGCATTAAATTTGAAACCAATATATACCTGGAGACAGTTGCGTCGCGGCGTAGTCTCCTGAACCGCGGACAAAAAAGTCTCCCGGGAGGTGCGTCGCGAACCTTCATACTAGCTCATTTACTTGATGTATCGCGTACCGTCTGTGTTATTATTATTATTTATTTATAATATGGACTTCTACCCTATTAGGGTAATTCTGCCAGTGTCAGTAGCCTTTATGATTTGGGACAATTGAAAATTAAGACAGCTTTCAATGTGGCGTCAATTTGGCAATTCTAGCAGTCACTTATTTGACAGCTGTGTATGCGGCGCATGTCACATTTCTTTGACAACAACTAATCGGCCGTTAAAAATCTAAGAGCTAATTTCTCCATACAATGTTAGTTAATTTGAAGCTCCGTTAAATATTTTAAAGGTCAAATCGCACCAACGCACCGCGAGGACCCGCGGCGAATCCGCGTTACAACTAATATTTATTGTTTACATCAACCTAAAACCACACTACAATATCGCTGCAGGGATTGGCGTGGTGTGGCGCTATATACCGATTTATTTGCGGAGTATATATTTTAGGTGATAACAATCGGCAGAGAAGCGGCGCGGCGCGGCGCGAATTTGGTTCTTGTAGAAATATGTTACGTATCACATGCAAAAAAAGGCCGAGCCTCTCCGCTGCCACGCCGCTATAGTAAGGCTGACGTGCATACAACCTTTTAACTGTCACTGTCGCCATTTCCACGCTTATAAATGAACGATACGCGCTTAAGGGCGACGACTTTTTCCTTTAAAGTAGCCGCAGTTGGATGAGACACCTTGTCTTCGTGATGCAGCCCACCCATTTACGAAAGTACGTGACATTTTCCGCAGCCACGCCCAAGCCAAATTGCCGCAGTCATATATATACATTTCTTCGGAGATAGTTGTGCCTGTACGCTTGATTTGAGAACAAAAAACTTTGGGAGAACAACAATGTTGTGTACGACTACGTCCATTATGGAGCGGAGAATAGGGGAGGGGGACTGGGAAAATTATGTACAATGCTTATGAATACTTCGTAAAAAAATCGGCCAAGTGCGAGTTGGGCTCGCCCTCCGAGGGTTCCGTTCCATGATTTGTAGGTTATTCAGGTTGGTAGACCTATATTTTATATGATACTCCACTTGGACAACTATACAAATTTCTTAAATTTTGTTTATTTTTCGGCCTTCATAAAAACCATAAGTTTATAAAAAAAATTGCGTTTTATTTTAATTTGTACTTCAAAACGAAACTAGTTGCCAAATTTCATTGTTCGAGGTCTACGGGAAGTATCCTCTGAATTTTAATTCCCTTGAGAGGGTAAAAAACACGCGTTTTTACCCGTTATTCCCAACGGCCCCCGCAGATCGGCCCCTGAGTGGCTCGTTGGGAATTTTGCGTTCCAACGGCCCCCGAATCTCTAAAAGGTTGAATTTGGGGGCGTTTGGGACGAGAAATTCCCAACGGGGAATAACGGGTTTTCACTGCATAAACCGCTACCAACTGACCTACCAGAAACTTTTTTGTTGCAGTGCCCGTACTTGTGCATTTTTAAAGCCATTATAGACCTGGAGACAGTTGCGTCACGGCGTATTCTCCTGAACCGCGGACAAGAAAGTCTCCCGGGAGTTGCGTCGCGCACCTTCATACTAGCTCATTTACTTGATATCTCGCGTACCGTCTATGTAGACAGCTTTCAATGTGGCGTCAATTTGGCATTTCTAGCAGTCACTTATTTGACACCTTTGTATGCGGCGCATGTCACATTTATTTGACAACAACTAATCGGCCGTTAAAATCTAACAGGACCCCGGAGCTGTCATTAATTTTAACGTCCGATTTAAGACTTTGACAACCTTTTGAGTCAAATCTGTCAAAAGCGAATCATCCGAAAACCATAAAGGCTTACATAGACTGTAGGTACTCGTTTCGTGCCGGACCAACACGGGGAGGAAAATTCAAAGCTTATTACAGATTGCAGTACTACCTGTGAATACGACGATGTTGATGCAACGACAACCAATGAGAAGTAACTAAACTTTGGCATTGACATACTTTCGACCTTACTGTGTCGCGTGTTTTGCAGAGTTTTATCTAATCGATATTTCACGCTATCTTCCAAACTTATCAGTCCCAACATTCCACTACTGGACATGGACCTCCCCTTATCGGGGGGTACTGCCATACTTACCATGATTGGCAGGCGAATTGGCGAACGCTATGCAAGATGTGTACGCTGCCACCTATTCCCTGTATAATTATCCCTTAGTCGTTTTTTAGAAAACCTTCGGGAAAAATTGGAGTGATGCTATTCTAAACCTGCATCACATGGCACAAATATCGTTCAACAATCATTTAGTATCTACTTATTCGATAGTATCGATAGTTCAAAATGTGTCAGTTGTGCCAAATGCACCCTGGGCGTCCTCCGCGAGCCTTGATGGGGCGCACGAAGTCCACCTCGTAGCTTAGGGTAGTCAGCTCCATTAGGATGTCTCTGGAACAGTATTAACGTGGAGACCTCGTATTGCGATCATCAAGGGACGCTTTTTTGAGGGTGCGCATGTTAAACAGAAGACTTCGGTCCCGGAGCCCTCCAGCGCTGGCAGGTAGCGATAGTAGACCCAAAACCCCTGTTTCGTCTTTGCTAAAAAACCGAATCCAGTATTCTACGCTTAGATCCTGCCGAAGCTAACACGTAGGTATTTTGCCAGGCGGGGCCGCTTGAAGACGTCGCTAAGCTAATCGTTGAGCCCGAAATATAAGGGACAAGGAAAGCGGTGGCGTGACCCTGATAGACGCGCTTTTCAGGAGCCCTTCAGAGGGCGTCTATAGCGAGACGGGGAGAAATCGACGATATGTCACTGCTAGGCGAATCGTGGGTTCGTACGGACGAACATCCTCTCGCTGACGGAAGCTGCGGTTGCTCAAGCCTAATCTGGTAGAAAAGTGTATCCTGCTCTTGTTGCGCAAGGCCCTTATAGCGTCCTGGTAGACGCTAAGATGATGAGACTTGACTGAAGTCTGAAGTGGCTCGTCAACGCGCCATCACACAGCCGCTCGGGGCTACGGTCGGGCATAGACTGACTGACAGGACAGAATCCCTACCCTACCGTCCGTGGTGACGTACGTGCTCGAGACACTGACAGTCAATACACTTACTCTTTATACTACGATGATAGTCATTACACTAACTCAATACACTACATCTCCCTTTTGTTTTAATTTTTGTTTTATTTATCCTTTGGTCTTCTTCCCTGGTTATGAGCCTCCGTTTCCGTAAAACCATACAATCCGTAAAACAATAGGTAGGTACTATTTTTTTCCAACTACATTTTAAACTTAGTTTTCTATTTTAATAGTTTCCTCAACTGATGGTAAGGCACAAAATAAAATCGATGAGGGTAAACATTGATAGATAGGTAACTTATGATAAGCATCAATGAATAAAACTAAACTCATTAAATTTATACTACGTAAGAAAGTATTTTACCTATGACCTATATTCCCCTTCTTTTGTTTTAATTTTTTTCTGAATTGTTATTGTTGTTAGTGGTAACCTTCTACAAGAAAAATGTAGAACATAACCGAAATAATCTTGCTTGTACCCGAAAATGTCTATTTTTCTTATTGAATAAGATTTCTGTCTACCTGTTATTCCTGTCTGACTAAAGTCGTAGGCAATAAATAGGTAGTGTTCATCAGTGAGGTGATGAAAACAAAACGTCTTATATTTTACGTGTCCGTATATGCTGATAGATAATAAACATTGGTATTATTGTAATCTGAGATTGTAATAAATAACTTTCGTTCACCTTACAGTAGTATTTCGCAATAATATTATATTCTATGTGTAAATGACTGAAAAAACAAACAAATTGACATAAAAATCAATCAGCTGAATAATAAAGCATCAAGTACGTTTAACAGCTTAGTTCTTACTATCAGGCTGTATGGAAGATGTTGCTACAAAGCAATAATGCCGCCAATCGTACAATTTATGATAATTAACTACATGATAATACAACTAAAGTATTTTGTTCTTGTTCAATAAAGTCTGTTGTATCTAAGGTCATCCGCCTTACTTAACTGATACAACAATTATAATTATGAATAAATTAGATACCTATTATATAAATATAATTTCGGTTAGTTAGTCCAGTGAATTTCTTAGTTTTACCCAGATGAGTTTACTTAAAACTTTTTCATTATTTAATTTAAAATTGAATAAGCTTCGCGTTCAGTTATAAAACTTGCAACAAACAAACAAAACGTTCTCATTAGAAGAATAAAATTCATTAAAATGAATAAGTAGGTATATCCGATACCAGCATGTAAAACAGCGCTCACAACAAAAATGGAATTGCCAAAGTGTTGATTGATGATATTATATCTAAAATAATTATCTCCATTGGATGAGTATTGGTCCCAACAAATTTAGCATTCACCAAAATCGACCCCAAAAATAACAAAGCATCCTAATAGCTATCAGCAGTGTGAATAAGTAATTATTAGCTCGTGTAGTTTTATGAAACTAACCACTTACATCGAACAAGTTTAAAATTTGTTATTGTGATCGCTGGACTCTCCTTGAGATACTAACATTTTATTTGTTATAATTTAATACTAGCTTTGAAGAAGCTTTTCTTTTGTAAAATTCTGAAAATCGGAATCTGTAGTCACTTAATTTTCTGCTATGCGTTGTCTGTTCACTGTGACGCAGTATGTCCAACGGGCTAAAACCCAGGACAAGATGTGTCCACACTGTTTAAACCGAAGTGGAATACTGCATATCTATTTTGAAGTCTGAACTGCGTTAATTTACGTTTAATTTGCTGGGAGCTCCCGCGGGTGACACTTTTACCACTTGACAGACTTGGGCCGATAATAAACAATCTTACCAACAGTTGCCAACAGTAAAATTATAATAAATTTCCTGGGCTCAGCACGAACAATTTCAGATCCCCTGTCTTGCACTTGCTCTGAAATTCAATACTCCAGCATTTGTTAGAAACGAAATCCACTGCAGTCACCGCTGCGTGGTCCCGGTAAGTTCATAGGTACTAGATTTTTGGTAATTGTGTATACTGTTCTTTGTGTTGTGCAATGACGTTATATTACTTACTTACTAGTAACATCGCAATATCCAGTATCATATTTTCTTCTGTATCTACCTGCCCAGGTTTGCATCGGAATTGACCAAAACGTCGTATAAGTAGTTATACCTATCACATCGTTCCCGTTTATAAATAGGTTGAATCTACTAAAGTGTGCTCGACAACGATAATCTGGCAACAAAAAACACCGTCTGACTGTTACCAGTGCCTGTATTCTATACCTATCTTCTTCTCCCCCTTTTTTTTTTAACCCACAATATTATGCAACAACACTGCACAAATTACAATGAAACGTCCATGTCTACGTAGAACGAACACTTATAAGTAAATATTGTAGGAAGGTAAACTGAAGACTTCTACCCCCGCAAACTCACTTGAAATCATACAATATATCTTAGTTAGCAAACAAATACAAAGGGAAACCCTTAAATACCTAATCGTCAGCACTTCTTGCACCCGCAAGGGACAACATACACTAACTCAACAGGAAACAAACTCCCAAAATAATATATTTAAACCGCTAAATCACCCACGGGAATTGAACCTGCGACAATGATAACACATGACTGCATGTACCTATGTATGTAGGTATATACCTACATATTACATGAATGAAAGACAAAAACAATGTAATGTGTCCCAGTTTCTCAGTAGTTCTTCAGTACCAAAGTAATATAGAAACCAATGATCAAAGGTTTCATTTGAATTGATATTTTCTAAACCACAGCATTACTAGGTGTACATTCTTTCATTCAAACCCACTTATCTCGTCCTGCACAACAAACTATTGGAGAACAACCCACTAGGTTGTAATAACCGTGGTTTTACCTGCGGCTAAATTTTGATATTCCCGTGAGAATTACCGACATGTTTACCTGTGGTAAAGAGTAACCATTTCCGCTCTCCTTGCTCTCTGATAGACTTCCACTCACCTTTCCATCTGTAATATTATATTAGACTTGGGCGTTCATCGACTCAGCCGGCTCTACTCCACGATAGAAGGAGAAGGAGAAGGAGATATGAATTATCCTTCTAGCCTACGAGGTCTACCTTCCGCAGTTCCAGGCCCCGCTGGGTAGGTATACGTATTGAAACCGAGAAACCAGTACTTACAGAAATACATACACACAAGATATATTTTTCACTTATCGGTTCTTCTTCTTCGAGTGGGACACTAAGTCATCCAACGACCTGATGAGACCTGATGTCAGAGTTGTTCAACCGCCTACTTCAAGTAGAAGACCTCTGACATGGTTGTGTAACTAGACTTCGGAATCATGCAATGTCCTAAACAGAATTCACAAACTGATATATCAACTGAGTGACACCTCCGAGAATGGAATCCGAAACTTACGTTGCGTTACAAGTGCAATTGCACTAACATCAACATATTTTAGGATCAGTTTTCACTGCTATACCCATTACTGTGTATTCATCAATTAAATGACCAGTTTTACACTGTTTGACTTACTTTATATGTATCAATACAATGGACAGATTTACTGCTGTATGATAACTTCAAATTACTATTGATTTCGATCAGATCGTATCTGTTCTCATCGATTTAACGATCAGGTTATACTTGTTACCGTTGATTTAACAATCAGGTTATATCCATACCTGCTACCATCGATTTCAGGATAAACCTGTTACCGTTGATTTAACAATCAGGTTATATCCATACCTGCTACATCGATTTAACGATCAGGATAAACCTGTAACCGTTGATTTAACAATCAGGTTATATCCATACCTGCTACCATCGATTTCAGGATAAACCTGTTACCGTTGATTTAACAATCAGGTTATATCCATACCTGCTACATCGATTAAACGATCAGGATAAACCTGTAACCGTTGATTTAACAATCAGGTTATATCCATACCTGCTACATCGATTTAACGATAAGGTTTTATTTGCTAGCATCATCGATTTAACGATTAGATTATTTTGCTACCAACAAACAACACCAAACGAGACCTTCTTTCAAGTACCTTTTGTTTCGTTTATATTATTTTCTCTTCATCAAAAATATCTTCCTAAATACCTACAAAGTTAATGAACCTACTATTGAATGGTTTTATAATTTTGATGATTGGTATATTGTAGGCAGCTACTACTACTGAAAAATTATTAATTATTTTACCATGTAAATAGTAATTTCTGTCTTAAGTTTCAATGCTGTACACTAAAATACCATTAAACACGTATTTACGAGTAAGCAACTTATTTTGCCAAAGATTCAACTAACTTTTAGCCCACAACTAGCGATTACTTTATTTTGATTGAAATGGCTATGTGCGATAGTAATTTCATTCAAGCATTGCTTGCCTAATTTTCACACACGTATGTGGTACTATGGAATACATTTGTAGCTGTTGTTAGAAGTAGGTAATTGAGAATATTTCAGGACTTCAAGTAAATTATCCAAATACCTATAGTTATCTTGATGGTGATTTCTTATTTACATAGATAAGAATTTATTAGGGTTTTATTCCAAGGTTTTATTCTGAGTTTTTCATAAATATTCGAATTTATGTTTTATTTTTCCTATAGACCTACATGTCATACATAACTAGTAGTTTTCATATAAATAGGAATTGTATAAGTAGTTAGTAAATTCTGATTGTTTTCTTTGATCAGGAAATTAATGCATTTTTTCTTCGTTTTTGTGTGAAATAAATAGGTATTAACTTGCAGATAATATTCTATTCCACAAAAATAATAACATAGAATCTAATAATGTAACTGTTCAAGAATCACTCGGCTGGTTGGTAAGTTGATCTACGTCATGTGATAGCAATAACAAATCCTTATGAAAATACGTCGTAACATCAGTACTGCAACTGTACATAGATAAGTATCAGCGTTCCTAAGGGGTAGGATGACTATTTCTACAATTGAGCTCACTATGTAACGGTAAAAAGTGATATGATATTAATCTATCACATACCTGGTTACTTTTTTCGATTCCTTCACAGAAACATGATCCAAATTTGACCTTCTGGTTTCACTGAACTGTTTAAGAGCTTACACAGATATAATCCATGCACAGTTTCCACGTCGGCGCCTCACTTCCACCCTTTCTTCTTTTTTTCTTGTTTTTTTTTTTTGCGTTTTATAATCTTTCCTACGTTTATCACTATAATTTCACATGAATTGACTGCGGAAACGCGACGAAATGACACCATTTTAAAATAAATTCGAAATAGAAACTGTACCATGGCCGCGACACGAAACATTTGTACGGAGTTACGGAGTACCTACATTTCAAAAGCGATCATAACAAACATTGGTATCTGTCGTTTTTATTTATTTATTTTACCCTTTTTTTGCATAGCTTTGACTACTAGGGCTTTAAGGGCTTTGTGGGCGTGCTAAATGATTATTTTGCCTATTGTTTTTGTTCAGGCGTTTTAGATAAAGCAATTTTTCCTCGTATTTTTCCAGACACAATAAAGGCGTCAAATAATTACTTAACTTTAGAAGCGTCATACCGACAATGTTTTTAAAATGTTACGAAGTATTTAGTTCACATTAAGTGATAGATAGGCTTTTCGCCAATCGTTCAAAGTCCATGACCTATCTCATCTACGGTTTCTGATGGGGCATAAAACAAATACTTTTGCTCGTAGCAATCGGTAGATTGCCTATTATCGCCTCAATGGCATCAAAAGGTTACCTTTTGCAGGTTCAATTAAATGCTTTTAAATTATTTTCTCTCACGGTCAAGCCTTTCCTTCCCTTTTTAAAAGGAAAAAAAAAATATATTGCACTTTACTCACGGTTTTTCCGGTTTTAGTAATTTTTCCTCGTCGCCACATATAGCGTCCTGGTAGACGCTAAGATGATGAGACTTGACTGAAGTCTGAAGTGGCTCGTCAACGCGCCATCACACAGCCGCTCGGGGCTACGGTCGGGCATAGACTGACTGACAGGACAGAATCCCTACCCTACCGTCCGTGGTGACGTACGTGCTCGAGACACTGACAGTCAATACACTTACTCTTTATACTACGATGATAGTCATTACACTAACTCAATACACTACAGCCCTAAAGTAGAGACCCGCTGGTGGGCGGCTGCCCTGAGGCCCCAACACTAGGCTGTCCCATGCTTGTATGATTTCAACTTTTGATACCTCTTGGGAATCGATAACTTGGAAATAAAAAATGACATACAAGGACGTGATACCCAATTTCGGGTATTAATGATGGGGGCTTAAAATGTAATTTTGAGAGTACAATAAGCGTACAGGCACAAATATCTCCTAGAAATGTATATCTATGACTACGGCAATTTGACGTGGAGATCTTTACAACGGCCGCACAGAGGCCGGCGGCGATTCACCTTCAAGACTGAGCTTTATAGGGTAGGGGTTGAATTGTTCTAGTTAGACATGCACCTGTCCAGGTGTCCTGCAGGCGAAACATCACGCCGTTGCGAGATCTTACCAGTTTAGGTGATACCCCATTAGAAGGGAGGCCCAAATTGTGCTCACCATCAGCTAGCGGCAACTTGGGTTTGGAGGGCGTGGCTGCGGAAAATGTACGTGTCTCATCCAACTGCGGCTACTTTAAAGGAAAAAGTCGTCGCTTTTAAGTGCGTATCGTTCATTTTACAGCGTGGAGATGGCGACAGTGACAGTTAAAACGTTGTATGCACGCCAGCCTTACTAAAGCGGCGTGGCAGCGGACTTCTAGCGGATTTCTACAAGAACCAAATTTGCGCCGCGCCACTCCTCTGCCGATTTTAATTTAACTAAAATATATTCTCCGCAAGTAAATATGTTGCGCCACACCACGCCAATCCTCTGCAGAGATATTGTAGTGTGGTTCTAGATTGATGTAAACAATATTAGTTGTAACGCGCGGCTTCGCCGCGGTTACGCCCGGTGCGTTGGTGCGATTTAACCTTTAAAATATTTAACGGAGCTTCAAATTAACTAACATTGTATGGTGAAATTAGCTCTAACAGGTCCCCGGAGCTGTCATTAACTTTAACGCCCGATTTAGGACTTTGGTAACATTTTGAGTCAAAACTGTCAAAAGTGAAGCATTCGAAAACCATAAAGGCTTACATAGACTGTAGGTACTCGTTTCGTGCCGGACCAACACGGGGAGGAAAACTCAAAGCGTATTGCAGATTGCAGTACTTCCTGTGAGTACGACAATATTGATGCAACGACAACCAATGAGAAGTAACTAAACTTTGGCATTGACATACTTTCGACCTTATAGTGTCGCGCGTTTTGCAGAGTCTAATCGATAGTTCACGCTATCTTTCAAACTTCTCAGCCCCAACAATCCACAGCTGGACATGGACCTTCCCTTGTCGGGGTACTGCCATACTCACCATGATTAACAGGCGGATTGGCGAACGCAATGCAAGATGTTTAATTTACTGGAAACGCTGCCACCCATTCCCAATCCTTTAGTCGTTTTTTAGAACACCTTCGGGGAAAATTGGGGTGATGCTATTTTAAGCCAGCATCACACGGCACAAGTATCGTTCAACAATCATTTAGTATCTACTTATTCGATAGTATCGATAGTTCAAAATGTGTCAGTTGTGTCAAATGCACCCTGGGCGTCCTCCGCGAGCCTTGATGGCGCACGAAGTCCACCTCGTGGCTAAGGGTGGTCAGCTCCATTTGGATGTCTCTGGAACAGTGTTAACGGGGAGACCTCGTATTGCGATCATCAAGGGACGCTTTTTTGAGGGTGTGCATGTGAAACAGAAGACTTCGGTCCCGGAGCCCTCCAGCGCTGGCAGGTAGCGATAGTAGAACCAAAACCCCTGTTTGGTCTTTGCTAAAATGCCGAATCCTGTATTCTACGCTAAGATCCTGCCGAAGCTGACACGTAGGTATTTTGCCAGGTGGGGCCGCTTGAAGACGTCGTTGAGCTAATTCTTAAGCCCAAAATATACATCAGGGACAAGGAAAGCGGTGGCGTGACCCTAGTAGACGCGCTTTCAGGGCCCTTCAGAGGGCGTCTATAGCAAAACCGGGAGAAATCGACGATGTCACTGCTAGGCGAATCGTGGGTACGTGCGGACGAACATCCTCGCTGACGGAAGCTGCGGTTGCTCAAGCCTAGTCTGGTAGTAAAGTGTAGCCTGCTCTCGTTGCGCAAGGCCCTAGGGTAGAGCGCAACACTAGGCTGTCCCATGCTTGTATGATTTCAACTTTTCATACCTCTTGGGAATCGATAACTTGGAAATAAAAAATGACATACAAGGACGTGCGTGATACCCCAATTTTTGGGGCTTATGATGGGAGGCTTAAAATGTAATTTTGAGGGCACAATAAGCGTACAGGCACAAATATCTCCTAGAAATTTATATCTATGACTACGGCAATTTGACGTGGAGATCTTCACAACGGCCGCAAAGAAGCCGGCGGCGATTCACCTTCAAGACTGAGCTTTATGGGGTAGGGGTTGAATTGCTCTAATTAGCCATGCACCTGTCCAGGTGTCCTGCAGGCGAAACATCACGCCGTTGCGTGATCTTACCAGTTTAGGTAATACCCCATTAGAAGGGAGGCTCAAATTGTGCTCATCAGCTAGCGGCAACTTGGGTTTGGAGGGCGTGGCTGCGGAAGATGTCACGTACTTTCGTAAATAGATGGGCTGCATCACAAAGACCTGCGGCTACTTTAAAGGAAAAAGGCGTGACAACGTCGCCCTTAAGCGCGTATCGTTCATCGTACAGCGTGAAAATGGCGACAGTGACAGGTAAAACGTTGTATGCACACCAGCCTTACTATAGCGGCGTGGCAGCGTAGAGGCTCGGCCTTTTTTGCATGTGATACGTTACATATTTCTACAAGAACCAAATTCGCACCGCGCCACTCCTCTGCCGATTGTTATCAACTAAAATATATTCTCCGCAAGTAAATATGTTGCGCCACACCTCGCCAATCCGCTGCAGCAATATTAGATTGATGTAAACAATATTAGTTGTAACGCGCGGCTTGGCCGCGGTTCCGCGCGGTGCGTTTGTGCGATTTGACCTTTAAAATATTTAACGGAGCTTCAAATTAACTAACATTGTATGGAGGGATTGGACCTTAGTCTGTCATATCTGGTTTTATTTTGAGTGACGTAAACGTCACTTTATTTTTCGAGTTATTCTGAAAAATTCCTTTCATTTGATATCCTTATTGTAAAAAAGCATAAAAATTTTATTCTGCCATCTTAAGAAGTCCACCATAGTTACCACCATAATTAGAATGACGTCAACTTGTAATTCGAATAGGTAATTCTCAGCAAGCCCTTTCATCTGACACTCATATTGTAAATTATCATAGGTGGCCATCTTTGGATGTCCGCCATATTATTTTCTAAATTGTACTCAGCAAGCCCTTTCATTTGACACCCATATTGTAGGACTGCGTCAATGATTACTTGTCGGCCATCTTGGATATTCCGCCATATTGGATTTAGAATAACCACACACAATCTAACATGCATTGTCATCTGAGTTAAACGTGTTTACAAAATTTCAGCTCAATCGGTTGAGAATATCTGCTTCAAAATTGAGTTGCAAGATTTGACCCGAACAAACATACATACTTACATACACTGCAAGTTAAATAAAAGCTTTTAAAAACTCACGAGATGAAAACCCAGATTTCCAAGATATGATCCCTACTTTCAGGTCAATAAAAAGGTCTCTCTACAGAGCACGTAAGAGATACCTAAATATGGAACTCTTAGCACACAATAATACTGAATTGATTACAATACCTCAAGCGCTTGCAAAAGATTTTATTATTTGCGATGATGGCGGTACAGAAAAGATATTAGTTTTTGCAACGAACGTCTCAAGATAAATAGTTAAAAGGCCTGGTGCCTATTATGCTGATGGGACGTTTCGATCGGCCCCAAAACCATTTTACCAGATGTTTGTTTTACATCTGGATATCGGTCATTCTCGCGGCAAGGCGTTCTCAGCCTAATTTATGTCACGCTTTTTTGTTTTACAGTTTTCTGTCAAAATGACAAGTATTTATGAAAATATAAGTCAAAATAAATACAATGATAGTTTGTCACTTAAATCCACCGACCAGTTATAAAGTTATGAGCAACTGAATTTTTGGGCGTGACACAAATTAGAAGTCCGCGTGACGCAAATTGAGTCATCAAAAGTATAAGGTTTTGACTACTAAATGATTAATTTGATAATAAAGTTACACAATAAATACAATAAGGCAATTATAAGTTCAAACTGAATATAAGTAGACACATAGAACATAGTTCCCGTCTACCTACCCAGAGCCTACTTAGAATAGCATCACCCCGATACCACCAGTGGGAGTCGTAAAAGGCTACTAAGGAAAGAATCCAGGGAATGAGTAGCTGCGTTTCCTGTGAAACAACACCTTGCACTGCGCTCGCTAATTCACCTGTCAAGGCTGGTGAGTATGGCAAACAATTAAAATGTTTCTGCCTATCCTCACTTATAGTGCTTATACATGATCAAAGTTGCACAATCAGTAACCGAGCGTTCTAGGGCGATCATAGGTACATCAGTCATCTTACCGAAAGTCAAAATCTACCACTTATGGAATGGTTTTCAAGGATCCAGATCAAGGTGGACAGGGGATGGGGAAGTTGGCAGGAAAATGAAAAACGATCAGTTATACAGGGAGTAACAGAAAGGGTATAACAAGCCGAAAGGAGGTCAAGGTACTCATGAAACTGAACAACTTTCCCCATGGAACATGGGTCGAAATATGAAAAAAAAAATTGGACCTGCCATACAAAATCGCCGATCAGCTGACTGATTTACTATGGGAGGTCCAAATTTTTTTTTTCATATTTTGACCCATGTTCCATGGGGAAAGTTGTTCAGTTTCATGAGTACCTTGACCTCCTTTCGGCTTGTTATACCCTTTCCGTTACTCCCGGTATATTGACAGAACAAAAGCCTTCTCATGAGCGTCAGCCAACATAAAGTAGATAAAACGAAGTTTCTAGACACAAAAACGCTACTTTATAAATGATTTTATTGCTAACACAGGCAGACTTGGTAAACAGTTCTCCAAATCAACAGCTGACCCTCTCCACATGAGAGAAGAGTAAATACGAACTGAAATCCTGAAATGATCAGTTCACGTGGACCATAGCTGTTTTTGAAGGCGGAGAGTGATCAAATCTTATAGAGTGATAAAATAACACTCCCACAGGCAGCTGAACTGCTCCAGCCGATGATCAACTGGTCACCCTGATCAATTTTGCATTATTCTTACAACAAAGTTAGATGTGATACTGATATTAACAAGCACGATCTAATTTGCGTCACGTTTTTTGTAACGCAAATTATGTGATACAAATTAGGGAAAACGCATATTTTATTTTTTTATACGTATACGTTAAAGTTTTTGTTCATAACCTTTGACGGAAATTGAACCTTTCGTATAGGCGTACATAATCATAAATTGACAAGACTCATACACATATATTCACAAAATGAAACAAGCGAACGCAAATTAGAGAAAACTGTGACCACGTGAACGCAAATTAGGTATTCACGTCCATAATTCATCATCCAAGAACATGACTCACCACTACTGCTGCCGTGGACTGCTGCAGCTCAGCTAACGTTAGCTCCTCATGCTACAATCTTGACTTGTGATAAAGGTAACATTTTGTAACGTGTGACGCAAATTATGTATCAGGCCGGGACAGATACATTAAATTATGTAACTAAGTAAATACAGATTGTACACGTATATAATATTTATAATCCTTAAGCCCAATAAAAGGGCTTGCAATGTTAAAAAGCTCTAATCTATTAACATTGTTTTTGAAAGAAATAATTGATAACAAAGGAAAAATTCTGGGTGCGGGACAGCGAACATAAATTAGAGAACAAGGTTTTGAAAAAATGTAGCGGCTAAAGTATTTACTACACAGATTTGAAACTTCGTGGAGGATTACAAGACCTTTCTACCTATTTAAATAAAAATATACAAATCTGTCGTATTACGGAGTAGCGAGAAATTCAACGAGACATCCAAAAATCGTGCATTTTGAGAATCACCGATATAAACTCCGATGAGAAATCTACTAATCTTTTACCCAACATAACAGAGAAAACATATATACGATTATTTACCCTTATAAAGAAAAAACTAAAGATTGACATAAAAAAATCAAATCAGTCTATGAACAAGCCATTATTAACGCCGTAGTAGCAGTTTACCCACGGGCTGAAGTGACAGGCTGCTACCACCACTTCAGCGATGCTGTTTGGAGATATTAAAAAAAAATTCAATACAACATCAAACGGCCGCAATAATGTGACGAGGATGAGCGCTGTTAGTCCTTTAATACCGGCAAGTGATACACCTGAGGCATGGCGCCACATTGTGGAAAGTGCCGAAAACACTCCGGAAATGAGGCGTTTTCGGACATACTTTGAAAGCAATTGGTACCCGAGACATTCACCAACACTCTTGAGTTGTGCAGGACAGCGTCATAGGACGACGAACGCATTAGAGGGCTGGCATAGGAGAATCAATGCTCGGATGGCACAAAAACCTAATTTGTATTATTTCATATACAAATTGAGAAAAGAAGCCAAGTACTGGGACGGCCGTATTTTGGATTCCCTGTTCAAAAAAAGGCATAATAAGAGAAGGCTGAGAGATATTCAGTTTGATCTAAAATTTAAAAGATACTTGAGAAGATTGGAGGAATATAAATTAACAGTGCCATAATTTTTAAAAAAGATTATATATGAAGAAGTATCATGACGGGCCGTAGGCGATACTGCTACAGGACAACCAATATAGCCCTCTTTGGGCGGAAACATTACTGGAACCGGGAGAGTCGTGACCAGCTTGCAGCGCTGATCGTTTTTCTCTGCACACTCTGCAGAAAATCATTGACAGCGCTCCAGCTTTGACGCTTCTCCAGATTGACTAGCCGTCAATCTTGTCCCAGCCAGCAACCAGAGACTATCTTGAATCAAGGAGACGGCATGCGCCGTCACGGCCAGACTGACATGCGACCGTCCTCGGGCGCTTCCTCGGCGCTTCAGCAGGTGTATCTGTAACAATCACGCAAGCAGTCAATGCTCCATTTCAAAACACCCGCTCGTCCAATCTGACGAGTCCAGTCTGTCAGCGTGTAATCCACCAATAATCCAAACAACCACCATGTGTCAGGACCGGCACGATCCAGTCTAGAACAGGATGTCCTTTCAACTAACCCCAACTGGGTGTGACCCGGCACGATCTGGTCTAGAACTAGATGTCCTTTCAACTAACCCCACCTGGGTGTAGCCTGGCACGATCCATTTCAGACCAGATGTCCTTTCAACTAAACCCACCTGGGTGTAGCCCGGTACGATCCACCATTAGACCTGGATGTCCTTTCGACCAGACACATACACTCTAAACGTTGAACCGGATGCATGTGTCCTTTCAACCTGCCGCTCTAAGCTGCATAGCTTGGTACGACATGATCCCTTCAACCACCACAGTAACCACCGCCGTCACGGCATCCAACCGTATTCATTTCATTGCACAACAGTAACAGTCAATCAGTTGGGTCATTATTCAGATTTCGATTCTCCGCGTAAGCTGCGTGGCAAATTTTAATTTAAGCAATTTGAAGATGATGGCAATGAAATATGATTCTGTATACTTTTACGATTATAGAACAGTTTGGTGCTCCGTGCTAGCACAATTACTTTACGAGAAATTTAATTTTAAAATTTTGTGTGCCACGCAGATTACAAATCAAGCCACGCAGATTAGTATTTCCATTAGTTTTCTATGAGTTTTATTTGAAACATGATTATTCTTGACTTAAGTCTATGTTATAAGGCAAAGATGGAGTCTGTGATGGTGACAGGTCATGGAAACTAAGTCTTTATTCACTACTACCATAAAAATATTATAAAGTTTTATGATTTTGGAATCAACATATGCAGGTAATTAGTTCCTGTCTTTCTGTGTGCATAATGAAAGACGATTCAGAGTGCTTCATCCAAATTGGTGGATTGGCAACTAAATATGGATGGTATCCCGCCAAATATACTTACAGGTGTTCTATGGTGGAAAAGAGCTGGCAGAATAAGGTCTAAGGTCTCTACCAATTTTGACTTGACAATGTCTCTGTGACGGTACTGTCCTCTGCATACCTATGAAAACCAAACTGACGTAGTTAAAAGCTGTTCTGTAGGAAAAAGTCGCCGAGAGACTAGAACCTTGAGGATCACAGGCATCAATGGCCATGAGGTCAGAGATAGCTTTTATTGATTACAACAACCAGCTGGGTTGTCATAAACAGGAAGCTTGCTGAGGTGCCAGGTCAAGGTTTCTGCCAGACCTTGTCCAGCTAAAAGCCCTCGAAATGTCAAGCGAAGTGGCAAGTTCGCCACGTTTGCCCAAGCTTACGCAAAAAGATTCCTAGTAGTCTTAGGTGAATGTCATATGGCCGCAGTTGGTAGGGGCAACTAACAAGTTAACTCACCATGGCCTAATTCCGTCAATTGCAGTAGATTTAAATAATATTAGGAAGATAATATGACTCTCCACAGACATTGTGTCGCCCAGGACACAAGCCCTATGCGACCCTCTCGGCCTCCCTGGCTGGATCCGCAAGAAAGACAGGTCAGCTGCAGGTGTTTGCTGCACATTAGACTTATATGACACGCGTCTGATGGAGACCTTCTTCCTCAACATGACGTAACAGTAAATCGAGTTAACGCTATCGCCCTGTTTATGAACATAAGCAAGTTAAGGGGGCTTTGGCATTGTACTTCGTTTAGAAATAGGTAGTGCAAGCGGAGATAAATTTAGCAAGATTGTCAGCACAAGAGATAAATCAGGAGCACTATGTCTTAATACAGTCGCTGGCATATTATCGGATCTACCATACAGTTTTGACTTTTGGCCTCAAAATACACATCAAGCATATGAGACAACGATCACTGGCATCGAAAAATTGCTACGAAACATAGTTAGGTGGTTGAATAGAGCCAAAGTCCAGTATGTTTTGACAAAACATGCACTCAACTCCATCAAAATTGGTAAAAATTATATGTCCAAGTATAACGATATGAAAACTCAAAAACTAGATCATATTTGCGAAAAAAAACCAGGTGTTTTTTTAATGAATATTAGGTAAAATAAGAGTATTTAAAATGGTTATTTCAACCTTTTTTTAACTGTAAGAACCATTGTGTAATCGGCGTGGGAAGAATTGTAAGCTGCGTGGGTATTTTGCCACGCAAATTACTCCACGCAGATTACAAAAACAGAGTATTTTTGATAATAACTCGGCCATCTTTTATTGAATCTTAATAAAATTAAAGACCAATAGCCCCGACTAGATTACAAATCAGCCCTGTAAAAGACGAATCTCTAAGAGTATTAATTCTAGAAGAAATTTGAATCCACGTAACTTACATGCAAGGGTAGTAAAACTTGTGTCAGCCCTTATTTTTGGAAATATTTTTAGTTCTGGGCACTGAGTTGCCTATTCACTCTGCTTGATTATTAAAGCATATCATAATAATTTAAGGAACAAAAACTCAGCTGGATACGGTTATAATCTTAGAAGTTATGACCTATTTTACCACGCTTGGGCTAACTGTCCGAAATCGTGTGACCGATACATATTCGGGTTTATTTTTAAAATTACACGCATTACATATTTTTTTCATCATTCACCTAATATATTGCTTAATGACGATTATTTTGATATACAATATATACGTACAAAACATAAGGAAAGTAGTAAAATCATAATTTGTAAAAAGTTTGTGCGAGGTGTGACACGCGGAGAACACCAAAAATCCTCCCGTTTTCAACTTTCAGACTGGGTTTTGAAATACTAAGTAAATATAAAATAAGACTTTTTAATCGATTCCACATAGGTATTGAAGTTTTAAATTATGTCCAATCGATCGATATGTCCAAACTTGTATAGTTGAGCATTTACAACCCTGTGACCGAAATTTTCGACCCTTTGAAGAATGACCCAGTTCATAACAGCCAACCAACATGAATCTGACTCACCGGATAAAAATCTCTAGACAAGACCACTTGACCGACAGGTACAAAGAATCCCAATGTACGATCATATGCCGCGCTTGAGCAATAACTCTAATTTCTCCTTGGGCTCCTGACTATAGTTACGATTCACATTTTTGTGACATTGCTCAGTTTTTAGTGTTCAGGGTTGTTCATGCATCGCTTTAATGGAATAAAGCTTAGAATTCTAAATAACTTGTAAACTTCCATCGAGTAGCTCGATACAATTTCGTGTAACAAAATCTGGCCATTTAACTCTATTTTACAGCATCGTCTGCAAGTTCATCAACTTCATAATCATCTTTGCTAAACAAGAGACTGCACGTCCTTAAGGATCACCAGTAAGCAAGTTAATGTCCATAAGGTGTTTGCAACTATGAGTTCTGCAATCTTACACCAGTCTTATATTGGCATCGCCATCATCAGGACCGAATTAGCAGCTTTACATCACAGGACAGCGTATTAGATCCAACGAGTGGCGGCTTTAAAGTAGCTAATACTCATGTAAATAGTGCCTTCAGGTTACTAAACATCTTAGGAGCTGTATTTTCACATTTCATCAGACGATAGTAATGTAATGAATAGCCATAGTAATAGTGATGACTGATGACCCTTGATGGATAATTGAACTCGACATAATACTGAAAAAAAAAACATGTTTCATTAAAGCCCATGAACACGGTTGTGACCATCTGCCTTTCTGCACAAAACGCGTCGTAAAAGCTGTTTTTCCTAACACGCAAACTTGCATTAGCTGCAAGACTACTCTTAGTCAAGAACCAATTTTACTTATTCTTATTTTCGAGTGAAACACCGAGTCGTCCAACGACCCGTTGCACCTGCACCAATTCTACAGTATTAACATTTTGAGTTTATTCTGCTTTTGCTTTTCAGTAACTTGTATTTGTATACTCCTAATTCGTACCAAATAAATGATTATTCCCATATTTATAAAAACCATTTGTAAGAAGTCACGTAACAACTATTGAAAAGGCCCTGAACTGAACTTGCTATCTACCACTTTACTTCCCTAAGTAAATATAATACCACATTTTGCTTGTATGAAGAACTGATGAGCCTTTATTTCATAGGTCACCTATGTAGTTTACAGCTAAACATCTCGATAGCGCGTTTTGGTAAACTAACAGCGACATCTATCATCTTTGGCGTTGCAGCAAGTTGATGTAGGTACCTTACAATGCTACGAGCTCAAATTAGGGATACGGCTCGCGACCTCCACCGGATGGTCCTCATGGCACCAGCGACGACTTTGACGCTTACTGGAATGAACTGAAATCTCAGAGGAACTCAAGGCAACCATGAACGTCATATTACGTTCTTTATTCGCCATACGTGGCCCAATTATATACGTACAATGAAAGGGGGCAGCTTCACTGCGCTGCTTGCGACCGAAACTTCAAATCTAAACTCGGTTTTTGAGTCGCATTCGTGCTCACGAGCAAAGAAGTACTTGACAGTGTGCCGCCGTCGACGGGTACGTCTGAAGGGACATCATCATTACGTTCTTGCATTGAAGCCGGCTCGATCACATCACGATCTTGCACCAGATCCACCTGCACCTCATCCCCGAGTTGAACCTAGCCGTAATAAATTGTTGTAAAGGTATTTATTGAAATGGGTAACTAAAAACCAATTTTTTTTGGAAGAAGTTGTTATTTGTAAGGTCCACAGTTCCACACCTGTGACGACAGCCATCGAAGCTCCTGACCTACTAACCACCACCCTGACATTCCTCTCTCCGGTTTGTGCAACTTTGGTATTTGCCCCCGTTACCGTTTTACGAAGATGAAACTTTGCCGCATTTAGTTTTCGGCATTGAAATTTTGCAACTGTATGAAAACACGGATAGAACACAGCAAGCATCTAAATTGAACACAACAAGCACACTCGCCACCCGTCGAACGTGACCCGTGCGTGGCTGAAGCAACCCTGGCTATACGACAAGCGATCCCTCTGTAAACTCTCTACAAGCACCTGCAAATCAGTAATATTTCTCCTTTATAGTTGCGGTCAAGCAAACAGTATGCAGCGTCTAAGATGCAACAAAGATAAAGTTATGCCGTGGCAAGGGAACCTTCTGAAACTACGCGTGCTGAGATACAATGCAAAATGCCACGAATCTTCACCCTCCTGAACGTCCAAATTCACGCAAATAACATGTATTTGAAATTTGAAAAGAAATATATATGCTCGCTTATAGCTCTAGCAATCCGATTTCAAATGTTAACTACCTAGTACTTAGTATAGAAATGGCACCACTCACATCCAAAAGGTTCCACGCATGTGGAGTCACGCGGCTCCAACTGACTCAGTTGCTCGCCGGCTCTTGAGCGCGTAAATTTTGTTTGTTTTGAAACTAAAACTAGCGATATCTCAATAATTTCATAACATTTTTCGAGAATATTTTTAGCAGAGACGCCATGTTGTGTCGTTTATGACGACAAACATGTGCGGTTACGCTGCATCTATGTATTACTAATTAGACAACGTTGCCATTGTTAACCACCACAGACCTAGTATACAGAATATTGTTCCTGTTGTAGTCTCTAGCACATTACAGCTCTCCTACGAAGATTGCTGAAGTTGCAAATCGAAAAGACAAATATTTATAATATGAAAGACGTAATGACGTAATGTCTGTGTTGTGATAATTTCATATTGGATACAAAATCATGCATGACTTATATAATCGGATCCATTGAGACACGTTCCCATCGTGTGTATCTATCTAGCGGGGTCCCCTGAGGTATAACGATGATCGAGACACATCCCCACGGGGACACACCTTGCCATCGAAATACGATTTTAAATCGGCACAATCCCTCTTGAATTGAAAAGTTTTCTGTTCTGCTGCTGTTCCAATAACTTATTACTATACTATAATAAGGAAAGGAAAGGAAAATATATCATTCGAACCTAGGTTTGGAAAATAAACAGACAGTATCAGCATGCTGCATTTACGTTCAGTATCAGTTTTGATAGGATTTCTGATTACTAAATGTTTACAAAGATATTTGTCTAAAATCACCGATAATCATGAAACTGGAAACGTCTCACCCGATGTAAACAACCATCCAGTAATAAAGTAGAATATAGCCAACTCCAGATATGGGTCCATAGAAATACGGAGGGGGTCCAATCCTGCAATATACGGTCCCCGTTTGCACGCAGATTAAACTTGTCATTGAACATTTAATTTAGATAGATTGGACATCTTTTAGTAGGAACAACGCGGCTGAAACATGCAACACAAGTATTAATCACTGAAAACACTGAAAACACCATCGAGCGAGAAACAAACAAAACAATCACATGTCCTTTGGAACGTGCTTAGGTAGCAGTCGGTAGGGATTTCCGAACGCTCTCATAATTTTCAAGGATTTCGTGCCCCGACCGGAAAGATCGTCATCATTGTTTAACCCTTTTCAGTGGGCGTACTGGGTCCAGTGTTACTTCTGATGAAGAAGTATCATGACGGGCCGTAGGCGATACTGCTACAGGACAACCAATATAGCCCTCTTTGGGCGGAAACATTACTGGAACCGGGAGAGTCGTGACCAGCTTGCAGCGCTGATCGTTTTTCTCTGCACACTCTGCAGAAAATCATTGACAGCGCTCCAGCTTTGACGCTTCTCCAGATTGACTAGCCGTCAATCTTGTCCCAGCCAGCAACCAGAGACTATCTTGAATCAAGGAGACGGCATGCTAGTCCTAGCGGTAGTTCAAAACTTGCTGCACCTGAGAGAAGAGTTCTGAAATTTGGTACACTTAATCTTTAGGGTCAACGAATCGATTTGACCCGTAGTACACAATTTTAAAAAAATCCTATGAGAAGTAATGACGTCATCTTTTTTTTGTATGGGAAAAAAAAATTTTTTGTTCCAAAACCTATCGTGTGTGGTATCAAATGAAAGGCCTTGCTAAGCCGATTTTAAAAATATATCACATTATTATATTTAAGTCACTTGTATAAAATTAAATAGGAAATAATTCTCGAAACATGCCACGTTTGGGCTTCTCCAGGTATGATACGGTTGAATCATTACTTATGAAATATACGTAATATAATGTGTAATATCCTCATCTCTAACCTCAAGAAAGGTACTACGGATTTTTTGTCTTTAAGTAATTTTTTTTGAATTTTAAAGTTACAGAAATTTATGAAAACACTCTTAGTTGAAATTTGGCATCGAAAGTTCAATTTTGGTTATCGAGAATGATAAAAATAAAGTTAGATGAGATTTTAATTATATGTACATCATATTCGTTTTGCAAAAATAACATGTTATGTGCTTCGGAGGGCACGGTTAACCCTCGGCCCCATCGCAGTCGCTCTCTATGAATAATTAGACGGCGGCGGTCGGTCAGGGTCGATAGATAGGGGCCGAATAGTACCCATGGTTCATCGGGTCGTTCGTAGACTCAGTGTCCCACTTGACAGAACAAGATTTATTAATAATAGGATGATAAATACAAATGCGAGAGAAGTTTTCGATTGATGGTTAAAATGATCACTTCTCTATACACACATTATATACCTACACACCGGCAAAATTAACGGAATCTATACTGAATAATAAAATGTAGAGGGTCGAAAGCCTGTACATAAAAGATATTGGAAAATAAATTGTCAGCGAATTCTTGAAATTGATAACAAAACACGTTTCAAAAGTTTTTACATATTTTTTCCGTTTAGATGTTTGTATGTGACAGCATCCTGAAAAACTACTGAACGGATTTTGATAAAAAGGTAAAGGCAACTTTTTTTCTCCACTTGAGGGACTGGAGTACCTGATGTGTACCACTAGCAGCACAACCACGAGCCCAACTAAACAATGGGAAATACATTTATGGCACCAAAGCAAGAATTGTTTAGCATCATGGAATGCTCCTGCTGGCAAACATAGATCGAAGGTTTGGAGAACCTTATGTGGACCACCAGGTGCACCTCCAAGAGCCCAGCTAAACTACAGGAGACACATATTATATAGTCCCAAATCAAAAATTGTTTAGCGCGATAGGACGTGTCTGCTGGAAAATATAAATCGAAGGTTTGGAGAACTACAGGAGATACATATACGTCCCCGAAGAAAAAATTATTCAGCTTAATTGGGCTCTCCTGCTAGCAATTAGAAATCAAAGGTTTTGAAAACCTGATGTAGACCATCAGGAGTACCAAAAATAGCCCAGCTTAAATAGGTACATGAGATATACATATGGCCTCAAGGAAAAGAATATTTAGCATGGCGGGACATTTCTGCTGGCAAATAGCTAATGAAGGTGATGGATACCCTGGGAATAAATGTAAGGATGCTGGTGTGGGAATAATGTGTGTATAGACAAATGAAAATTATAAAGATGAACAAATCTCCTCTCGCATCTGTATTTATCATCTTATAATTAATAAATCTTGTTCTGTCAAGTGGGACACTGAGTCTACGAACGACCCGATGAACCATGGGTACTATTCGGCCCCTATCTATCGACCCTGACCGACCGCCGCCGTCTAATTATTCATAGAGAGCGACTGCGATGGGGCCGAGGTTAACCGTGCCCTCCGAAGCACATAACATGTTATTTTTGCAAAACGAATATGATGTACATATAATTAAAATCTCATCTAACTTTATTTTTATCATTCTCGGTAACCAAAATTGAACTTTCGATGCCAAATTTCAACTAAGTGTGTTTTCATAAATTTCTGTAACTTTAAAATTCAAAAAAATTACTTAAAGACAAAAAATCCGTAGTACCTTTCTTGAGGTTAGAGATGAGGATATTACACATTATATTACGTATATTTCATAAGTAATGATTCAACCGTATCATACCTGGAGAAGCCCAAACGTGGCATGTTTCGAGAATTATTTCCTATTTAATTTTATACAAGTGACTTAAATATAATAATGTGATATATTTTTAGAATCGGCTTAGCAAGGCCTTTCATTTGATACCACACATAATAGGTTTTGGAACAAAAAAATTTTTTTTTCCATACAAAAAAAAGATGACGTCATTACTTCTCATAGGATTTTTTTAAAATTGTGTACTACGGGTCAAATCGATTCATTGACCCTAAAGATTAAGTGTACCAAATTTCAGAACTCTTCTCTCAGGTGCAGCATGTTCCATACATTCGGCCAGCGAGCCGCTAAGGCTATGCGCCGTCATATATTTTAAGACTAAGTTTGTTCAAAAAATAATAATTTACTACTTATTTGTTATTAACGTATAGGAGTGTGGTTCTCTATAGTACTTTCCATGGGGAGAGCAATGTCTTTGAGTATGTGGAATAGTTTTTTTGGTGGAATTAGATTTTTAAGTTAAATGTTATGTTTTTTGATTATAATTATTATAAATCTGTTGTCGTATTTTTTTATAAACTCTTTGGTCTCGCTTTGACAGCAACTAGGTACTTGAATATAATCTGTCGATATCTAAGGTGTCGATAAAGTACGTCACCTCTACGAATTTTTGTTCGTGTTCCAATGATAACGATGTCTATTTATGAATCTCATGAACTTGAGATCCACGCTTGACCATTTTTAAATAATCTGTTATTAATAGACCGTTTACAACAGACATCTTCACACGTTTTCGGCTTTTTATCAGCTGTATGTCAAACATAGACATTGTTTTTCCAGCAGGGCAAGCATATACACCGCGACTTGGCTTTGTCGCGCTCTATCTCTACGCCGCGCGAGTTTTATCTACATGTGTTAATATGCGACTCGCGCCGCGCCCGCGACTAGACATTATCTCTACACCGCGCGGAAACCATAGACAATTTATGTGAAGTTGCTAACATGCGACCCAATTTTCTCTACTTTTGACGTTTCGCTGTAGAGTTTGAGCCGTAGAGATATGTCTTCGACCTATTTTGAGGAAGAGAATGCATTAAATCCAGTTTTTAGGCACATATCAGTAGTGAATATTTCTAATTGGTAGCAAAATATGATAAAGGGTAGGTATTAGATAATTCTAAGTTGCGCGTTTTTGCCTATTTCCCTTTAAAAAAATATTGCTGATAAGTAAGTAAGTAAAAACACTTTATTGCACATTTAAAAAAAAACATAAACACATAACAGGAAAACTTAAACTACTAATGCGCAAAGGCGGCCTTATCGCTTAAAGCGATCTCTACCAGACAACCTTTGGGTGGAGGAGAATACAGAGAGAAAAGAGTAGTGCATAAATAAAGGTAATTTTAGACAGATTATATTAATAATAAATATGTATAGATAAACCATATAATATTACAATATAATAATATACCTACCACAATATATACCAATCTTAATAAATAATTATTATAAATAAATCAATACACACATACATATATACATACATAAATAAATAAATATATAATTTTATAGGACACAATACTAATTAGCGAAGTGACTTTGACAGGTAATGTTCATGTACCTTCTTTTTGAAGGTATCCAAAGAAGCACAGTGACGTATTTCACTGATGTTACCTACTCAAGTGTGACATTCTTGTCGTGCGGGTTGCCGAGCCGACGAACAATTCGCGAACTGTGCCCCTCTAATACTGTACTGTAGGTACCTACGTAAGGTTGATATCTAATTATCATTCTTAGTTTGGTAGGAAAAAATACCTATAAGGTGAACCCTGCTGTGCTGATTGTGTTTTGGAGGGCACGTTTAGCTGTCGGTTCCGGTTCCTGTTTTTGATACCTACCTCAGCGGCCGTCTCGTTACACGACGATGTCATACCAGCCTTGCTCATCGTAGTCTTGGAGCCCAAGAGGGAATTCTCGGTAGTCACTCAGGCGCGGCAGATTATACGTCTAGTCACCAACTAGGTAACAAACTGAACAACAGTTACCGAATAATCGACTAATCACCGACTAACCAACTAGTCGCCAACCAACCGACTCGTCACCAACTAACTGACTAGTCACCGACTAACCAACTCGTGAACTCATCAACGACTAACCAACTCGTCACCGACTAACCAACTCGTCACCGATGAACCGACTCGTCACCGACTAACCGATACGTCGCCGGCTAACCGACTCATCACCGACTAGTCACCGATTATCCGACTCAGCACCAACTAACCGAATAGTTGCCGTCTAACCGACTCGTCACCAAATAACCGACTAGTCACTGACTAACCGTTTCGTAAACTCATTACCGACTAACTGACTCGTCACCGACTAACCAACTAGTCAACAGCTAACCGACTAGTCGCCGACTAACCGACTCGTCGCCGACGAACTGACTAGTCACGTACTAACCATCTCTTCACCGACTAATCGACTCGTTACTGACTAACCGACTAGTCACCGTCTAACCAACTCGGCACCAACTGACCGAAAAGTCACCGTCTATCCGACTAGTCACTGTCTAACCGACTCGTCACCAAATAACCAACTCGTCACCAAATAACCGACTAGTCCTCGTCTAACAGACTAGTCACCGTCCAACCGACCAGTCACCGACTAAAGGAATACTCACTGACTAACCGACTAATCACCGACCAACCGACTTGTCACCAACTAACCAACTTGTTACCGACTAACTGACTCGTCACCGACTAACCGACTACTGACTGAAAGTAATCGACTAATCACCATCATTGTCTAAGGGCCAACTCATCGATGTGCGGGGCTAACAAATGTACCTACCTAAGTCCACTTTAACTTAAAGCTAGCTTGAGAATCTGAAATCTTGATCAACTTTTTTTTCCGAGTCAATGCTTAGTAGGTACATACAAATGCCTTACATCAGTGTTTTTCAAACTGTGGGTCGCGACCCCCAGGGGGGTCGCCGGCAAAAGCTAAGAGTCAAGGCAGAACCGCAGGTGGTTGGTCGGATGATAAAATTCAGTAAAACACAATTTTTGTGACAAAGAATGGGCATGTTTATTTTCAAAACTTTCAAAACGTAGTTTGTATACTGTTGAAAACATAAAATCTTTTTACTAGTGCACTTGGCACGTAGAAAAATTCAAAATTGTTAGGAATTCGAATTTGTCTTTTGTTTCCTTCTTCTCGTTCCGATCGGCGTCCTTGCCGCACGTATGTGTAATTTTTTATTATAAAATGTTTATTTTCTCTGTGTTTAAATAGTCAATACAGTGATATTAGTGTACCATAAAACCATCTTTTAATCATCTCCACACACGCACCCAATTTAGAAGACCAGCCCCAACATAATCTACAGTCCACATAAAAGCATTGCATCTTACATTTTGGTCCGTCTCACCGTGAATTCAAGAAATTAGTGCGTGTTGTGTGATTGGACTATAATCTTCACTTCAAGAGAAACTACTAGCACTACGTCGTGGACTATATTTTGCCTGGGCGAGAAGCCGGCGCTATAATATAACGTCGTTATTGTCGTTGTGACGCGTACGCCTCTTGCGTCTCTTTTTATTTCGGGCGTGATACAACCTTTTTTCGCGCTCGTACCTGGAGCGCAAGGACCATGGGGCGCTTTATCATACGTGTATTTTTTTCAGCACGACGACTAATAATCAAGCAAGTAAGTTTGCTTCTAATAAATTTTGTTCCCATACAAAATCAAGCTTGCTGTTTGAATTCGCCGCCATTTTGTCGCCGTGTTACGCGTACGTCGTTTGCGTTCCTTTTCACTTCGGGCGCGCTTGGAATTTTTCTCGTGCTCGTACCCCAGGGCGCATATCCCTACGGCGTATTCTTCACGTGTATTTTTTTCAACACGAACGACCTGAAGCGGCGACTCAAGACGTCCATTGCCCCCCCTACTGCGTTCTTCATCGACTCGTTGATGTATTGGGTTTGAATATTCGCGCTCAGACCTAGGACGCAGCTGTTATAATGGCGTGAGAAATATTTCATGTATTTCATAATGAAGTACCTCATCAAGAGAGGTCATAGAATTTATTTGTTCTTCGCGGCTGGAGTACATCCGACATCTATTTTCGTCGTCGTCCAATTGGCCACACTGCGCTTCGACAGGTGACAGACAGCAGAGTCACGTGACACGACAGCAGAGCTGTCATCCGCCAGTCTTCATCGGATATCAATGTAAATAAACACCAGTTTTCGCGTAAAATACTAAAAATAATCGTAGAAGTGAAGTGAAGTGCTAAATTCAAAGGACAATAGTGAACTAAATCTAAAAAATACAGTGATACACGTCAAGACCTGCGTCAATTCTGCATTTGTACGTTTCAAGTGTGCCGTTTGGTTACCTATGGTTAAATGTTCAGCGAACCTGCATAAAGTTATAACATCCTAAAAGTAGTGACGACCTACTTTGGTAGCTTCGACTGCCAAAGGACTAGAGTGTTTGCATTTACCGTGGACTGCTCTTAGACCACAAGGAATCATGCTATTAGGTTTGTGGATTAAGTATGTTAACAAGCTGAACAGTACCACAGTGTAGATTTATCACAAATAGGTAGGAATCCGCTAAAAGGTATTTGTATAAACTTTCAGTCATCTGTATTCTTAGAAAATAACCTCTAAAATGTCTTTCTGCACCTTCACTTTCAGTAGTTTGTTCTCTGAAAAATAACCTATTTTATTTACATATTTATCTCATATTTATCTCTTTATCTGTGTTTATGTTCTCAGAGGACAGCCTATTGAACTACTATTTTGTAAATATCCTATAGCAACCTTTGATTTGCTCTCATATACAAGTTTTTCCTTATACTAAATCTGGTGTGTTTTGAGGCACCGGCCTGTATTTAAGGAACAGTCTATGTTAACTTGGCTCGAGTAAAGTTGGGTAGTAAATATGTTTACTTCACCTAATGTACCTAATGTTGTCTTTTATATCTAACAAAGTTATTTCCTCTTATGTAGGTATTCATTGTACTTTTGTTCAAAACATATGATAGGTATTCAAGTCATAGTTTCTATACTGTGACCTGATAGTAACCAATGTGATTGTACTCTATCTATGAACAAAACATTTAACTATAAACCTTATTGTATAGCTTCACAATGATGTACCATACATAGCATGTATAATTTAAAATTATAATTGATCCGCAACCATACCTACTTCATGTAATTTCATGTCATGATAGATTATTTTGTTATTTATTACATATTATGTACTTTCAATGTACTTGTTGTAATGTAGGTACTGTTTGTAGCAATGTAAATTGTATGCAATATTGATGTACTTTATTAATAATAATTTACTGAAGTTTGGTCTAAGAATGTTTAGCAAAGAACAGCAAAACATTGCTAAGCATAGTAAAGAATAGTGGCTAAGCATAAAGCAAATATTTTTCAAAATATTAATATTATTTTGGATACTGTCAAATTAGCCTATTGGCAAAATGTTATGCTGAATGTTGTACTTGTAGTAGTAAGTTTGGTGACAGTCTATGATGACAATTCCTCTTCAGTGGCCAACGGCAATCAAGGCTAATTCTTTTCACTGTAAGATTAGTAAACTTTGTGCTACTGGAGTAATGTAGGTCTGTTATTTTACTGACTATGTGTAACAGGGCCATTAGAAAGATTTGTGTATTGCCTATAGATACCTACTCACCTTGTTTCTTTTTTATAAAATGAGTGTATTTTTTTCTGTCACCAAGTGAACATTCAGGTTGTTAGCTTTATTAGTTAAGTTAAACTGCTGCTTACTGTACTTTTATTGCAATATTTTGTTAGCTTGTTTCTTCTGAAGTATGAATTTTAAGTAGTAAGGGGATATTGTACCTCTACTATAATTGTTCATTTTATCAGATAAATGGTGATTTCTTGACTGAGCTGCTGCCTACTGTACTTTGGTATTTACATGTTGTTTATTTGTATTTTCTGAGGTGGAGCCCTCAACTTGTAATAAGTTCAGGTAGGTTTTGCTTCATTTGTGATGATTTCAGCTAGTTTTTTTTATTCAAGTTGGCTATAGATTCTTCTTAGACTGTTGATTGTTTTCAAGTTTAATCATTGCCTATTAACCAAGGCTATGCTTATATATTTTTACAAGAACTAGCTAGCTAAGTAAATAGCAAATAGTGTTCACTGACATGTAATGTTTTGATTTGTTCATTCATACCTACTTGTAATTTAGTTACAAAAATTGTCAAGCTTTTTCATAAATTGTCTTGTCTGGTTTTTTAAAGTTTTCAAATAACTTTTTTTAAAAATTCTATGATAAGCTTTTGCTATTCAATTGTTTTTATCTAACTCATGTGAATAAGTTGCTGCTTTACAGAAGTATTAAAACTTTTATGATATTTTTATAAAGTACCTAACTAATGGATCTCTATATTATTTCTTTGAGGCGGCAACTTATGTTGAAAACATAAAATCTTTTTACTAGTGCACTTGGCACGTAGAAAAATTCAAAATTGTTAGGAATTCGAATTTGTCTTTTGTTTCCTTCTTCTCGTTCCGATCGGCGTCCTTGCCGCACGTATGTGTAATTTTTTATTATAAAATATTTATTTTCTCTGTGTTTAAATAGTCAATACAGTGATATTAGTGTACCATAAAACCATCTTTTAATCATCTCCACACACGCACCCAATTTAGAAGACCAGCCCCAACATAATCTACAGTCCACATAAAATCAATGCATTTTCCATATACGTTTTTTACCTGTTCGTAGCGTGAAAAGTCGAGCTCGCTTCGCTCGCGATACGTGCACCTTTCTGCCTGTTTTACACTCACGGCTAGTGTTAATGCTCTTGACTTGATTGTAACGTGAAAAGTCGAGCTCGCTTCGCCCACGATACGTGTATCTTTTAGCCTGTTTTTCAATAATTTCCAAGCTTTTACGCTCGTTTTTAGCGTAAAAATTCTCGCTCGCTACGCTCGCGATTTACAGCTCGCTGCGGGTTGTTTTGCCTGAAAATTTCAGCCTACCCAGGAAAATATCCTAAGAATGCGCACGGCGCTTGTAGTTTTTCTGTATCCGCCATTAAATAAATGAAATTACTAATTTTATGTTTTTATGATGACCCAACAGGGGGGTCGCCATTTATTTTTTGCCTGGAAGGGGGTCGCGTATTCAAAAAGTTTGAAAAACACTGCCTTACATTACCTCCACCTTGCAAACGGTCGGATTTGCATAGGGACATACATTATTATGTTTATTTCAATGAAGCTCGAGCCACTACATATTTAGCATCATCGGCTCCCCAGCTACGGAGTTGTTTGTGACTCGGTGTCCCACACAAAAAGAAAAAATGAGAGTTTGTCTGACCAAAACGCAAGAGATGAAAGTAATAACTAATTTGGATCAGTAGTTGCAGTTGTGAACTGCGAAGTCACCTGTAAACATTTTGTTTAGCCGAGGGATTAAGGGTTTTCTTCTGAGTACCTAAATATAGCCTATTTTTACTCAGAGATGGTGCAGATTGTAAACATTAATAATATGTTGGAAATGAACAAAAATTTCTACATTTGCTATATTTTTAAGTTAAATACAAACATATTTTTCATTAATGGTTTTCATTTTTATGAATTCTGCATCTTCAGTATGCCTAGATAATTAATAATTTGTGTAAATAAGAAGTAAAGATTGCAAGGTATGTGAGGATTGTTAAAAAAAACAAGCTTTTTATTGTAGGTACTGTGGTTATTATAACTTTAATTAAATATGAATTATTCTTATATTGACAAATAAAACAGGGGGCAATTGTTACTATACAGGAAATAAAGTAAAATTTCTAGCGCTAATTTTCCTTGATGGCAGATATTGTAGACTATGGCAGGTTTACTTGAATCATCAGCAAATTGTCGTCTCATCATATTGGAAAAGAATCTTCCAGTTATTTTTCTTCTTTTGTTCAATACCGTTTATAAATATTATGCCAGTGACCTCTGAAACAAAAATATATTGTAGGTATTATATAAATATTAGGTACAGTGCAGTGCTAAAATTTGCGTGTCTCTATCGGGTGGTACTTGCCA
Source organism: Phthorimaea operculella (assembly GCA_024500475.1). NCBI lineage: Eukaryota > Metazoa > Arthropoda > Insecta > Lepidoptera > Gelechiidae > Phthorimaea > Phthorimaea operculella. The sequence continues at coordinate 278,979 of JANFCV010000281.1, read as the reverse complement.
ACTTTCCCATCTAGCCTTATTTTATCTTACTAATGCTATAACTAATTTAATTCCTTAAACTGAGGTTAAGATCAGATCAACAGTATAATTCCTCGTTCATTCATTTCATGGTACACACGGATGGTATTGACACTATTTTCATATAGTTTCTGTAAATACGTTAACTAAATTCATTGTCCTTAATCGCAACGCCACAGCCACAAAAGACCACTGTTGAACATAGGCCTCACCTTATCAGGGAGAATACGAGTAATAAAAAATACTTCATACAAATTCATATACAAAGAATATTTCATAAAAATACAACCTATTGTATGCAGTATTTATATATTATAGTTTTACCTTATGGTATGTTATCTAAATCAATTATGAAAATGTACCTATTGTATTACATGTTACCTAAATCTATTAGAAAAAAATTGCAGATAGGTCTTCCAATTTACTTACATGGATGTACAGTTGTATTCCTATAAGCTTTAGCTGATGTAAATGCCATTTCAAGGCATACCACCACTTTAAATCGCTGCTGCTGTGTGCAGTCCTATAACCTTTAGTTGATGTAAATGCCATTTCAAGGCATACCACCACTTTAAATCGCTGCTGCGTCAAAAATAGGGCGTCGATATCGCTTTTATCCTCTGTTAAATTACTGTTGTCCTGTCCTGTAAGCAGCTGTAAGCATACAATAATATTATTATCAACGCTATCCAACAAAATCAACATTAAGTACAAACAAAATACTGATTTACAACTGGTAAATCTGTTATTAGAAACGACAAAATCAAAGTACCTATAAGTGAGTAACCCACTGTTACTCACTTATAGTTAATTGTATAACGTTTTGTAATGGTTTTGTATATGAAATACTAACTAATAATAAATTGACAACACTGATTTCATTTGGTCAGTGAATTGCCAGCCCGTCTTAAAATGGGTGGTTTTACGTTCTTTTCGTTGATTTACTGTCCTCATTTTTGTTCGGCTGCTTTTATTGTACTTTTTTGAACGGTTCATACTAGACACTATTTTCAGTGTTAAAAATTATTTCTCTTTCATTTTGCGTCAAAGAATATTTCAGCATGTCATGTTTGCTCTACCCGCGTAGGTACTCAAGGGCCTATATCTCGGTCTAAGTGAGTCTTAGCCTAAAATTGCTTAGGACAATAAGCTTTTGTTTTAGGCCCTTCAACACGATAAAAATATTAAGTTAACGAAATTCGAAAACTAAATATTAATCAAAATTTGCTGTTTTTTCGCCATAGCGACCCGAATAGGGTAGGACCAATCTGGCAACATTAAATACCTGTCAAACGACAACGGATAAATAAAATAAATATTTTGGTAAGTTAGACTCAATTCTAGAGGCACATTTTAAATTTTTATTATTAATTTGACGTTTCTATAACCATTTGCTATTCTACACGTAAGTGTCAAATTCAAATGACAGCATTATAATCTTTAAAATACTTAAAATTAAGTGACAGCGCTAAACTTAGCTTTAGCCGATTAGTGCTATTCCACGGCGCACAAATTTAAGCATTTTAAAAATTTAAAGCTGCTAAGATCACTAATCTTAGCGGCCATTAAAAAGATTCCTCTTAAAAATAGTACTGTCAAAACAGTTTGAATCGTCGGAGTCTGTTGGAGTAATTTTTACAAATCTAACGTTTTTGTTCATTACAAGTTCATTTGTTTTTGTTATAATTTGCGTTGGAGTGATTTGCATAATTTGTGAAAACGTAAAAATGGATGATGAATATGTCGCGGCTGCTGTAGTGGTAGACGAAAGGTAATTTTGTTTTGAAAATTTTCCTTTCTGACCATTTTTGGTACTTCGCTTAACCTTTACATGAATTTCCTTATCTTCTGGTCTTTTAGGGACATGCAGAGAACGAAAAGTTGTATTTCAAGCAATTACGGGACAGGTCCAATCCGTTCAGCCGGTCCGAAAGAAAATTTCGGAAGCTTTTTAGGTTGTCTCGTGAAATGGGCCACAACTTTGTGGACGTGCTATGTACCGGGGAAAACAATCCCCTAAACTTAGGCACTATACCTGCCCATCTAAAGGTAAAAGTGTGACCTTTTGACAATTCACTTAACAAACTTTTTTCCATCATATTTATTATAGATAATTTCACTTCTTTCAGGTACTAAGTGCTTTAAACTTTTCGCCCATGGTAGTTACCAAACTTCCGTGGGTGAGATCAACATTTTGGGGCAAAGCCAACCTACAGTGAGCCGGAGCCTGGAAATGGTCTGCTCTCTGATCCTTGAAAGACTGACCCCGCTATGGATCAAATTTCCTATGACCAGGCAGGAAAAGGAATCAACTATGCAAGGGTAAGTGAGTTAAAAGTAGTTTATGTACTGTAATAGCACAACTGATTATTCATATTACTGCCTGCAAATTGGTCCCATTTCTACTTGTAGGTGTCGTAAAAGCCGACTAAGAGATGAACCAAAAGAATGGGCAGCAGCCTTAGAGCCCTTAAAATATATATAAGCAAGCTAAAGAGTGCGCATATCACCCTGCACTGTACTGTCAAAATGTAAGCAGTTGCTCCCTAGATACAGACGTCAAATGTATGAGAAATAATAGAGGTTCAATAGTGTTGTCACTGGCGTTTTGTTACTGATGGACAGAGAGGTTGTGTTCTAAGAACTGCCAACAGTTCTGACTTTTAGGCACACTCTGTAGCTTGCGTATATAGTCTGAAATTCTACTAGTGACCGATAACAAAACTCAAAACCGGCTTGTGATAGGAACAACTTTCCCAATTAACATAGGTTGAAAACGAAAAAATTTTGGTCCTCCCATACAAACTTGTCGATCAGCTGATTTCAGTTACAATGGTAGGTCCAAAAATTTTCGTATTTCTACCCATGTTCCTTGGGAAAGATGTTCCTTATCACTAACCGGTTCTGAGTTTTCACTATCAGTCACTAGTAAAATTTCACCTTATATATACCCTAAGGCAGCAGCACTTCCTGTGAACCTCGCAATGCTCGCACTTGTATGCCTACTAAGCATAGTGAGTAAAGCCTCCTAATATGGAGATGCACAAGTGCTGGACAGTCATGGCTGTTGTGATGTATAAATAGTCGCTGTTCTTACTAATGAAAATAAAATCATTAAAATCCCAATAAATTTGTCTCTGTTCCTGCTTCTTATGTTGACATAATGCAACTTACTCTGCATTCTATAAAATCTGTACTTACTTCTGAACCGCTGATATTTCAATGGTTTTAACATATGTGTATGTAATTTTACAGATTTCAGGACATGTATGGGATACCCCACACTTTGGGAGCTGTGGATGGTACCCATATATCAATCCATAAGCCACCCATCAACCACCCAACAGCCCCTGGCAGTCTTTTCTATAACAGAAAGGTTATTACAGTATTAACTGTCAAATGGTGAGTTATGGTAAATTCCGCTCTGTACTTATTTTTATTTGATGTAATGTAATATGTACACCCATCTGTGTGAAATGACATGCATGTGGTGCTTTAAAAGTAACAGGTAGGACACATTCAGATGGTGAAAAATTTATAGAATAACTAAGAACTTTAAAAGCAAACTAAACGAAACAAATCTTTACTTACTATAAAATTACTATAGGCAACATTAAGTTTAAAAGAATAATGATCTGTAGACTAACTTTTGTTTCATTTTTTCTTTAAAGATTTGTGATGCCAAGAGCCGAATTACAAGCGTGAACCCCAATTTTCCGGGATCCACCCATGACGCAGCCATTTGGCAATCAAGTAATGTCCATCAATACTTGAAGGATCAATATGTGGATCACCGTCCGATGGAATGGCTGCTGGGTGAGTTACCTACACTGCCTAATATTACCTACATGTTTTTAGGGTTTCGTAGTCTACTTACTAGAAACCCTTATCATTTCGGCAAGTCTGTCTGTCTGTCTGTATGCCGCGCTCTCATAACTTCGTCAGTTTTGGAGCTATCGACATCAAATTTGGTGTGAAGACAGATCGTGTTGACCCTTTACAAATGTTGAGAAAACAATATTTTAAATGTTTTGGACCCCTTCCCATACATGTGAAAGGGGGCGATCATTTTTTCTCCTGTAATCTCTCTCTCTCTTCGTGAGGACACCGAGTCATTCTACGACCCGATGAACCTGTACTATTGAGTAGGGTATCGTTGAATAGGTCTTTTAAAACTAAGGAGGTTTCTTTGAAACAAAGTCTCTAAAATGTTTCTGTCTCGAGATATTTGCTTCTAAAAGGGGCAGCTGTAACTTCTAAAGTATGCACGCAATTTTGAAAAAATATGGAATATAGTTCTAAATATGAAGTTACCATAAAAACTATAACTAATACCTGCTTACTGTACTACTTAAGATTAAGGAAATATTTAAGTTATTCAATTTGCGGTTGGTAACCATACAGCTCCAAACAAACCAGCAACAAAATTTACTTTGTAACGCTGAAAAACATGATAATGTAGACGTTGACTACAAAAACCCTATTTGTGGGCGTGTCTGATACGCTCTTGGCCGTTTTTTTATGATTTTACTTTCACTTACATTCACTTTAATGGTTTTATTTACACGTTAAATAATTTGTATGTTTATAGGAGATAAGGGTTACCCACTTTTACCATGGCTGATGACACCACTTGCTGAGGTAGGAGCTGGTACCCCGGAAGAAAGGTACAACAAAATGCATTCACATGCAAGAGTTGTCATAGAAATGACTTTTGGCCGTCTCAAAAACATATTTCGGTGCCTGAACCGCCACCGCACGCTACATTATAGTCCGGAAAAGGCCGCTAAGATAGTAATTTCTTGCTGCACTATTCACAACATTTTGATTTGGTCTGGTAAGTCGTATTTATTACCCAATCATTTTAACATGTTACATAAAGGATAAAAGCATCAGTGGTCCCAAGCCCTCCGCTTAATCATTTGCTATAGAATTTTTTTGCTCATTTTACGAATGATCCTAATATGGTTATTTACTTTTTACGAGTAGATAATTTTGTGCTGGTGATATCAAAATTAAATAGACCCAAAATTTTTCAGAAAATCATGATGGAAATGAGGATTCAGAGTCGGAATCAGAAGATGATGATACAGATTCTGAACCAGATGAAAATGAAGATGAAGAAATTGATGACCACGAGTTAGATGAGCCGGAACCTGTGATTGACCCTGCAAACGAAAGCTTTTTGGAGGCAGCACGACAGAGACGAGCAGCCTTCATAGCTGAACGATTTTAATACCAGGCCGCTCAGAGCTTTCACCTGTTTTTCCCCTTTAGTTCCAGAATGTCCCTTTCCCAAAATGTCCCTAGGTTCCAAAACGTCCCTTTTCCAGAATGTCCCTTACCCAGAATGTCACTTTCCCAAAATGTCCCTTTCCCATAATGTCCCTCTCCCAATATTTGTCTGCAAAGCGGCACATCTCGATCACGAGGGGTATGATGCCTGGCAGGTTTATACAGGATGTTCCAAAATAAGTTAAGGATCGGTAATTAACACCCTGTATTGAGTTTACCCGCCAGTCATCATATCATACCCCCGTACCTCCGATTCGAAATCATTCGCAGTATTTCCAGAGGAACGGGAGTATGATGTGATGACTGGCGGGTAAACTCAATACAGGTGTTAATTTACGAGTTTCTCAGAGGAAGTTGTAGGCATTGCCGAAGATCTACATTTCGAATGACAGGTGTCAAACCAAACGGGTCGTCCGGACTCCTTGGGTCGAGCATAGTATTGCACAGGAGTTTGTTCAATATTTTGTACGGCATCCTTAACGATACTTAATTAGAATATGGCACGAAATAAAAATTATCATCCTGTATTAACCTGCCAGGCATCATACCTCTCGTGATCAAGATGTGCGCTTTGAAGACAAATATTGTGAAAGGACATGATGGGAAAGGACATTTGGGAAAGGACATTCTGGGAAAGGGACATTCTGGGAAAGCGACATTCTGGGAAAAGGACATTCTGGGAAAGGAGATTCTGGAACTAAAGGGTTTTCCGTGGGCATGGGATCTTTGACCGTAGTAAATTTAGTTTACTATGTACCAGCAGATGTACTTGAAACCCATGATGCCTATGTGCCAGCAGAAGTGGCCCATCATTCTGAACAACTGCTATGATGCCATTTTAGTTTAGTTGGGCTTCTGGTGGTCAGCATCAGGTACTCCATAACCTCGATGTAAGTAAATGTGTCAGCATAAGCGATCGTTAATGCTTAAGAACTTTTGCAACAGCAAACATTTTTACAAATTCACTGTACTGTACTGTTGCCGCCCCGAAAAGTATATTATGACCAAAATATGAAATGAAACTCAAAATCGAAGCGCTCTTTCAAAATAAAAAGAAATAAGATATTCATGAATATTCTTTTATTTAAATGTCACAAAATCTTCATTTCTCCTAGTTTGTATCCACGTTCTTCCACAAATCCATTCCCACATACTTACTCTAATGTAACGAATTCACATACATACAAGACATTAACAAATTCGGATAGTAGAAAGTGTGATGAAGATAATGGTCCTCTTGACGCATAATGTCCGATTCGCATAATGTCCGATGTCCGTTTTGCACCCAAGTCGCACAAAGTCCGATTCGCACAAAGTCCGATTCGCACAAAGTCCGAGTCGCACAAAGTCCGAGTCGCACAAAGTCCGATTCGCACAAAGTCCGATTCGCATAATGTCCGATGTCCGATTCGCACAAAGTCCGATTCGCATAATGTCCGATGTCCGATGCGCACAATGTCCGATTCCGAGTTGCTCTGGTGACAGGTGACAGCTGTCAAACTTTACACGTTTTTCTCGAAATAAAATAATAATAATAAACTATGCATGCGAGACAACAAGTTTCTTAGAAAGTTGTTAGTCTTAACAAAATCTAAATTTCAGGTGACAGCTGTCAAACTCAAAACTCGTTTTTCTCGGAAACTATGCATGCCAGACAACTAGTTTCTTAGGGGGAGTTGTTGGTCTTGAACAAATCTACATTTCAGGTGACAGCTGTCAAACTTTTAACAATACTTCATATTAATACTTTTTTGGGTAGAACATTGAACTTGGCTACCAATTTTCACATTTATGTTTTGGTGACAGCTGTCAACTTACTACTTACTTGTTTTTGTAACTCACCTGAACTGCAGATTTCGTCAAGACCAACAACTTTCTCCAAGAAACTAGTAGTCTGGCATGCATATATTCAGAAAAACGCATTAAAAGTTTGACAGCTGTCACCTGAAATGTAGATTTGTTCAAGACAAGCAACTTTCTCAAGAAACTAGTTATCTGGCATGCATAGTTTCCGAGAAAAACGCGTTTAAAGTTTGACAGCTGTCACCTGAAATGTAGATTTGTTCAAGACCAACAACTCCCCCTAAGAAACTAGTTGTCTGGCATGCATAGTTTCCGAGAAAAACGAGTTTTGAGTTTGACAGCTGTCACCTGAAATGTAGATTTCGTCAAGACCAACAACTTCCCCTAAGAAACTAGTTGTCTGGCATGCATAGTTTCCGAGAAAAACGAGTTTTGAGTTTGACAGCTGTCACCTGAAATTTAGATTTTGTTAAGACTAACAACTTTCTCTAAGAAACTTGTTGTCTCGCATACATAGTTTATTATTATTATTTTAATTCGAGAAAAAAACGTGTAAAGTTTGACAGCTGTCACCTGTCACCAGGGCAACTCGGAATCGGACATTGTGCGAATCGGACATCGGACATTATGCGAATCGGACTTTGTGCGAATCGGACTTTGTGCGACTCGGACTTTGTGCGACTCGGACTTTGTGCGAATCGGACTTTGTGCGAATCGGACTTTGTGCGACGGGTGCGAAACGGACATCGGACATTATGCGAATCGGACATTATGCGTCAAGAGGATAATGGTCAGTCCAGCCGTTCATCACGGACTTCCGTGCACGATTACGAAAAACACATTTTCAGAAATTGACCGATACCGGCCGCTAATGATATCATTTATTTGCAAGAATAAATGATATCATTAGCGGCCTATTATTATTAGAAACAGATATCTACGTACAAACATTCAAAATGAATCAACGCTATGAAAATTGTGTTTCACCAAATAATATTTTTATCAACATAAAGTATAATTAACAACATACATTCCAATATTATATGCTTTTTAATTTATACGCTCGTGCAGGCCCTTTAGTTCCAGATGTCCCTTTCCTAAAATTTCCCTAGGTTCCAAAATGTCCCTTTCTCAGAATGTCGCTTACCCAGAATGTGCCTTTCCCAGAAAGTCCCTTTCTTTTTAACTTAACTTATTCTGAAGCTATGGCACGCATTTAAATTAACATCCTGTATAAACCCGCCAGGCATCATACTCCCGAACCTCCGATTCGTGTTCAAGATGCGATTTAGACAAATATTGTGAAAGGTACATTCTGGAAATGGGACGTTTTGGAACCCAGGGACATTTTGGGAAAGGGACATTCTGGAACTAAAGGGCGCAGGCGAGCCAAGTTCGGCCCAATTTGGACGCCACCGTTGACGACAGCCTCGGTTGGTGTGTACGCACCTATTGTCTGAGAAACATATATCTACTTACAAACACTTAAAATGAATCACTCACAACTATTCACTGTGTGTTTCACCAAATAATATTTATCAACAAAAAGTATAATTAACAATATACCTACATTCTAATATTAAAATACAATCAACATTCAAAAATTAAAGTCAGTTTTCAATGAAAACAACAACATGTTGCTTACTCGTTTGTTCCCTTGTCATAGAATATCACTAGCAGCGGCCTGTTAAACAAACGTGACAATGACAGATGACAATCCGACAATTTACTGAATAAAATATAGCATTGACTTTGTAAGGGCGTTTGTGCACTACAAGGAATTTTACCGTCCGGCATTCCGATTTTTACGGTCGGTGTGGGACGGAAAAACCAAAGAATTGGCTTATGCAAATGTCGGACAGTAAAATATTAGTACACAATTTATTACTGTTCTGAAATAAATTGAAAAAAAACTACGTATATTGCACAAGCTAGTATTTAGATTAATGGCTTGCCATACCGAACCGTAAAAAATCGGAATACCGGACAGTAAAATTCCTTGTAGTGCACAAACGCCCTCACGGTGGAAAATCGACAAATGGAATCGACGAATACTCAATTGACACATAAGTTTCACTTTGTGTTGTTGGTTCTTGATGGAACTCCATGATAATTTATTAATAAAACACTTTTTTCACTAGTTCCACTATGTTATTTTTGTTTAATTTTAATAATTAAACAGAATGCGACCGGTTTCGAACATCATAATCGGGCGATTATTTAAAATCGAAATAGCAATATAATATTACAAAAAATTTCGGTATTACAATATTTCTATAATGCGGTTCAGTGGAGAGTTAGTCAAAATTTGAATGTCTAGTTTTCTGTCAAATGTTGCGGAGTAATAAATTGATGTCAATAAAATATAAAATTAAATGAAATTTATAATAATTATAAATTAAATGTCAAAATAATAAAATTAATAATAATTAAGTACTTAATGTACATTAATGTCAATTGAAATAAAAAAGACACCAATTCTTTTTCAAGAGAAAAAGAATTGGTGTTCGTTTCAAGAGAAACATGTCTGGTCGTTAGGAACATTGACTGGTGACAATTTGTCAAATTGTCACCAGTCAATTGTCACATTTATTTAACAGGCTACAGATGTACTACGTTTACATTGAGGTGCCTACCTTTATTCTAAATCTAATGTGTCATCTAAATACTCCGCCTCGCCTGGTGCCCCCAGACTCCGGATAGCACGCGCTATATCTGCGCCCGCCTGTAGAATCGCTGCAGCCATAGTCCCCGCGGCCTCGCCTAAAGCAGCCCGGAATAGTTCGTGATTCCGGTAATAGCTTCAGTTACAATTTGGGCAGGTTGGGCACGCGGAGGTCTTGGCTGCCGCTCCCGACGGGGGCGCAGATACGCCCGGTCAGGCCTGAGCAAAGGGTTCACCCTCGGCAGCCGCTGACCGGACGTCGAAGGTGCAGTAGGCAGTGCTGGCGTTAGTGGGGGTCTCGGTGGCGCTGGGCGTGCCGGGTACGGACGGCCAGCACCCAGCGCAGGGCGGGACGGAGATGGACGGCTTGTCCCGGTACAAAGCGTTGGGATGTAGCATGGGCAGGGGCAGGGTAAGGTCGTCTTCTATTTCAGCAGTGGGCGAGTGGGCTCTCTGTGGTGGCTGAGGCGGGGCACCTGAAACACAGTTTGTTATTAACTAGCGGCCCGCATAAAAACCGCATCAAAATCCGTTGCGTGGTTGAGGAGGAGTAAGCGAATTCCACGACAGACAGACAGTCTCAAGTAAGTTCTAAACTGTACTGTTTTTTGTTCAATAAGTTTTTGACAGATTTGTAGGAATTTGTAGGCCATTTTGCTGCCCCATGACATGCTACCCGGGGCGAACCACCCCTCGCCCCTACCTTAGTCCGTCACTGGAATCAGCAATAAGTAGCAGATGAAACTATTCAAAAAGTTCTATTCCTTCCTTGGCGGCATTTGTCTCTTTTAAATCTATGTATGGTAGACGCATTATCTATCTTTTTGTACAAACGGACGTCATATGAGGATTTAACTGCATGGTGAACATCTCAAATTACGACATACCAGTGGAGTTTCTAGAGCAGCAAATCCATCCACTGCCGCTGCACCAGTAATCTCAACACACGTGCCTCGGTGTCGGTCAGCGGACGGATGTGTGCTGGTCCTCCACCTGTGCCCTGTGTCTGCTCCTTAATTTGCGAGCTCTTGCTTTCACCTTTTGGACCCACTGCGCCCAGATCTGTAATTGCAATACATAGCACATACATTAATTATAAAGCTAGTTTATAATAGCATCACACCATCACCCGAATTCTGCCCTTGAGTGTCATAAAACCAAGTGATAAATCCATCCAAGGAAGGGTAGCCAGCATCGCTCCCTGTAATTATGAATGCAACAGCTGCACTCGCCAATCAGCTTGCCAAGTTTGGAGTGAGTATGACAATACAGCTTCAATAGGGTAGACCCATGACTAATATGTTATACGTGAGCTGTTGTGATTAACGTTAAATATAATTTATGAAATTCTTTTCAAATGCTGTTCAATAAAATGGCTTTTGCTTTTTAAATTTATTCTTAAATTTGGGGTACCAAATCAACAATTACATGCAAGTAGAACAACCATTTTATCACTATGAGTAGAGTACAAACTACTTACATACTGCCATTCCTGCACAGTCCTGCTACAGCCCTGACCATTTAGAGCGGTAGCCACCTCCGTCTAAAAAGCAGCCACCTCAGAACTTGCCGTGTTGTCTGAAATAAAACAGTAGTGATTAGTACATAAAAGCATTATATTTTTCTTGTTGTTATTTACAAAACATAAGTATCAATACATAGTATAAAATGAAGTCGCTTATTTCTCTATCTGTAAACCACGCAAAGGATTTTGATGCCGTTTTCGTAATGCATAGAGGATTAAAGAAGAAGGTTTATAATTATGTATAACACATGCCATGGTTTCTGCACTTTGTTTCTCAGGTGCTGGCCTTACTGCCTGATGAATTCCTTGGTCTCTGAGCACCAAATGCCACTCACTGAATTATTATTCTGGGATCTATAGTTCTCTAGTTTGTTCTCAGGAGGAGTGTATGATAAGAAAGTTGCAGGTAGAACTGCCTGATAGACGTATAAATGGTTTCCAGCTTCGAAGGGCATGTTAAGCCTTCTGTTCTGATTGCAATAATTAAAGAGCTACAAGATATGTCAAACACTATAGGTACTATTATTTGTGTGTAAATGAATGCTTACCTCTTGCCAGAATTATATTCTGTGACAGGAGTTCAACTAAAAGCTCCTGCTGGGCTTTATTAATACGTTTACGACTTTCTGCCATAATGCTGAAAACAAACAAAATGATGATTAAGCAAGCACTAATGCCGTGCGGTGCGGGCTTACAAAGGGGTGTTCAGCAAACAGAAAGACCACAGAGAAGGACTTTTATCAAAATAGAGTTAAACCGGTCCCTCCTACCCAGGGTTCGCCACAAGATATTAACTGTATCCCGATCAGAAGAGACGATAAACTCACATTTTTATTTTTTCACTGACAAACCAATCAATCGTTTTCTTAGTAAAGTCTTTCTTCTTCTATGTTTGAGGCTGAGGTTTGAGGAGGAACTCTTGTTTCACAACACTTGCACAGTCCAACGAACCAACAAGTTAAAGTTCGAAATAATTTAACGTTTACAGCTGGGTTTGAAAGTGACAGGACATATTTATTAATTAAGGGTTTGCCATTTAATTACGCTTATATTTCACCAAATCGTGTGAAATACAAATAAAACTATTTTTCGCTACTTAAAAATATAGATGCGAACATAAATTAGCATGAGTTATTTAAAAAAGAAATAAAATTCAGTTATTTGTTTATTTCAAATTTTACCTTAACCATCTTTAATAAAAACTGCAACACCGATTTTAGTAATTATATCCTTGTCAAAATCGAATATAGTCCTGTCAAAAACCTCTGTTTAATTGTCTAAAACAGGGCTTTTTTGGAATAGCACAACTTAAAATTGCTAATTTTAACCATTTTAACTTAGTGATTTTAACTTTGGAGATTTAAAATGGCTAACCTGTAGAATAGAGACCAATTGTTTTTTTTAATTTAGCAACCTTGCTTTGTCACCGCGAGAGAAAGAAATAGTTGTAGACATACTGAAGCAAGGTACTGAAGCACCACAAAGCGCATGTTAGAAAGAGAGAGAGGCCGCGATTCAGTTTGTCGCGAGATCGAGACATATAGCACCACCCGCGAGATATGTCTTCCTGGACCATACTCGGGTTGCTGGTAAACATGCGAAGAAGAGGAGAAAATAAGTTCTGAGACGTTCGTTCATTTCGTATGACAGCTATCAAACTTTAACCCTGTTTTTCTCGGAAACGATGTAGTTATGGCAGAAAATTAGTTTCTAAGAGAAAGTTGTAGGCCTAAAAATTTAAAATTATGATCTCGTTAAGACTCCTCGGGAACGATGTAGTTATGGCAGAAAATTAGTTTCTTAGAGAAAGTTGTAGGCCTAAAAATTTAAAATTATGATCTCGTTAAGACTCAGATCTTCCAAGTAACTTGTAGTCTGGCTTGCATGGTTTCCGAGAAAAACGCGTTTAAAGTTTGACAGCTGTCACCTGAAATGTAGATTTCGTAAAGACCAACAACTTCCCCTAAGAAACTAGTCGTCTGGCAAACATAGTTTCCGAGAAAAACGCGTTTAAAGTTTGACAGTTGTCACCTGAAATGTAGATTTCGTCAAGACCAACAACTTCCCCTAAGAAACTAGTTGTCTGGCAAGCATAGTTTCCGAGCAAAACGGGTTTAAAGTTTGACAGCTGTCACCTGAAATGTACATTTCGTCAAGACCAACAACTTTTTGTAAGAAACAAATTGTCTGGCAAGCATAGTTTCCGAGAAAAACGCGTTTAAAGTTTGACTGCTGTCACCTGAAATGTAGATTTCGTCAAGACCAACAACTTTCTCTAAGAAACAAATTGTCTGGCAAGCATTAGTTTCCGAGAAAAACGCGTTTAAAGTTTGACAGCTGTCACTGCAATGTAAATTTCGTCAAGACCAACAACTTTCTCTAAGAAACAAATTGTCTGGCAAGCATAGTTTCAGAGAAAAATGATTTTTGAGTTTGAAAGCTGCCATATAAAATGATCTCTTTAAGACCTACAACATTTTCCAAGAAACTTTTAATCTAGCTTGCTACAGAGTGACTGCTCGATACAGACAAATATTGAGAAAGGGACATTATGGGAAAGGGACATTCTGGGAAAGGGACATTCTGGGAAAGGGACATTCTGGGAAAGGGACATTCTGGGAGAGGGACATTCTGGGAGAGGGACGTTTTGGAACCTAGGGACATTTATTGAGAAAGGGACATTATGGGAAAGGGACATTTTGGGAAAGGGACATTCTGGGAACGGGCCATTCTGGGAAAGGGACATTCTGGGAAAGGGACATTCTGGGAAAGGGAAATTCTGGGAAAGGGACGTTTTGGAACCTAGGGACATTTTGGGAAAGGGACATTCTGGCACTAAAGGCTTCCAAATTATTATACAGGGACCACTGTTTGAATTTGTCATCAGGTTGTCAACAGGGGGACCCTTTGGGTCCAGCGATTTTTAGTCTTGCCATCCATCCAGTGGTAGCGGAGCTGAAGTCTAAGTTTAACACCTGGTACTTGCTCGATGGCACGTTGGGAGGCGAGTCGTCTGAAGTGCTCGAAGACCTGGAAACCTTGATTACTGCTTTCGCTGCCATTGGATTGGAGCTAAATTTCTCCAAGTGTGAGCTTTTTATTCACTCTTCCGTCTCGTACTCTTTAAAAGAAGATATCAAAACTAAATTTAATGAACTTGCACCAAACATCAAATTTGTTGACGAAGATTCGCTGAGACTATTAGGAGCACCCGTTCTAGATGCAGAAATACCATTTTTTGTAGAAGAACAAATTCATAAGTTTCGTCATGCTTCAGACCGACTTTTTCAAATAAACGCCCATATGGCTCTGTTTATAATTCGATTCTGCTTATTCGTCCCGTTTACTTGTACGCATTTTTGGAAATACAGCAATCATTTACGGAATTTAGACGACATTATAAAAGAAACTCTCGTAGGCGTTTTGAACTGTTCTATAGAGGAATCAGCTTGGGTACAGGCTGTCATTTAATTTGGGGAATGTGTGTGGAAGCCCCTATGAAATAAAATGCACTATTCATTAAGAATTGTCCTTTGTTTTATTATACACCACCAGAGAATACTGATCACATATCGTAAAGTAGATTTAGCACGATTTTAGATTGTCTTACATTAGGTAGCAGCCGCCTGGAGCACAGACACACAGATAACAGCCATAGACAGATAGCATAGAGCGGAAGCGACACATTGTATTTTTTTAATTCAAAGAATAGTTACTAGATGATACCAACATCATGTTAGCATGTCTAATAAATAACTTTAACACTTCCCCTCATGCGCTACATGAGAATTAACACTACAATGCAGAATAACAATGTTAATATAAAACATCCTAATTAACAATTCAAGTTAATCAAACTCTACATTGACTCTTCACTCATGTATGAGGTTCTAACTAAGCTATTACCTACTGTCTCTACATTAGTACATTGCTCCACCATAAACAGGCAATACCAAAACTATAGCTGTTATGACTACGACTCTACATTTTTCAGACACAAGTCATTTACAAAACCAGCATGTTTTATCTTAGACAGAGGCTTAGTTAATATATCTGCTACCATAGTTTCAGTAGGTAAATATTGTACAGTTACATTATTTTGCTTCACTATGTCTTTTACAAAATGATAGCGAAGATCAATGTGCTTAGTCTTTTTGTGGCAATCTAGACACACGGCAGTGTGTCCGCCAAGTTCGAGCAAAGAACCGACACACCGGCCGTGGGTTATATTACACGAACCATTTCGGGCCAAGTTCGACCTACCTATAACTCAAAATCTATTTTATCTACGCAAATGAAATTTCTAGTATCTATTGAGATCTACTTACTTATCTAAAATACAAAATTTCATTAATGTACCTATTGTAGGTCTTGAGATATTGACGTCAGAAAATCGCTATTTTTACTATACACTCACTGACTGACTGACTGACTGACTCACTCACTCACTCATCAAAAACCTAGACCACTTCCAATGGTCGTATTGACTTGAAATTTGGCATGGAGGTAGGTCTTTATGTCAAGGTCAAGGAAAAATCTGAAAATGGCAATGTGAGTCGGTTTTAAAATAATGAGGTGTAAATTCATACCCCTAAGGAACTAAAACAAAAAATTTATCTATATCTTCCAATGGTCGTACCGACCTAAAATTCGTTACGAAGGTTTGTAATTTAGTCAAAGTAAAGTAAAAATTGCTGTAATTGCTATGCCGTGTGATGCCGGCTTAGAATAGCATCACCCCAATTCTACCCGTGGGTGTCGTAAAAGCGACAAAGGGATACTCATCCAGGAATCCTCGCCAATCCGCCTGCCAAGCGTGGTGAGTATGGCAATACCCCGATAGGAGGCCCATGTCCAGCAGTGGACTGTTGTAGTTGTTATGTTAAGTAAAAATTTAATATATCCGGCTACGTACATTATACCGCCCTGACTTGGCAAGCTTATCAGTAAATAGAAAACGTGTAAAAAAAATCCAAGATATTGAATGGGCAATGCGCTCTAGCGTGTCAGTCGTACAAGACAGCATACAAAATGACAAAACAAAAAAGTTTCCTTTGCCACGCAAACGTAGAAAAATTTAATAAAAACTAGTCCATTTCTTTGTAAGAAGCATAGTCCATATAGTCCATATTCAAAATCTGAAAATTAGTATGAGACATTTCTTAACTAACTTAATCATAAGAAAAAAGAAAATAAACCTTACAAAAATAAATGAAATCCCACCCAAAACATAAATGTGAAAGGCTGCCAAGTTCGATATTGAATGCTTCGCCTATAAAGAAGTGAGATCTAAATAAGTACCAAGTTCCATACACAGACCTCAGTTAAAAATAGTTACAGGAATGCACACTTGATTTTCCGCAGTTTGGAAAGTAGATTCTGAATAAATATCATATTAAATACCTAAAATTCTAATACTTACAAAAACGAAAACCTGCTTTTTCAGCAGTTTCCTTATGACATTTTTTTTTCTGTACTTTGTAATGATATAACTTGGCAAGTTTTAATAGAAAATTATATACTTGACTCATTGCGTTTAGTAGGTTTATAACAAAGTTGTGTGAAAACTTGCCAAGTTATATCATTACAAAGTACAGAGAAAAAAAATAAAAAAGCATTCAATATCCAGCAACCTTCACATTTATGTTTTGGGTGGATACTCTTTATTTCAAGCAATCTAAGTGCACTTTGATTATCGCTAAGATTCTACAACTAAAATGTTTACAGAAAATTTCTTTCATGAAATTCCTTATAAAACATATTTCCTTGCATGAATCACTAAGAGCTAAAAATTCGGCCTCAGTACTCGAAAGTGCAACACATCGCTGTTTGCGACTCCCAACATACAGTAGAGTCGCCTAGCTTAACTACATAGCCACTATACGAGCGCCTGTCCGACATCATTAGCCCAGTCAGCATCTGCATAAACTGACATATCAAATTACCTGATTTAGTAAACACTAATCTATAATTTATTGTACCGCTTAAATATCTCAAAATCCTTTTAGCAGCTATCCAATGATCTCGTGTAAAGGCTGTGTTAAATTGACTAAGATGACTCAGTGCAAAGTTATGTCGGTCTAGAGCAGACAGATAAATACATCAAACACCCAATAAGTTCTCTGTAGGGTAAGTATCATCTGGTAATGCATTGTCAGATTTCGCTTTTTCAAATTTAGAATTAACAATCATAGGGTAGAGACACTTTTGCAGTTAGTCATACAAAACGTGACAACAATTTCTTAATATAGTCAGATTGCTCTAACATTAAAATACCTTTAGCTCTATCTCTATGAATTCTAACACAAGACAATTCTTTAAAGTACCTAAACTTTTACAACTGAACTTAGACTTTAATAATTCAAACAAATTTCGCTTGTCAACTTCAGAATTACTAAATACATAAAAGTCATCAACATATAATGCAACTATAGTCAGAGATTTCTTATATTTCTTAAAATAAACACATGGCTCACATTTTGATTGTATATAACCATTACTAGTCAATAAATCATGCACATTTTTATTCCATAATCTACTAGCTTGTTTTAATCCATACAAACTCTTCTTTATAGAAGACCTTAGATTTATCACTAGAAAACCCATAGGCTGTTCCATGTAGATTATTTCGTCAAACTTACTATGTAAAAGGCAGTATTAACATCAATATGCTCCATGTCCATATCTAGCTCATTAGCAATACAAAATAAAATCCGTAAAGTAGTATGACGAACAACAGGCGAGAAGGTATCTGTATAATCTAAACCTGATTTTTGACTAAACCCCGTGCCACTAGACGAGCTTTATGTTTTGTATAATTACCTGATTCATCAGATTTTAATTTAAATACCCATTTACATCCAACAACATTACAGTCAGTGGGTCTGTCAACAACTTCCCAAACATTATTTTAATTAAAGAATTATATTCCTGTTGCATAGCTTCAACCCATTCATTTTGTGAGGGCTAGCCATTGCTTCATCATATGATTGTGGTTCACTGACATTACCACAAACAAAGAAAGATTGATCTGATGAGTCAGACAACTCATAATCGGCATACCTTACTGGTTTTCTGTTGCGCGTTGAACGAATAGGTCGCTCGCATGCACTACCAGGACCAGGAACATGGTCAGTAGTGGTTACCTCAGAATCTTCCCCTCGAGCGACCGCCGTTAGTCAGAGCGTCTGCTCGCTCCTCATTGTCTCCATCATCATCGGTCTCTGCAGCACTTTGGAAGGAGGTCTCACCTGAAGTTGGAGAATAAAATATTTCATTAATTAAATTTTCTTTGGAATTTGTTTCAGAGTCATGAACCCAAACTTGTTCTATTAAATTATCATTATTTGAATTATTGTTTTCATTAATTGAATTATCATCATTTATTAAATTATTATCAATTTGCATGTCTATACTATTTAAATTATTATCAATTGATTCACTGCTTTGCATGTGACCAATTTCAGTATTATCATTCAATTCATTATTATTATGCATTGCATTATCACAGATATAAATTCATGACTAGATATCTTATTATTTTGTGTCTGTGTGCTCAAACTGTGGCTCAAAACTGATTTTCAAAATTTTACATTTCTAGAAACAATTACTTTCTTGGGATCTGAGGGATCAATCAACCTATAGCCTTCGTATTTTCACAATATCAACAAAAATACAATGTTTCGATTTGGAGTCAAGTTTGTCTCTTCTTACCTCAGGAATAAGTGACAAAGCTAGGCAACGAAGACACAAATATGGCTCAGGTCAACTTTGTTGCCTGTCCATACTTCCTCAGGAGTCTTATCTGGAACAGCTGCTGTAGGACTCCTGTTCTTTAAATATATAGCTGTAGAGACAGCTTCTCCCAGTATTCCTTACCAAGGTTAGCTTCTCGCAGCATGCAGCGAACTTTCTCCATAAGTGTCGGTTCAACCTCTCAGAAACTCCATTCTGAGCCGGGCTATAAGGTGCTGTAGTTTCATGCGATACCTCAGTTTCTAGAAAACGAGAACTCAGCACTGCAGTACTCTCCACCTCGATCAGACCGCAGACGTTTAATCAGGTGACCGGTTTGTTTTTCAACAGTGGCTTTAAATAATTTAAATTTGGACAATACCTCTGATTTCTGCTTCAGTAAATAACCGTAGGTCTTCCTTGAAAAATCATCAGTGAAGGTAAGTAAATATTTACTCCCACCTATGCTGCATACTGGCATTAGCCCACAAACATCAGAGTGAATGAGCTCCAACAATTGCGTGGCTCTCTTAGCTACACCCTAGGAAACGACTGCACTGCTTGCTTCCCTCAACGCACGTCACACATTCCTAACGGCCGCATCGTGCTGAGATGGCTGTAACTTAATACCACTAGCAATATTACTGAGTACTCACCTCGATGACTAAGATGTCCAAGCCTCTTGTGCCATAACTCAGATGACACCAAAGCAGCATCCACGTCGTGCGAGCTCTGCAGCACCACGCATCATCCTCACACCCAGGTCGGACCGGGTCTGCTCCTGTACAACAGAGAAAACTCCAGCATGCACATGCAAATTGTTCAAAACATAAACACCCTCACGTTTAGTGGCAGAGGCAACAATTTGGGATTCCCTATTAAGAATGTAACATTTATTAGAGTTGCGTTTAAAATTAACATCAAATGCCTTCTCGCTTAATTTACTTATAGGTACTAATTAAATTAGCTGAGAGGTCAGGTATATACATAACATCTGTTACAGTCTGAAATTTAGATTTCATGGGAATTCTAACCTCGCCACGTCCATAACAGGTCAGGGTTGCTCCATTAGCCACGGATACAGTCTGCTTGCACTTCTTTATTTTTGAGAACCACTTCAGGTCGTTGCTCATGTGGGCCGTCGCACGAGTCTAGAAGCCATTCAGAAGAATTTGCTGTAGATAAACACTGATGAGTTGCTACAAAAGCCTGTTCAGTAGCACTTTCTTGCTTCTTGTTTTTCTTGTATTTATAACATTTAGCCTTCACATGTCTGGTCGATGACAGAAATGGCATATGAGCGGCTTCTTCTTTGTAGCGAATGCCATTGCATCATTTTATCATTATTCTTCTTACGGTGCTCTTCTTGTAACAGTCTAGTTCTCAAGCTCACTTGTTAAGTTCTTTGACACCGTCGCAGACTCCAAACTAGATACCACAATATCATACTCCTGCGGCAGGCCACTTAAAAGTAATTCGGCTACTTCTTGGTCATCAATTGTACGCCCTATATCAGCCAGCTGATGTACAAGGTTCATAATATATTCAATGTAGTTATCCATTGTGTTAAAGTTGCTATATGATGCTTGATGCAACTGTCTAAGTGATAAACTTGAGTTAGTTTTTGGGTGTGTATTATTATGTGGAAACTCAATAAAAGCACACGTTTGCCAACAACAACAGATTTTTATTCCATTAACATTATCTGGATAAATATTCTCATAAAACTTTTGGTTTTGCACATGTAGACCCTTTTAAACATTACAATAATACATTCAGACATTAAAACAATCATTTTACAGTATATTTTATACAATAAACATAATTTTATATCTTTTTCCCTCTTTGACTGCAACACAGATGAACCTAAATATGTAGACTAGCTACAGATACGACAGTCACTTGTCCCACTACCACAGATTACATATCCCACTACATTATTGTTCATCTCTTGGCGCTAGTGTCGCGCATTAACTATAGATGTTAATTAGGACCATAAGGAGATAGTAAATCCAAAAAGGTAGTATAATTAATAGTGCTGTCCATCGAAACATTTATCGCCATCGATTATTAGTGCTGTGCGGTCATTATCGATAAAACTGCGGCATTCTACTGTAGGGTATACTGTATTGATGTTGATTAAATTAATAAGAAATTGTGAATAAAACTCCAGATAATGAGATTAAATTGTCAGTTTATTAAATTTTCAAAATACATTTATTCAAAGTAGTTTACAAACTTACCACATTACCACTTACAAAGAGTTTTATCGGAAATTTCCATTGCGATGTTTGATAAGAATTAATTCAACATACATGATAAAGTTATTTCGGCCTGGCGTGTTAGGTAGATGTATATAGAAGCTTGTACAGTGTTCACAAAAATGGGCGAAGGTTGCACATGAATATTTGCTTTTCCCACAAATTAGGTGAGGTCAGAATCATCATCATTATCATAAGATCGGGTCTTGAAGTAAGTAATTATGGTCACTCAAAGCATTTTGATCTGAAAGGAAAACCCTTCATGTTAAATAAATAATTAAATGCAGCAAATTGTACACAAAAAATTGCTATGCTCACTTATGCACACACAAAGAACCACGAGCAAACATATCCAAATGAAGAATCATCATATTTAGGTAATCACCCCGTAACCTAAAAAGGTACAGCTTACCTACCACGTTTCAGGTCATGGTCCACGCCTCAGGTTCACGCATCCAAAGGTTTTGCGCAGGTAGAATCTCTTATCAACAACTTGAGAAATAAATAATGCGCGAATAAATCCACTAAAGCAAAGTGAATGAAGAATCAACTCAAGCATTCATTAATGCGAGGACTACTTATAAAATTCCGTAAATATCACCGAAAATTTAATCAACAACAGACGCCACGGTGAAATTTTGAAAATTCTTGTCATAGAAGTGTCTTTGTCACAGATGAATTGACTGACAATAATTTTTTCATTCCAAATTTAAATTCTGCCGCCACAGTCAAATAAGCGATAGCAGCGACGAGCGTCGAAATTTGGAACAACAACTGACACCCCCGACTGCAAAAACGAATGTCCGCCATCTTCTTCTTCACGTCCTCCCGCCTTTTGTCCTCCGGGCGAGGCACGCAAACTACGCTTATACCGCCAACCAGTGAGTTTCAGTATATTTGTTTTGTCATTATTGTAACAGTTCGTCCATCCTGACACATTTTGCTACCACGCAAAATATTTCCAGTCACTTGATCTTTTATCCAAAGCTTTTCATAAGTGTCAAACTTATCGATCAGATTATCTTCCAAAATCTCATTGTACTGTATACTTTAATATTTCAATCTTCTGTCTGTGTTTCTGTGTTTTTTGTCGTTACTGTGTTTCTATTTAACTTCGATCAGCTTAACATCATTAATTACTGTCTAATTTTCGAAACATTCTCATCATTATCAGATATCTCATAAATTTTCCTTATGTTTTGTTGTTCATTTCACTTAATAGTTTCAAAATTTCAATTTATTCTTCAAAATTTTGCAGTCTTTTTCATCTGAGTCGGTGCATCATGTCTTAATTTACTTGGAATATCTCTTGGAATTCATGTATTATCTCAGTGTTCTATTTAGAAACCGCTCTCTGAATTGTCCAATCTCCTGAGATACATCTTTGATTGAGTCTTTATTTTCTTCCTCTCATCCTGTATCATGCTCAACATTTCAACCTTCTTTGATTAAGTCTTTATTTTCTTCCCCTCATCCTGCATCATGTAGTAAAACAATAATGTCGGTACTAGTTTCTTTCTAAACAACAAATCATTAACACCACAATATCTATATCTTCATCAAAATAATGTACTATTTCTTTTTCGTCTGTTTAGACGACCCTTGTACCATTTTCTTTCAACATCTTACTTATCTAACGGTTCTCATGTACAACTTTGTTTACCGTCTGATAAGACGGCCCTTTACACCATTATAGTCATCGTCTAGTAGTACAGCCCTTTGCACCATTTTAGTCAACGTCTGGTAGGACAGCCTTTTGTACCATTTTCATTCATCCATGTACCATTTTAGTCATCGTCTGGCTAGACGGCCTCTTTTGTACAACTTTATCCTTTGTCCGGTAATGCAGCCCCTTGTGCCATTTTAGTCATCGTCTGGCAAGACGGCCTTCTGTGTAATTTTTTTCTTAGTCATCGTCTGGCACGACAGCCCATTATGCCATTTTAGTCATCGTCTGGCAAGACGGTCCTTTTGTGCCATATTAGTCATCGTCAGGCAAGACGGCCCATTAAGCCATTTTATTCATCGTCCGGCAAGACGGCCTTTTATTTTGTGCCATTTTAGTCATCGTCTGGCAAGACGGCCCATTATGCCATTTTAGTCATCGTCTGACAAGACGGCCCTTTCTTTTGTGTCATTTTAGTCATCGTCTGGCAAGACGGCCCATTACGCCATTTGAGTCATCGTCTGGCAAGACGGCCTTCTGTGCCATTTTAGTCATTGTCTGGCAAGACGGCCCTTTCTTTTGTGCCATTTTAGTCATCGTCTGGCAAGACGGCCCTTTCCTTCTGTGCCATTTTAGTCATCGTCTGGCAAGACGGCCTTCTGTGCTATTTTAGTCATCGTCTGGCAAGACGGCCCATATGCCATTTTAGTCATCGTCTGGCAAGACGGCCCTTTCTTTTGTGCCATTTTAGTCATCGTCTGGCAAGACGGCCTTCTGTGCCATTTTAGTCATCGTCTGGCAAGACGGCCCATTATGCCATTTATGTCATAGTCTGGCAAGACGGCCTGACTTTTGCGCCAATTTAGTCATCGTCTGGCAAGACGGCCCTTTCTTTTGTGCCGTTTTAGTCATCGTCTGGCAAGACGGCCCTTTTGTGCCATTTAGTCATCGTCTGGCAAGACGGCCCATATGCCATTTAGTCATCGTCTGGCAAGACGGCCTTTTGTGCCATTTAGTCATCGTCTGGCAAGACGGCCTTCTGTGCCATTTAGTCATCGTCTGGCAAGACGGCCCATTATGCCATTTTAGTCATCGTCCGGCAAGACGGCCCTATTTGTTTATTCTGTAACTTCACTTATATTATTGCCTGTATTAATCCACAATGCTAGTTAATATTTATTTGCTTCACTCATTTCTATCGTCAAGTTTCATCCATAAACTCTTTTCCATATTCTGTAATAGATAACTTCACTTATATCATACATTGCCTTTATTATTTCACCATGTTTGTTAACATTTATTTTCTTTACTGAATTCTATTGCATACTTATTAATTATTTATACATATCTAAATATTTCGTATTTGTAAACCGTTTAAGTCAGTCATTCATTGATTCTCTTTTATTACTACTTTACTTTTCTCATAACTCTCTTGTATTCAATTTAACTTTTAACCCTGAGTTTGACCATTTTATTTCCTTCTTTTCTTTTGACCATTGACTTTGACTTTGAATTTTGACTTTTATGCCTATAAAACTACTTATTCTAAGTATTCCTCAATTTTACTTCCACTATGTTAACATTTCTAACTCTTTTCCTTTTAACTATTTATTACTAATAAGTCGATTAATAAATCCATTCTTCTCTTATTTCGTGTGGTACACCAGGCCAATAAATGGTGTAAATCTAAATCTGCAATATTGTTTTTTTTAATTCTTAATATCCTTGATAATAGTTTATCAATCATAGTTTCTTTATTATCAGCAAAAGCAGAACTACAATTTTATGCTCTAGGTATGTCTTTTAGAAATTATTTCACTTGTGCTTTACATAAACTGACCTTTAACTAATCTCTTGCAGGTAAAGACCTAAGCACAGTACCAAATTCAATTTATTAACAATGATCTTTGCAATTTTATTCTATTCTGTGAATTTCTGTGATAGTAAATTTACATTCTGTTTATTATTATAAGTAAGTACTATCGTTTTCAATCCTCTTCCCTAATTTGTGCATCACTAGCTTAACGTTGCAAGAAACAAAGTGGTATCCAGGTAATAGGTACCTACATTACTATCACAAAACCTTTAGTTAGATACATACTATTCGAACTTCGACGATTTAGTAAGTACAGTTCGTTCATACTGTTCTAAGTTAGGTACCCGCCTTTACTCTAAAAAACACTGCACCTCCTGTTTTTTTTTTATTAATATGAGCTCTGAATGTCTATACCCTTCAAACATAAGTTGTTTTAATATATTTAAGCCTATACATGTGATAGCTGTTATTGATAGGTACCTATTATAAGTTTTCATTTCATTCTTGGTTTTCTTCCATGTAATCTAAGTACTTTCCTTAGTAGTTGACTTTGTATCTGCAAATATTCTATTATTTTAAAGTGAATATAATAACACCCAATTGAGTGGCTAGATCAATTAGCGTATAAAATAATAACTGAGCATACTAATTAAATTAGGTATAAAGATTATGATAATTCCTTTCTCTTGTTAACATGTATCGCTCTCTTACTAAGCATTGCATTTTAATACTCATGTTTGAATACAACTATGACACATTTCTTTCAAGTAAGTAGGTACTTATTGTTTGGCTTATCGATAATGACGTTCCGTTACAGAGTCTATCTACCTATACTATTCATAATTAATTCTTTCAGAACAAATTCATGAATTGTTTTTCTTTGCTGAATGATTTAACAATTGCAATTTTAGGTGACTGGCTGACAACTTGTCACTATGATGATAAACAGTTTCTGAATGTTTTTCAACTTCTATCAGACGTAGTGCAAATGGCTATTTTTCATCCGTTTGCGCTCTGCATACCCCGCAAGAGTAGTTTTACATTTACTCACTCAAAGAAATGAAAAGTTAAACAACTAGTATCCATAGGTATAGGTACTTCTTTTTCAAATCTGTTCTTTTAGTTTTCCATGTGTCCTATAAAAACATATATTAGGTATATTATCATTTTACTACATAACAAACAAAAGTCACCCTACGCATCTATTTTATCTCTTTTATATATATATTTTTTAATTACTTGCTGGTTCAGTTCTTAGCTTCAAATTATGATTTATTCATTCTAGATAGGTACCTACCTACCTAACATATTTACCCTTTACTCTTGCTATAAGAAGTTACTGCAACTAAGCTATCTTAAAATACCAAGTACCTATCACAGATTTAAATAAAATAACTCTTTAATTTTTCATAAATTTTGTTCAGCGCTCCATCTATTTTGTATTTTTGATCTAGTAGTAAAACATGAACAAATATCTTTAGATCTTATTTCTCACAATATATGACTTTTTGTGATCAAAACAACAATGAAGTTAGTTCAAAGAAATCAAATATGATTTTGTAAGTATTAACTCTGTTTCTGTGGGTAAAATACATCTGCTACAATACCTACCATAAATTTAATATTTCCTTCTATGAAAAACTTCAGTCCTTATAATTTATATCAGTGTAGCTGTTTCCTTGTTCAATAGTTTTTATGAAAATAATTAAATGATGTATGATATACTTGTCTAAAACCCACTGATCACCTTGTAAACATTGGTAAATCTTATATAGGTATCTGAAGGTGTATTTAGTATTTGTCCAATGTTTTATTTTAAGCTATTATTGTATTATAACACGTCACATAAAATGTAATATACCTTAGTGCAATAAAGTATACAAGTTATAGGTATGTGGATCGACTTTTGCATTACCCACTTGACACCTCACTCATACCTACTCAAGTAAATGCATGTTGAATTTACTACTTTTTCTCATCGGTGTTTTCTGCCGCACCATTTATTTCAAAATATCTAATCTGTCACTCATATACCGAACAATTACATACAAATCAACTGACAGTCTGAAAGTAAATGTAAGTAGTATGACTTCAGGCCAATTTATTTACATACCTATTGTATGCATTGGTGACCATACCTCTTTCTTTGTTTGTCATATCTAGTAAATAAATCAGTAAATTTTGTACATAGCAAACAAGTTAACAACTTCTTCCATGTTAAACCAGTGCTTTGAGAATAGGTGCACAAACAAAAAGCCATATTCAGTGATTAGTAAAATAGTATTTTCAACTGTCACATACTACTATTGCATAACTTTAATTAGGTAAATATTAATTCATCCATCATGTCTGTCTGTCTTCAGTCTTCACAAATAAGTCAAAGTTTTACTTCTTTTTGACTACACATTTTCATTTTATCCTATCATACATACACACCTTCCAAAGCTTATTTCTGTCCCTAGTGATTATGAAGAGAAAAGTCTATCAAATGTAAAATAATCAATAACTCCTTTTATTTGTACATTGTTGAATTTTGGTTTAATCAGATTACTGTATATGATTTGCTAGTGTAAGGTTCACTCTTTTCATTTACAGAAACTAAGTACAAAGTGTTTATTTCATTACCCAACTGCCTCAGAAGGAAGGTTATTTTATTGAGTTCAAGGAAAGAACATTATTTTCACATGGGCTATTAGCTCAAACCGTTTCCAGATTTTGATAAATAAAGTATCATTAGATTTATCTTAGCAGCACAAGTGAGACAGCCTATATGAAAATGGTATAAACTCAAGCCAATGTTTTTTTAACACAAAATATACCTAACTATAAAATTACCAAAGTCGGGTTTTGTTTTCTTTTTTTGAAATTATTATAATATTACTTTTCTTTAATCAGTCATCATTAACAGGTCAGTAACACAGCTTACATATTTATAATAAAACTTAATACAATCCTATTAGGATTGATCCTTTTTGTTTTGAGGTACATAGATACTCAACAAATATCTCCAGTTATCTATTAAGAAGTAAGTTAGTACTTAATTAAATAATGCTCATATGTATTGTTTTAGTATTCAGTGAATAGAAGTTTCTCCTAGACTCATATACATTTACAGACACTGCAATATGTGAATATCTATTCTTCTTCTTTGAGTGGACACTGAGCTGTTGAACAAATAGCTAACAATTTCTACCAGTCCGGCTACCAGCCAACATAACAAATTGTAAACTTCTTGTTTAATTGTATCTACACAGAGTTCTTGTGTTATTCTTTTCAAATATCATCAGACCAGAACTATTGAAAATTAGCATTCCTTATCGCGAGGTGATATATAATCATGGTACTCACGATTTCATGCCCGGGTTCTACTGTTGCTGCCCATATTGTTCCTCCTTGCTCGCCATTGACTAGAAGATTTGTGGCAACCATGAAACCTAGTTCAAGGTCTCATGGTTGCCCGAACACAGTGTCCCTGAAAGGAAATATTTTATGGGAGTAATTCATATCATACACAGATTAACCAAATACATATTACTTCTGTTATATCTGTTACTATATATGTTTCATAGAAGAATGTCTAGGGTCATTATAATTGTTAACCAATGTTAGCCATAAATGTTCTCTACACTCTTCGACCAGAGTGTTATACTAACATACTAATATACTAGTTTCCAGTTATAGTACCACATATTAGAATATAATTCACACACACAATGTTAACATAACATCATATTAACAGGAAGAATCATTCAGTCAAACCTATTACATCAGACATTCATTGCTCTTTAGAAGACATTGATATAAATCTATGTAAACACACATTCTCACAAGCTCTGGTCCCACAGGTAACCACTGAAGCTTTCTCATCATCCTTGTACCACTTCTTGGATACAAGTCCACATATCATCATTATTGTTTCACTCCTTTGACACCATGGCCACATATCATCATCATTGTGTCACTCCTTTGACACCAAGGCCACATATCATCATCATTGTGTCATTCCATCGACACCATGGCCACATCTCATTATCATTTGGCCACATCTCATTATCATTTGGCCACATCTCATTATCATTTGGCCATATCTCATTATCATTTGGCCATATCTCATTATCATTTGGCCACATCTCGTTATCATTTGGCCACATCTCGTTATCATTTGGCCACATCTCATTATCATTTGGCCACATCTCATTATCATTTGGCCACATCTCATTATCATTGTGTCACTCCATCGACACCATGGCCACATATCATCATCATTGTGTCACCTCTTGGACACCATTATCATTGTGTCACCTCTTGGACACCATTATCATATCTCATTATCTTTGTGTGTGTTTACAAGTTCAAATAACAATGCCACTTCGGGCAAAAGACTTCATAACACAACCCTTCAGGGGCTTGCTCATAAGATCAAGCAACTAACGACCTGCGCAAGATGCCAAGACAACTATTCATGGGCCCATTTACAAGAACAAGCAACAAGCCGCAAAATACCTTTCCTAGATCTGCTGGACTAACAACAATATTGCGTTTGCTATCATATGCAATTTCATCAATAAGTAAATAACATTGATCATGACGTAATAGAGAATTATATTAATGACTGATTATCTGAGAGAGTCTAAAAAAGAACACTTAGCTTATTTTGCTGTGCCGCTGGAGTTTCCACCATTTTCTCCTACACGATCACTTTGTTATTTATAAATATTCATTTGTTTAACTAATTTCCCACTACAAAACACGCACAAGTCGCACAGAAACTCTGTGTGCGTAATATGAACTTGATTCGTTTAGATTTAAACTAATTAAAGAAAAATGTAACGGACCGTTTGATCTCTTTGTGAAAATCGGTTACTCAGTGTTGCCAGCGTTTTCCTTGTCTATGAAAATCGTGAGACGTCACGACACTCCCGACACTAGGAAGAAGTTGACTATGCTAATACCCTCAACCCTGAGCCTCAACCAGGTCAAAATTCCTCACTTGCAACGTCCATATTCCATTTGCAAGTATCTCTATACAATATCTCTTCTCATATTTGTAATAATCCACAAGAACCTCTCAAACCTATATCTATCTCTGCCAGATATAGTTTCAAAGCAGACTTGCAAATTTTTGTTACTATATTTTTCATATCAGTAACCTCTTCAAAGCAACATTATCCTTCGACAAGTGCTATTTTACCAAATCATCATTATTCTTTGGTATAAGCTCAACATCAAGTCATCTTTTAAAAAATTTATAATTTAACTAGACAGTTAACTGAATAATTTCAGCCATGTCGCTGAAAGTCAGTAATTTTCAGACCAGACAAAGATAATTAAATCCTTAAACATGTAACTGAAGGTAATCTTTCCTCTCAGCTATTTAGTTTTGTGAATTGATTTTAACTCTGAGACATTCTTACAATTTGAACCACTTTCAAAACTTTTCAAATTCACACTTCATATCCCTCCTATTATCCATCATAATATTAATTGATGCATAGTAGGTATTCAAAGTTCAGAAAATACCTATATTATAGCTTCTTTCTAAAGTATACTTCCATAAATGATCAATAATACGTCATGATTTTACATAATCTAGATAATTCATTTCCATTCTCTTTAGTCATATTTATACGACCGAACCTCATCTGTATGCAACAGATGATCCACCCGAACCTAGGAAAAAATCTGTTAATAGTATCTACTGACTATCAGATAATTGATGTTCACGAACTTTAATTCGTCTAAATGTAACGTTTTTATTGCAGACTCTCTTCTGCATCTTCGTGCTACTGGCCGTTTATGAACTTTGACAGATACATGAGCTATCGAACCTCTCTGAAATCAGTTTTATCTTTCAACTTTGGCTTACATGTTTAAGCTTTGTCCACGAGGCAAGAACTAAGAAAGTATTCAATTTAACATAATAATTACGATTATCTTTACTCAATCAGTTGGACAATAACAAGTCTTGTTTAGTCTCTTTTACTTCAATATCCAAAGTCAATCTTACTAACAGACGCATGTCTCATTTTTCTTTTTCAAACCATTATGAAACACCATATCTCTCTATTTTCAAAGTACCTTATAAAGTTTTTCTATGTTAAGTTTCAAAGTACCTTATAAAGTTTATCAGTATGTAAACTTCATTTAATACCCATTGAATTCTTATGATGATTTTAGTTCATATTAATCCTTCAACATTTCTTTGTGTCTACACAATGTGTTATTACATACTTACAATTAACCATGTAAAAGCATGTACAAACTCAAATAGTTAGCGATTGTATCAATCAGCATAATTTCTGTTATACCTAGTTTCATTTTCCTTATGTGATTCAGAATAGTATTTTTAGGTTCAATAAAACTGCTTACATAATAATAATAATCGTAATTGACTATGTCGTCCATATCTCAGACAAATAATAATGTGAATATTATATTTCATCTTACATGCCTAATGCTTCTTCCTTTTCTCATATTTTAGTGCTCAACTCTTATCGATGAAGTATTTGCTGTTCTTGTCATCTTTTCATCAATTACCAAACAGTCGTCATCAGATATTATCATCAATGTCATCTTATGATCATTATATCTCAAAATATCCATTTTGTTAGATGCTTCAAACACTCTCAAAGTAGTCATTCATATGTAGGTTCATATTGATACCACAACTATATTGGATAATTATATTACATAAAATATCAGTTTCAACCATTACCTACAGAATAATAGAACATTCAAAATATCATTCATTATTATTTTTAATTTACTTATTGACACTATGTCACACTTTGTAATTAAAATAATAGATTGCACAGCTTTTCTCATGTTATACCTACCAACATTTCATTTAATTTCAAATTTCAGACGCATGTTGATATTTATTCATCTACATTCAATACTACTTCATAATTAGTATATGTACTTATAATGTTATCTATTCACTTCTATTGTTTTCCTAAAATGATAAGCATCTTAACATTCTTAAATATTACAATACATTATTTTAATTTTACCAAACATTTATTTACATATTTTTCTCAGTTTATGTCATACCTATTTCTTCATTGGTCTTTTATTTCAAGTCATTGAATTGCCTGCCAACAATCCAAATTTCATACAATTTAAATTAAATACCTACACCCAATGATGAAGTTTCAAATTGTAAGTATTTATCAAGTATTTATACCAAACGTGTTACCAAGTCACTCACTTGTAGATAAATTAGTCAAAACCACAAAACTTTTGGCTCTTACACAGATTAGAGGAATTATGGTTGTACTTTAGGTACTTTACCACACACAACATGTCATCTTCGCCAAAATGACATGACAATTCTTACTATTTCAACAATATTCATTTGTCCGTAAATTATCATAATATGACAGTCATTTGCTTTAAATGTCATTTGCTCTTTCAAAAAACCAAAATATTCAGATATCATTTTAATTTGTTTCATAGAAATACTTTAAGTAATACTCTCTACTTTCTTTGAGTACTCATCAACAGCGATTTACTTGCCTATTTAAAGATCCAAGTTTACTCATGACCTATGCTACCATCATCAATTTGATGAAGTAGTTCAACGCTTCTCAATCGTTGTCCGCAGGCCACAAACAGTTTTAAAATCGAATTTGCTCTAAGTTATCAATAAACAAGTTACTATCCTTCATTCGTTAGTTAATAATCGTTTACTATTTC
Source organism: Phthorimaea operculella (assembly GCA_024500475.1). Taxonomy (NCBI): domain Eukaryota; kingdom Metazoa; phylum Arthropoda; class Insecta; order Lepidoptera; family Gelechiidae; genus Phthorimaea; species Phthorimaea operculella. The sequence goes on along the minus strand of JANFCV010000281.1, from coordinate 246,498 downwards.
TGACATTTGTTTCAAACTTAAATAATAAAATTATTTTCTGTGAATGTCAAACATATTCTATGTTGAATTTTAGGTTTTAAGTTTCATTTCAACATGTCTTAATGTAAGACCTACAACGTTTCCTAAATATGCTATCTATTCAATAAATAGCTAGGTCTTATGCTAGGTTTACATTTATGTTTCTAGTGACAGGCTCATAAAGTTTGAGAACTTTTGACTTTGTGTAAAACTTTGAATTTTAACACACTTTATAAGTATTCTATACTATGCCCAAATGTTCAAAACCTATTAACATCATGTTTGCTCTATTGATGTGCTATTCATTGTTTTATAAGCAAAAACTAAAAGTTTTCAAATTGTTTTTGCTCAATTTTCATACTGAATATAACATTCTAGTATTTTCTTCCCAATATCAACTATTGGACAAATTAAGATTCCACAAATGCTTCTCTGCTATTCTTTTACAGTCTACATTCAGGGTAAGCTTAGAGCCAGCCAGCCCTTCATTACCGCTTTTATCATAAAGCAAAAATCTTGTGAAATGCTTTAGAAAAAATGTTAAGATAACTTACAGAAATATCTATCTGCTGCTAGTGCAATTCTTCATGTAATATTATCCATTCTCCTTCAATTTTAGCACACAATTTCACTATTGTTTCACATTTCTAAAGTTTACAAAAATTAACCTTGACATTAACTGTCATATCACACATCATACTAATTCATTGGAATCCTTCATCCGGTAGGTATAAAATATTTCATTAACCAATAACGCGCTAAATTTCAAACTCTGAAATCATAGTTCTTATTTCCATCGTTCTATGGAAAGTTTTGCATGAAATATTCTCATAGTTATTTCACCTATAATGCGCAATTTAACAATGTCTCTTTATCATCTTACAGAAGATTCAGACATTTTAAAATCATTCACAAGTAAATTATTTTCTACCAATTTGAAAATATTATTTCACATGGCAACACTGTAACAGCTGTCACCGTGATCGTATTCATGTTTTATTTGAAAACAAATCAATTTTATCGTAACTGTAAGAGAGTTATTTACTAGTACTTTTTGTCATTAAATGCAACAAACATTATGAATATATAAAACATGAAAACCAGATCCATCATATATCCGGTCATTTATCTCATCTCCAATCGTAATACTGACTCGCTCAGTAGGTACTCAAATTGGCTGAAATTTGCAAAAGTACCAATTTACTTCAACTTTTCGTGATTTACTAAAGGTACAATAACAAAATTACTTTGAAAATGTCTGAAAATTATCTAATAATTTTCGTTTCATAACTTGCCTCCAAAATCGTCGTAGTAAATAAATCGTCACGTAAAAAGTGCATAGCAACGCCATCTATGATTGCTCAAGTAAACTTTATGACGTATTCTGTCAAAATTAACTGTTACGAATAGAGATGTTACCATCATGGTACATACATCATATTATAAACCCAGTACTATGTACTACAGTACTTTCATTACCGTACGTAAATGTATTTTAATTTTGACTACTATAATAATATGGTGAAACCAAAAAATAAATAATAATCATAACAATTATAGCCTTTATTGACCAATTTTACATTTATTATATTCAATGACAATAAATTAATTTAATTAAATTATTTGCATTTTATTTCAAATATAAATATCCTTCATTTATTTTATTTATGTTCTTTCATTACAGGTCTGCCTCATAAGCAAAATCCTCCTCCAGATCCTTCCACATCTTTCTGTTCTGAGTTTCCCAATCCAGTTGCTACCTGCTTTCCTTGTGATGTCACCTGCTCATCTTAGATATAGTCTTCCCTGCTTTCTCTTTCCGTCTCTTGAATATCACTCCGCTACATCTTTTGTCCACTTGTTTCATGGGTTTCTTGCCATATGACCTGCCCATTTCCATTTCAGCCTTTTCACGTAGACTTATATCTTCACTTTAGTTTGGTTTCGGATACGATCTAGTCTCTGTCTATCTTTCTGTTTGATTGAAAGCATGCATTGCTCCATGTCGTGTTGACAAACCTTTAGTTTCTGTAGGATTTCGGCTACTCTTGATCGCCCTTTAAATATGTATTCAGCCGGTTTAATCAAATAAATAGTTTCACGAACTAACCACATTTATGAATTTTCCACTTAAACGCAGCTATGAAAACAAACAATACAAAACCTTCCGGCAAATTGTACAACACTGTACTGATAAACATCCGCCACGTATATCACTTATAAAATTTTATTTTGTTATAAAATCGCTTGGGAATTCAAACTTGCTTCTATCAAATCTAGTTCACAGATGCACCATAATTTTATTTAGTTTTGTACCATAACTAGGCAGCTCTAAAAATTTTTGACAAGTAAGCAGCGTTGCCAGAACGTAACTTTTTCAAAGAGTGTAAGTAACTTTTGAACATACGGCGCTGGCAACACTGAAATTTTGACAAGTAAGTTATTTCATTGATAATGTCATGACAACGTTTACGCAAATACGATATTTCTCATATATCTGTTAGGAATAAAAACTACACAATGTTAAATAACTGCAATAACATGCACATACAGTGACTATGTGCATGTGACTCGACTCAACAAATGATCGTTCCGTTTGTAGGCACTCAAATCCCATAACAACGCTTCATGTCATTTTCAACAAAAATCATGTTTGAAACCGTGTATTCACGAGTCCACCCACACTGCTGTGCTTCTGGAACTACCATAACTGCATAAGTATGGCTCACAAAGAGTTTACAGAGATATAGGTACTTCTGTCTAATTAAACTCCAATCAGTGTATGCAAATTTCTTGCAAATTAATCTTCAATTTACCATATTTGTTTTTCAACTCTTGGATCAGTGCATCTATTCTGTGTTCATGATAAATTATAAATTTTTAATCAAGTGATGTTTTATCCCAAAAAAAATTGAATCATTGTAATCTGCTTCGCTCATGTGTTTATTTTTATTTTTAATGTAAAGTACAAATTACATTTGTACAAAACACTTTTGTATAGAGATAACTGTATCAATTACCGCCCAAGCGGTAACACTAAAAACCAAATTGACTACGTATTGTCCAATAAAAAACACATAGTTCACGATGTCGACGTCATAAACCAAGCGAGTGCAGGTAGTGACCACCGAATCCTAAGAGCACGGATTGCAATTAACCTGCCACTAGAACGGAGACGACTCGTTGAAACGATCAGACCACAAAGGGATGAAACATACTTATTAGCCCAAAAATCTTACTACCAGGATAAACTAGCAGAAAAACTTATCGGGACGGATCAATGGAGTGTTGATAAAATAAACCAGCAGTTGGTAGATTCAATCAAGTGCACAATTAAAGAAATAAAACCAACACACAAATCGGAACCTAAGATGTCAAGCGACCTGTCGCTTCTCCTCGAACACCGGAAGCAAATATTGTCAACACCCGACCAACAGAGTATTAACAAAATTAATACACGTATAAGGCATGCTATACGGAAGCTTCAAAGGAGAAGAAAACACGAATTAATCGTTGATACCATAGAAAAACACAAGGGTCCAAAAGTGTTTAGGAAACAGTTGAATCGCGGTAACAACCAGATACATCGGCTAACTAAAGAGGATGACCAACAAACCTCAGACCGTAAGGAGATTACAGACACAGTAGAGAAGTATTACTCGGAGCTCTATAGTTCTCAGTCCCGAGAGCCACACCCTGCTGTTTCGAGTGATCCACGAGCTACCCTTACTAGGCACAGAACGGAAGATCTCCCAGAGTTTAGCCTGTATGAGATAAAACACGCGCTCAAGCAGATGAAGAAGGGTAAATCACCAGGTGAGGATGGCATCACTTACGAACAATTACTCCACGGTGGTAGACCAGTGCTTAAACAGCTCCAGTTGCTCTTTAATAAAGTGTTGTTCGAAGGTAAATCTCCAGAATCATGGAAGAATGCGATTGTAATACTTTTACACAAAAAGGGGGACATCACTAAACTGAAAAATTACCGACCCATATCATTGCTTAGCCACATTTACAAATTGTTCACCAAAGTGGTCACCAATCGTCTGACAGTTCGGCTAGACTCAGCCCAACCAGTGGAGCAGGCAGGATTTAGGAGTGGATTCTCGACTATTGACCACATATTTACAGTACGCCAAGTCATAGAGAAGTGCAACGAGTATAATCAACCCTTAGTAGTCGCATTCGTGGATTACGAAAAGGCGTTTGATACGGTAGAACACTGGGCCGTAATTCACTCTCTACAACGTTGCCAGGTTGATACAAGATATGTGGAAGCCATAAGAGAAATATACCGCTCAGCCACTCTACAGGTGAAACTGCATGAGCCTACAGACCAAGTGCGCGTAAATAGAGGAGTCAGGCAAGGGGACACCATATCACCCAAGCTTTTTACAGCCTGTTTGGAGGACATATTTAAGCTTCTAGACTGGACTCAAAGAGGCATAAACATCAATGGCGAACATCTTACCCACCTGCGTTTTGCTGACGATATCATTGTCTTCGCGAAAACTGTAGACGAAATTCAGATCATGGTCCAGGAACTTTATGAGGCATCGCTTAGTGTTGGTCTTAAAATGAATGCCTCAAAAACCAAAATAATGTGCCGCGACGATACTATTGACCACATATCCATCCAAGGTAATCTGATAAAGAAAGTGAAAGACTACGTTTACCTAGGGCAGACCCTGAGTCTAGAAGTTAATGGACAAGATAGTGAAATAAAGCGTCGCATTCAACTCGGCTGGGGTGCTTTTGGTAAACTATCTGACGTACTCAAATCTAAGACGGTGCCTATGAACCTAAAACGTCGCATGTTTGAGCAATGTGTACTCCCTGTCATGACATACGGCGCTGAGGCATGGACGCTGACCCAAAATACTATCAACCGCTTACAAGTCACCCAAAGAGCTATGGAGAGAGCCATGTTGGGCATTTCCCTATGCGATAGAGTAAGAAACACCGAAATACGCAGAAGGACCAGGTTAATTGACATAGCCAAAGTGATAACGGGTAGAAAGTGGAAGTGGGCGGGTCACATAAGCCGAAGAACGGATGGCAGATGGGGAAAGAAAGTGCTAGAGTGGAGACCGAGAGAGGGAAGACGGAACGTGGGACGACAGCCGGCAAGATGGACAGACGACATAGTCAAAGTTTGTGGGAAGAATTGGAAGAGACAAGCCCTGGATCGTCAAAAGTGGAGATCATTGGAGGAGACCTACACTCAGCATTGGGTGGCTACGGGTTGAAGAAGAAGAAGAACTGTATCAATAAATTGCTATCAATACAAGCTGTGTTTAACTGGGCATTACCGCTGCTCAGCTGCATATGTAAACTTATTCTTCATGTAAAATTAAAATTATCAAGTAACATGAATGTTTTGTTATTTACTTATTCATAATCATACTGCAGAATGATCAACCACTCCTCACAGTGGAAATGTAATTTCCACAACATTGACTTCTAATGATTAGGTATTTTATTAACTTTTCACTCACAAGGTATCGAACAACAAACTGTACCTATGAAACCCGTCCTACATAGGCACAAATATAATTTTCTTTTTATATTTTAATTTTTAGGGAGCAAGGAGGAACATTTTGTAGAAACCAGGCACATGATAGATATCCCAACGCATACCATATCGCGAGGTGATATATAATCATGGTACTCACGATTTCATGCCCGGGTTCTACTGTTGCTGCCCATATTGTTCCTCCTTGCTCGCCATTGACTAGAAGATTTGTGGCAACCATGAAACCTAGTTCAAGGTCTCATGGTTGCCCGAACCCACAGTGTCCCTGAAAGGAAATATTTTATGGGAGTAATTCATATCATACACAGATTAACCAAATACATATTACTACTGTTATATCTGTTACTAAATATGTTTCATAGAAGAATGTCAAGGGTTATTATAATTGTTAACCAATGTTAGCCATAAATGTTCTCTACACTCTTCGACCAGAGTGTTATACTAACATACTAATATACTAGTTTCCAGTTATAGTACCACATATTAGAATATAATTCCACACACACAATGTTAACATAACATCATATTAACAGGAAGAATCATTCGGTCAAACCTATTACATCAGACATTCATTGCTCTTTAGAAGACATTGATATAAATCTATGTAAACACACATTCTCACAAGCTCTGGTCCCACAGGGGCAACCACTGGAAGCTTTCTCATCATCCTTGTACCACTTCTTGGATACAAGTCCACATATCATCATTATTGTTTCACTCCTTTGACACCATGGCCACATATCATCATCATTGTGTCACTCCTTTGACACCAAGGCCACATATCATCATCATTGTGTCATTCCATCGACACCATGGCCACATCTCATTATCATTTGGCCACATCTCATTATCATTTGGCCACATCTCATTATCATTTGGCCATATCTCATTATCATTTGGCCATATCTCATTATCATTTGGCCACATCTCGTTATCATTTGGCCACATCTCGTTATCATTTGGCCACATCTCATTATCATTTGGCCACATCTCATTATCATTTGGCCACATCTCATTATCATTGTGTCACTCCATCGACACCATGGCCACATATCATCATCATTGTGTCACCTCTTGGACACCATTATCATTGTGTCACCTCTTGGACACCATTATCATATCTAGACACACGGCAGTGTGTCCGCCAAGTTCGAGCAAAAAAAGCGACACACCGGCCGTGGGTTATATTACACGAACCATTTCGGGCCAAGTTCGACCCACCTATAACTCAAAATCTATTTTATCTACGCTTATGAAATTTCTAGTATCTGTCGAGATCTACTTACTTATCTAAAATACAAAATTTCATTAATGTACCTTTTGTAGGTCTTGAGATATTGACGTCAGAAAATCGCTATTTTTACTATACACTCACTGACTCACTCACTCACTCACTCACTCATCAAAAACCTAGACCACTTCCAATGGTCGTATTGACTTGAAATTTGGCATGGAGGTAGGTCTTTAGGTCAAGGTAAAGGAAAAAATCTGAAAATGGCCAAGTGTGAGTCGGTTTCAAAAATAATGAAGGTGTAAATTCATACCCCTAAGGAACTAAAACAAAAATTTTATCTATATCTTCCAATGGTCGTACCGACCTAAAATTGCAACCGACCGAAAACCTTACAAAAATAAATGAAATCCCACCCAAAACATAAATGTGAAAAGCTGCCAAGTTCGATAATATTGGAATGCTTCGCCAATAAAAGAAGTGAGATCTAAATAAGTACCAAGTTCCATACACAGACCTCAGTTAAAAATAGTTACAGGAATGCACACTTGATTTTCCGCAGTTTGGAAAGTAGATTCTGATTAAATATCATATTAAATACCTAAAATTCTAATAATTACAAAAACGCAAACCTGTTTTTCCAGCAGTTTCCTTATAACATTTTTTATTTAACTTTTTCTGTACTTTTTAATGATATAACTTGGCAAGTTTTAATAGAAAATTATATACTTGACTCATTGCGTTTAGTAGGTTTATAACAAAGTGTGTGAAAACTTGCCAAGTTATATCATTAAAAAGTACAGAAAAAGTTAAATAAAAATTGTTATAAGGAAACTGCTGAAAAAATAGGTTTGCGTTTTGTAAGTATTAGAATATTTGGTATATAATATGATATTTAATCAGAATCTACTTTCCAAACTGCGGAAAATCAAGTGTGCATTCCTGTAACTATTTTTAACTGAGGTCTGTGTATGGAACTTGGTACTTATTTAGATCTCACTTCTTTTATTGGCGAAGCATTCCAATATTATCGAACTTGGCAGCTTTTCACATTTATGTTTTGGGTGGGATCTCATTATCTTTGTGTGTGTTTACAAGTTCAAATAACAATGCCACTTCGGGCAAAAGACTTCATAACACAACCCTTCAGGGGCTTGCTCATAAGATCAAGCAACTAACGACCTGCGCAAGATGCCAAGACAACTATTCATGGGCCCATTTACAAGAACAAGCAACAAGCCGCAAAATACCTTTCCTAGATCTGCTGGACTAACAACAATATTTCGTTTGCTATCATATGCAATTTCATCAATAAGTAAATAACATTGATCATGACGTAATAGAGAATTATATTAATGACTGATTATCTGAGAGAGTCTAAAAAAGAACACTTAGCTTATTTTGCTGTGCCGCTGGAGTTTCCACCATTTTCTCCTACACGATCACTTTGTTATTTATAAATATTCATTTGTTTAACTAATTTCCCACTACAAAAACACGCACAAGTCGCACAGAAACTCTTTGTGCGTAATATGAACTTGATTCGTTTAGATTTAAACTAATTAAAGAAAAATGTAACGGACCGTTTGATCTCTTTGTGAAAATCGGTTACTCAGTGTTGCCAGCGTTTTCCTTGTCTATGAAAATCGTGAGACGTCACGACATTCCTGTAGGTACCAGGTAGGTAGCTACTTTATCCCCATATCATATAGGAACAGTCTTACCGCATAATTCCTGTGACAATGATAAATTAGGTACTGAACATTGAATTCTTTATCCTTTCAAACTTTCCTGACGCCTTCCTTTTTGTCTTAGTACATTTTATGCGCTTTCCTTCGTGTTTTCGATTCGACATTGTCTTTCATGAAATTTATCAGCACAACCGGCAAGACGCGTTGGATCCAGCACTTCTGAAACTGATAAAGTTGAGTTAGTTTTTGGGTGTGTATTATTATGTGGAAACTCAATAAAAGCACACGTTTGCCAACAACAACAGATTTTTATTCCATTAGCATTATCTAGATAAATATTCTCATAAAACTTTTGGTTTTGCACATGTAGACCCTTTTAAACATTACAATAATACATTCAGACATTAAAACAATCATTTTACAGTATATTTTATACAATAAACATAATTTTATATCTTTTTCCCTCTTTGACTGCAAAAACGAATGTCCGCCATCTTCTTCTTCACGTCCTCCCGCCTTTTGTCCTCCGGGCGAGGCACGCAAACTACGCTTATACCGCCAACCAGTGAGTTTCAGTATATTTGTTTTGTCATTATTGTAACATAAGCAGCATAACACGGCGATAAAAACCTTTATCTTCAAAAACGCCACACAATGCATCCCATGCGGCTTTTGCGGTTTTAGCTGTTCTTACATATTGAATGCATGTAGATTTCAATGCTAAGCTAATCCGAGCTAGTGCTTTGATGTCCTTTTTTTGGGTCCACAACACCACCTTCAGGTATTTCAATGCATGACCAAAGGTCTTCTAGTTTAAGATACATGGTCATTTGGAACTTCCATGTTCCAAAATTACTTACGCCGTCCAGCTTCTCGAATGCTGGTTGATTAGCTTGCTTAGAATCGTTTTCCATTGTTATCGAAACACGCCGACGAAATACACGAAGCCAAGCTTTGCGAAGCACGTGGTAGCACACACGTCGCGCGGACAACAAACGGCAGCAGCAGTCGAAACAGCAACTAACTACGTCACTTACAAGACGTTTTTCTTCTGGATTTTCTTATGTGATTTGTGATTTTCTGCAACAAACAAAGGACAAAAGTGCATCAGACTAGGTTAGGCCTGGGCCCATAACCTGTCATTTAATTTGGGGAATGTGTGTGGAAGCCCCTATGAAATAAAATGCACTATTCATTAAGAATTGTCCTTTGTTTTATTATACACCACCAGAGAATACTGATCACATATCGTAAAGTAGATTTAGCACGATTTTAGATTGTCTTACATTAGGTAGCAGCCGCCTGGAGCACAGACACACAGATAACAGCCATAGACAGATAGCATAGAGCGGAAGCGACACATTGTATTTTTTTAATTCAAGGAATAGTTATGTTAGCATGTCTAATAAATAACTTTAACATGGGCGTCAGGAAATTAGCGTCAAGATGGCGGGACCATATCTCAAATATTAAATTAAAATATTGTCCGATTTAGTACCTAATTTGTACTATTTTGTACCTCAAGTAAAAAAAAATGTACCTCTCAGTATCAAAAGATATTTGAAAAAACTCTGGTCCCGCCATTATGACGTCAAGATGGCGGGACCAAGGACAATGGTAAATCTGATAAATCTGAAAATTTAGTACCTTTTTTGTACCTAAAGAAAACGTTATTTAATTCTGATTATTTCAAAGGAAGTTTGAGAAATTGACGATAAATGCTGGTCCCGCCATTTAATTATGACGATTTCAAAAATTACAAGAAAATGTACTTATGTTTCAGATTTTCAGACTTTGACCCTGTAGGTACACATTTAGTACCTAATTTGTACCTATAGGAAATACTATTTTTTTCACAGTTGGTTGTATTAATTTTAAGATATCTACAAAAAACTGTTTTCGGTGAAATTAGTTTGGAAAAAGTAAAGATGACAGCACCACTGACAGCACCATTATCTGGTACCAATAGTACAAATTAGGTACTAAATCGGACAATATTTTAGTTTAATATTTGAGATATGGTCCCGCCATCTTGACGCTGCGCTGCCAGCTTTTCTAATTTCCGTTCATGCCCTAAGCCCTCTTATCGGCAATATACTTAACCCGTCATTGGGTGCCGTGGAGGCTTTGGGTTTTGACGGATGCTGGAAATGTTTGGAGCACTAAAAGCTCAGAGGAGTTTCCAACTCATCAACACTTGCAAAGACTGTGGGATGAGCCCTTATCCAAACAGCAACAAAAAACCTTGATCGCTTCTTTTTCCTGTGCTGTTGATCGTGCACGATTACTGGCCGTTTCCGAAAAAGAGTCTGGCATGTGGCTCCACGCCTATCCATCTTCTCACATAGGCACGCTTTTGGACAACTGCAGTTTTTCGATAGCTGTAAGACTCCGCTTAGGGTCCAAAACAAATGAAAGACATCGCTGTCAGTGTGGGGAGATGGTGCGCCAATTGGGACACCATGGTCTTTCCTGTCAGAAAAGTGCTAGTCGCATCTCACGCCATTCCACCCTGAACGACATCGTCAAAAAGGCGCTGGGTACAGCCAACGTACCTGCTGTGCTGGAACCGAACGGAATAATACGATCCGATGGCAAGCGCTCCGATGGCATGTCCTTAGTACCATGGAAGAATGGAAAAAGCCTGGTGTGGGATGCAACCTGTACTGATACCCTGGCTCCATCCCATATAGGCGCAACATCAGTGCGGGCAGGTGCCGCCGTTACAGCAGCTGAAGTTTTAATGAAACGAAAATGAGCCATTTTCAAAAAAGTTGTACAATTACACAAAAGAAACACAAAGGAAATGTGACTTCGTTACACAATGGATAGTTTGTTACACAAAGGAATTTGTAAGGAATAGTTCACCATTACAAATTTGAAGGTTAATTTAAATAAAACGAAAATTGTTCAGTTTAGGAACTACAAAAAACTTCACCTTCCATTAAATATAGCCATTGAAGACAGAAAAATTGAAGAAGTTGGAGAAATAAATTTCCTGGGTGTCAATATAGACACACATCTAAATTGGAAGTCGCATATTGAGAGGATCAATAAAAAATTGTCTAGTTGCTGCTATGCTTTGGCCATACTAACGAAAGTCACCTCAATTGAAGTAGCCACAAATGCATACTATGGTTATGTTTATCCTCACTTGACATATGGTGTAATTTTCTGGGGGAACTCTGTTAATGTTCAGTCTACTTTTGTTATGCAAAAGCGATGCATTCGAACAATTTATGGTATGCAAACCATTGACTCACTTCGGGATGTATTTATTGACAGAAAAATTCTCACATTGACATGCATTTATATTTTAGAAATAAGTTTATTTGTAAAACGTGACAAAGAATATTTTATTAAGAAATCTGACATTAAGCCTAATTTAAGATCAATTTATCAATATGACATGTGTATTAATGTATCCGTTAAAAGTAATATTTTTCATAAAAGTTCGCTTTATACTGGAATAAAAATCTTCAACCATTTGCCGGTATCAATAAAAATGTTGAATAATAAACAATTTAGACCAAAATTGAAGAATTGGCTACTATTGAAAGGATTTTATAGCCTTATAGTCCATCGAATAAAAGAGTTCTAGAGTGCAAGAGTTAGTAACGTAAGATGTTTCTTCAAAAACATGTCAAGGGTCCCTAGGTAATAAACATACTAAAACCCCGGGACACTAGGATGAGCCCCGGAGTGGGGGGAGGGGGGGAAAGGGTCCATTTTTTCGTTTTTCGCTTAAATCTCAAAAACGGTACATGTTAGAGAAAAACTTCCAAATAAAAGTTGAAAGGCCATAAAATTATCTACAAGTTGTACCTAAATAATTTTTTTCTATTCGCAGCCGTTTCTGAGTTACACGCAGTGAAAGCTGATTTCGGCTCAAACAATTTCCCCATACTACATTCCCGTTTTTACCACATCAATCGATCAAAAATATTTCTTTCTTCAAAAACTCAAATGTGCAACTTGTGACCGGTACTGATAGATTGCTCTTGAAAAGGTCTATAATTGGTAAAATGAACACATTCCTCCATGGAAGCCTTTAGGAGGAATCGATTGTCAAAATATTATATTAGGGTAGTGTTAGTTACTGAACTTGAACAATTTATTTTTTCTCTTCCAAAAAACTCAAAAGTGCAAGTTGTGACCGGTACCGATAGATTGCTCATAATGAGGTCTATCATTGATAAAAATACCAGATTCCACCACGGAGGCGTTTAAGGGGAATTGAATTTTATTAGGGTTGTTAAGATACCTGAACTTTTTATTTTTTTTCTTCCAAAAAGCTCAAAAGTGCAACTTGTGACCGGTACTGATAAATTGCTCTTAATTAGGTTTATCATTGGTAAGAAAGGCACATTCCTCCGTGGAAGCCTTTAGGAGGAATTGATTGTTAAAATATTATATTATGGTAGTTACGCAACTTGACCTTTTTATTTTTTTTCTACCAAAAAGCTCAAAAGTGCAACTTGTGACCGGTACTGATAGATTACTCTTAATTGGGTCTATCATTGGTAAAAAAAACACATTCTTCCATGGAAGCCTTTAGGAGGAATCGATTGTCAAAATATTATATTAGGGTAGTTTAAGATAATATAAAATTTTAACAATCAATTCCTCCTAAAGGCTTCCATGGAGGAATGTGCCTTTTTTATAAAAGATAGACCTAATCAAGAGCAATCTATCAGTGTCGGTCACAAGTTGCACATTTGAGTTTTTTGGAAGAAAGAAATATTTTTTGATCGATTGATGTGATAAAAACGGGAATGTAGTATGGGGAAATTGTTTGAGCCAAAATTAGCTTTCACTGCGTGTAACTCAGAAACGGCTGCGAATAGAAAAAATAATTTAGGTACAACTTGTAGATAATTTTATGGCCTTTCAACTTTTCTTTGGAAGTTTTTCTCTAACATGTACCGTTTTTGAGATTTAAGCGAAAAACGAAAAAATGGACCCTTTCCCCCCCTCCCCCCACTCCGGGGCTCATCCTAGTGTCCCGGGGTTTTAGTATGTTTATTACCTAGGGACCCTTGACATGTTTCCGAAGAAACATCTTACGTTACTAACTCACGCACTCTAGACCCCCCTTGGAGGGACTCATTAAATGGACTATTAATGATTATCTTAGTGATGTGCATAGAGATGATTGACTTAATAATTAATTTGCATGTGCTTAATAAATAACTAATGTATTATTGTAAACTAATCTACTATTGTACGTCCGAGATGGACAAGCTGTTGGTACTATTATGTTTAATTAAGACCTTTAAACACACAGTATTGCAATAAAGTTCTTTATTCTTTATTACAACTATTTCGCCTTAGAATAAATAAAACATTTTTTAATTACCATTACGCTAACCACCTGCACCATACTCCACATAAATATCACTCTTTTTTTTATAATTAATGGGTAAGCATTTGTCCGCAATCTCACCTGATGTTAAGTGACGATGCAGACGATGATGGAACATGCTCGCCCAGATAATGCCTATTCACTCCCGCCTTGGAAAGGCCCAAGTTATAACGTTCCGGAAACAGATCCGCAGGCAGGGAGTTCCCCTCCTTAGCAGTTCGCATTAAAAATGTAGAAGCGAAGCGCTTTGTGCGAATTTGCGGGATGTCTACGATATAAGGGTGGAATCCTAACCGGCGTCTCGTGCACCGGAGATGGAATGGTGACGGAGGTATCAGGTCATGGAGAGACTGTGCACACTCCCGAAATGTATCCTGTAGAATACCGATAAGCAAGCTACTTTGCGACGGTGTTCAAGGCTCTGTAGTTTTGCGTCAATTAGTGCCCTATCAGCGATGAGTTTCTTGGCGCGCTTCTCAATCGAGTCCAGGGCTGCCAGCTGGTATTTGGCAGACCCGTCCCATGGGTGACAGCAACACTCCATGCAGGAACGGACTTGAGCCTGGTATAGTTGTAAAAGCTGTACTGGTGTGAAGTATCGCCTGACCTTCGAGAGAATTCCGAGTCTTTTTCCAAAGTTCAGGTCAGATGAAAGGTTCATGCCAAGAAGCTCAAGATGGTCGGAAATAGGTACGGATACACCTCGGAAAGTCGGAGTCAGGTCGAAGGGACTCCATCAAGTGGAGAATAGACATGCCTGTGTTTTAGATGCATTAAATTTGACAAGATTTGCATCACCCCATTCGGATATTGCTTCAAGATTCAAGTTTAGGCGACTCACTAGGGCCTCTCGACAAGACTGAGTAGATTCATTGCTGGCCTTTGCACTGGACAGGTACCTATCAACAACCGTGCTATCATCTGCATACCCAAAGGTGTCGGGCGTGAGCATATCGTTGATGTGCAGCAGAAATAGGGTTGCAGAAAGTACAGACCCTTGAGGGACGCCGGCATCAATAGCCTGTTCATCTGAAGAGCGTCCTTCTAGGACCACTCGTATTGACCGTCTACTCAAGAAATCTGCGATCCAGTTGCAAAGTCCAGTAGGTAGCCCGTAGGCGAGAAGCTTGTTAATAAGACTTGCGTGCCAGACCCAGTCAAATGCCTTTGAGACATCCAGAGATATGGCGAGGGCTTCGCCGTGCCTCTCGATAGCCTCGCTCCATGAATGGGTGGCATGCACGAGGACGACCGCCCGCGGCGGAAGCATTAGCGTCAAGATGGCGGGACCATATCTCGAATATTAAATTAAAATATTGTCCGATTTAGTACCTAATTTGTACTATTTTGTACCTCAAGTAAAAAAATTTGTACCTCTCAAAATCAAAAGATATTTGAAAAAACTCTGGTCCCGCCATCAGTGGCGTAACTAAGTAACCAAAGGCCCCGGGGCAAAACTTGACCAGGGCCCCAAGCCCAGAACTATACGCCGCGTGCCGCTAGGGAGTCCCCGAACCGACGGGCCCGAACCCGGTGGCCGCCGGGTGAATTCCCGTGCATAAACATTTTGATATCGATCGACAGATGGCACTGGCAAACTAACCTATAGTACGAGACTTGTAGGGAATCCCCTGAATATATCAAATAAGTTGCCGAATAAAGGTCGGATTTCGGGTTTACTTATTTTTGAATATGGAATCCTAGTATTAATTAGTGCTTTAATCAGGGCCCAAGGGCCCAGAGGGCCCCCAAGGCTCAAAGGCCCCAGGGCACTGCCCCGGTTTGCCCCTTCGTAGTTACGCCACTGCCCGCCATTATGGCGTCAAGATGGCGGGACCAAATACAATGGTGAATCTGAATAGATATTCAGTTATATGTATATTTAGTACCTTTTTTGTACCTCAAGAAAACGTTATTTGATTCTGATTATTTCAAAGGAAATCTGAGAAATAGTCGAAAAATGCTGGTCCCGCCATCTTGACGCTTTCAAAAATTTTAAGAAAATGCACTTCTGTTTTAGATTTTCAAACTTTGACCCTGCAAATATTTAGTACCTAATTTGTACCTATAGGAAATACTATTTTTTTCACAGTTGGTTGTATAAATTTTAAGTTATTTACAAAAAACTGTTTTTAGCGAAATTAGAGTTGGAAAAAGTAAAGATGACAGCACCATTATCTGTGGTTAGTTTTTTAACTTCAGGTAATTACAGGTAAGAAAACAAAATAATCATTTGCAAAACAATTTTTTGATTCGAATGTATCTACAGCGCTCCACCTCCGCCGCTGGCAGGAACTGGCGCGCGTAGACAAAGCATAGCACGTAGTTAAATACATTTTTTGACCTTATCTTATGAGCATTCCATATTGAAAGAAGGGCAATCTTTTTTTAAATATCTCAATCTGAGCACAAGATAATGATGCTGTCAATGGTGCTGTCACCTTTACTTTTTCCAACTCTAATTTCACTAAAAACAGTTTTTTGTAAATAACTTAAAATTTATACAACCAACTGTGAAAAAAATAGTATTTCCTATAGGTACAAATTAGGTACTAAATATTTGCAGGGTCAAAGTTTGAAAATCTAAAACAGAAGTGCATTTTCTTGAAATTTTTGAAAGCGTCAAGATGGCGGGACCAGCATTTTTCGACTATTTCTCAGACTTCCTTTGAAATAATCAGAATCAAATAACGTTTTCTTGAGGTGCAAAAAAGGTACTAAATATACATATAACTGAATATCTATTCAGATTCACCATTGTATTTGGTCCCGCCATCTTGACGTCATAATGGCGGGACCAGAGTTTTTTTCAAATATCTTTTGATACTGAGAGGTACAAATTTTTTTACTTGAGGTACAAAATAGTACAAAATGTACTAAATCGGACACTATTTTAATTTAATATTCAAGATATGGTCCCGCCATCTTGACGCTAATGGCGGAAGCCGTATTGACGGTCGTTAAGGAGATCATTGCTCTCGAGGTAAGCCAGGAGCCGATTGTTAAGTACACGCTCCATAGTCTTGCAGAGTATAGAGGTGACTGATATGGGTCTATAATTGGCAGGGTCAGCACGGCTGCCTTTTTTGGGCACAGGTTGCACGTTTGCAAGCTTCCACGATTGGGGAACTACACCAGTCTCCAGTGAGAGGCGGAACAGGCGTGTCAATATCGGAGACAACTCAGGCGCACAGTTACGCAGAACAATTGCAAGGATACCATCAGGGCCGCTGGCTTTATTTACGTCTAGGTTTCGCAGGATTTTAAGTACCTCTTTCTGGTGAATACAGACGGCTGGCATGTTGCAGCCGACTTTAGGTAACGATGGTGGCGTTTTACCTGCGGTATCTAGACGCGAGTTTTCCGCAAAAAGGGAAGCAAACAGGTTCGCTTTCTCTTCCGCAGTGTGAGCAAGCGACCCATCAGGTTTCTGCAATGGCGGCAAAGAAGGCTGGCAGAAATTGGTCTCAACTGCCTTTGCCAGAGACCAGAATGCCTAACTGCCAGCAGGATGGGAGGCAAGTTTGGCGCCTACAGTGCCGATGTGCTTGAAACGTGTTCTGCGTAATTCCTTTTTGCAAGACTTAGAGGTCTTATTGTAGGTTTTCTTCAAATCCCGAGTATTCGAAGCATTGCGCGATCGAGCGTCAGCCCAGGCTAGGTAAGCCGTCTGTTTTAGCGCTTCAGCGCGGTTACATTCAGCATTGAACCATGGGCGAGCTTTGCTACCAGAAGAAACATAGTACGGTATGAAATACTCCATACCCTGATGCAGGACTTCTGTTATGGCATCAGCGCAGCGCGACGATTCTTCTGAAGAAAAACAGGCCTGCCACGGATAGGACGCAAAGAAATGGCGCATTTCGTCCCAATCTGCTGACTTGTATCGCCACACCCGTCTCATACTACGAGGGCCCTGATCGGGTGGTGAGTACACGGATACAGATTTCACCAGACAATGGTCGGATATGCCCAGAGGTGCTACAACCGACACTGAGCATCGGTCTGGATCAGTCGTCAGCAGAAGGTCCAAGCAGTTGGCTGTGTGAGACTCTACATCGGGAACCCTAGTCGCACAGCTTACAAGCTGGGAGAGATTTAGCGACAGTGCCAATTTGCGCGCCTCTCTCCCAGCATGATCGGTCTCCTGGTATGGGAACAGCCACTCCTTGTGGTGGGCATTAAAGTCCCCCAGGATAACTAGCTGCGCCGAAGGGTACCTCTGCAGAACCTCATCAGCAGCATCACTTAGTTGTTCAAATAATTTAGTTGTCTCCGAATCTCCACTATGCGAGCGATAAATACAGGCATACACATTTTGGGCCACTCCAGTATTGACCAGTAACCACAGTGTGGATAATCCAGGAGCCTCAAGGTTCTTGAGACGCTTGATACAGATGTCATCGCGAGCGTACACACAGACTCCGGCACGAGGTAAAAACCTATGTTCCAAGGGAGGTGGGGACTCCATACCCCATAAAGCGTACTGAGTTTGACAAACAACCTCATTATAAGGATTCCATGTCCTCAGAAATATCAAAAATCAGTAGTAAATTATTGCCATAACAGTATAATACAGCCTTATCTTTTGTGTAACGTTACATACTGTTACACAAAAGAATTGTGTAACAGGGTCCGTTACACAGCAGATCAAAATTTGGTGGTATCAACATAACATTAATCGAATTTCTGACCAAATTAATTGAGAACGGGGCTGATTTCTCCATACAATGTTAGTTAATTTGAAGCTCCGTTAAATATTTTAAAGGTGAAATCGCACCAGCGCACCGCGCGGAACTGCGGCGAAGCCGCGCGTTACAACTACAATTGTTTATATCAATCTACAACCACACTAGAATATCGTTGCAGAGAATTTGCGTGATGTGGCGCTACATATTTACTTGCGGAGTATATATTTTAGGTGATAACAATCGGCAGAGGAGCGGCGCGGCTCGAATTTGGTTCTTGTAGAAATTGATACGTATCACATGCAAAAAGGCCGAGCCTCTCCGCTGCCTTGCCGTTATAGTAAGGCTGGCGTGCATACGTGCATACAACGTATTAACTGTCACTGTCGCCATCTCCACGCTGTGAAATGAACGATACGTGCTTAAGGGCGACGGTGTCACGACTTTTTCCTTTAAAGTAGCCGCAGTTGGATGTGCCACCTTGTCTTCGTGATGCAGCCCACCCATTTACGAAAGTACGTGACATCTTCCGCATCCACGCTCTCCAAACCCAAGTTGCCGCTCATCAGAAGGTATCACCTAAACTGGTATGATCTCGCCGCGGCGGCGGCGTGATGTTTCGCCTTAATGACAGCTTTCAAAAAATTCCCAGTGGTTCCCTCGGGGGCCAATCCGCGGGGGCCGTTGGGAATAACGGGTTTTTACTCCTTGAACGGCTATATCTTTTTTAACTTGAAGTTAGGTGTTTGATTTTTTCACAACTTCGTACTAACGTTCATAGACATGAGTATACGGTTTTAATTTCAACTCGATTTCTTTACGTGTTCCTGAGATAAATGGTCTTGACAGAATGACAGAAAGACGAACGGACAACAAAGTGATCCTATAAGGGTTCCGTTTTTTACCTTTTGAGGTACGGAACCCTAAAACCTTGTTATTGTTACTTTTGAAAATTTTCACACATTTATTACCTCGTAACTGGTTGAACCACCTGAATGTTTGATAAAAAGATGGTTCCGTGCTTCGGAGGGCACGCTACGCCCTCGGCTTCGATTTACTGGTAACCGGTGGTCGTTACAAACATATCTAAGGCCTTTTAGTACCTACTAGTAGACGGTGCCAAAAAAATCTGACACCAGGTCATCTGGGCGTTTATCGGGTCTTCCAGACGACATAAGAAGAACTTGAGAGCTCTTCTTATGTCTCAATCTCAAACCTGAAAGAAATAGCTACTGGAAAACCTTTCCAAAACTGTAGATTTTGCACGAATTATTTCTTCAAATAAGTTCAAATAAGTAAAAGAATGTTCTGCTTTTCTTTTTTTCAAACAGACTAACATTATGTCTTTAGATAGGTTCGTAGCAAGAAGGTAGCAAATGCGCAGGTAATAAAATGCCTTTGTATGCTTTCAAACGTCTTACCTTGTTTATTATAGTCGAAGCTTATGCCTATCGACTAATTGGTTAAATACCAACTGACCGACCGGAAACATTTTTGTTGCAGTGCCCGTACTTGTGCATTAAATTTGAAACCAATATAGACCTGGAGACAGTTGCGTCGCGGCGTAGTCTCCTGAACCGCGGACAAGAAAGTCTCCCGGGAGTGGCGTCGCGCACCTTCATACTACGTGCGATCATTACTTGATGTCTCGCGTACCGTCTGTGTTAGCCTTTATGATTTGGGACAATTCACAATCATGACAGCTTTCAATGTGGCGTCAATTTGTCAGTCACTTATTTGACAGCTTTGTATGCGGCGCATGTCGCATTTCTTTGACAACAACTAATCGGCCGTTAAAAATCTAACAGGTCCCCGGAGCTGTCATTAATTATAACGCCCGATTTAGGACTTTGACAAGCTTTGAGTCAAAAGTGAAGCATTCGAAAACCATAAAGGCTTACATATACTGTAGGTACTCGTTTCGTGCCGGACCAACGGGGAGGAAAATTCAAAGCTTATTGCAGATTGCAGTACGACGATGTTGATGTAACGACAACCAATAAGAAATAACTAAACTTTGACATTGTCATACTTTCGACCTAATTGTGTCGCGCGTTTTGCAGAGTTTTATCTAGGCGATAGTTCATGCTATCTTTCAAACTTATTAGTCCCAAAAAGCACAGCTGAACATGCCATACTCACCATGATTGGCAGGCGGATTGGCGAACGCAATGCAAGATGTTTAATTTACTGGAAACGCTGCCACCCATTCCCTGTATAATTATCCTTTAGTCGCTTTTTAGAACACCTTGGGGGAAAATTGGGGTGATGCTATTTTAAGCCGGCATCACACGCCACAAGTATCGTTCAACAATCATTTAGTATCTACTTATTCGATAGTATCGATAGTTCAAAATGTGTCAGTTGTGTCAAATGCACCCTGGGCGTCCTCCGCGCGCCTTGATGGGGGGCACGAAGTCCAACTCTTAGCTTAGGGTTGGTCCGCTCCATTTGGATGTATCTGGAACAGTGTTAACGGGGAGAACTCGTATTGCGATCATCAATGTACGCTTTTTGAGGGTGCGCTTGTGAAACAGAAGACTTCGGTCCCGGAGCCCTCCAGCGCTGGCAGGTAGCGATAGTAGACCCAAAACCCCTGTTTGGTCTTTGCTAAAAAGCCGAATCTAGTATTCTACGCTAAGATCCTGCCGAAGCTGACTCGTAGGTATTTTGCCAGGTGGGGGCCGCTTGAAGGCGTCGCTAAGCTAATCCTTGAGCCCGAAATATACATCAGGGACAAGGAAAGCGGTGGCGTGACCCTGGTAGACGCGCTTCTAGGGGCCCTTGAGAGGGCGTCTATTGCAAGACGGGGAGAAATAGACGATGTGTCACTGCTAGGCGAATCGTGCGTTCGTGCGAACGAACATCCTCTCGCTAACGGAAGCTGCGGTTGCTCAAGCCTAGTCTGGTAGTAAAGTGTAGCCTGCTCTCGTTGCGCAAAGCCCTAGAGTAGAGACCCGCTGATAGAGGGCTGGGGTTGCCCTGAGGCCGCAACACTAAGCTGTCCCATGCTTGTATGATTTCAACTTTTCATACCTCTTGGGAATCGATAACTTGGAAATAAAAAAACGACATACAAGGACGTGATATCCCAATCTTGGGGCTTTATGATGGGGGCTTAAAATGTAATTTTGAGGGCACAATAAGCGTACAGGCACAAATATCTCCTAGAAATGTATATCTATGACTACGGCAATTTGACGTGGAGATCTTTACAACGGCCGAACAGAGGCCGGCGGCGATTCACCTTCAAGACTGAGCTTTATGGGGTAGGGGTTGAATTGCTCTAGTTAGCCATGCACCTGTCCAGGTGTCATGCAGGCGAAACATCACGCCGTTGCGAGATCTTACCAGTTTAGGTGATGCCCCATTAGGAGGGAAAAGTGTGCTCATCAGCTAGCGGCAACTTGGGTTTGGAGGGCGTGGCTGCGGAAGATGTCACGTACTTTCGTAAATGGGTGGGCTGCATCACGAAGACAAGGTGGCTCATCCAACTGCAGCTACTTTAAAGGAAAAAGTCGTGACACCGTCGCCCTTAAGCGCGTATCGTTCATTTCACAGCGTGGAGATGGCGACAGTGACAGTTAAAACGTTGTATGCACGCCAGCCTTACTATAGCGGCGTGGCAGTGGAGAGGCTCGGCCTTTTTTGCATGTGATACGTAACATATTCCTACAAGAACCAAATTCGCGCCGCGCCACTCCTGTGCCGATTGTTATCAACTTAAATATATTCTGCGCAAGTAAATATGTAGCGCCACACCATGTCAATCCTCTGCAGCGATATTGTAGTGTGGTTTTAGATTGATGTAAACAATGTTAGTTGTAACGTGCGGCTTCGCCGCGGTTTCGTGCGGAGCGTTGGTGCGATTTGACCTTTAAAATATTTAACGGAGCTTCAAATTAACTAACATTGTATGGAGAAATCAACCCTAAAAGGTGATTGTGGTATTCTATTAATAACAAACAAAGAAACATTGAAATATAAAGATTTAATTCCATTTCGTTTCGCATACCCATTAAATCCGCGTTACACAGTCAAAAATTTCGAACGACAAAACACGAGGTGCGCACAAAAACTGACCTCAGTGAAAAACAAAAAGGCCTAGCTGTATACTGGGTTATTTTTTAGTCAGTGCGCAAACTTTGCAGGGTGTTTCTACTTGTGATTCTGAACAACTTTTACTATGGGACCACCTGCGAATTCGCAAAAAAAAATTTGGATGTTCCATAGAAAAATTCATACCTACTCGGCAAAAATGTATGGAAGAACAAAAAATTTTTTTTAGATTTCGCAGGTGGCCCCATAGTAAAAGTTGTTCTGAATCACGAGTAGAAACATCCTGCAAAGTTTGCGCACTGACTAAAAAATAACCCTGTAAGTATGTATTGTCAAGTTGGCAAAACTGTAAAATGTTGCCCGAGTAAGATAAAATATGGGCGCGTTTAAAAATCAATCAAATAACCGCGTTTTTGTTGTTCCAAAGCAGCGTAACACAAAAGAACAAAAAAAGGGGACACGTAATGAAAATCGATTTTACAGCGCATTTTACTCGATTTGTTTGTTTAATATATGTTTCTACATAGAAGAACATCTAAGCAACCAGATCATATACAAAAAGTTCATTTATTTTGAAGATTTTGACCTAAATTGACGTGTTGAACATGCAAGGGTACTAAGGGGACAAGCGCATTTTGTATGGGAGCAGATTAGAGGACCAACTTTGTTTTCTTGCTATCGTCGGTAATTTCGATATTTATGGATTAAAAGTGCTTTAAACTATTAAATATATGTCTAGGCAATATTATTACTAGAAAATATTTACGGAAAAGCTTACAGATTTTGAGAAATAAGCGTTTTTAGAGAGGGGACACGTTCTTTTGTGTAACTGTACAACTTTTTTGAAAATGGTTCAAATACTCTAGTCTGGGGGAGGTATATAAGTTTGTTCCCCTGGCTTTCGAAACAATGGGTCCTTGGGGTCTATTGGCTAAGGAGTTCATAAAAGATCTCTCAGGGAGTCTCATCAAGGCAACAGGAGATCCAAAAGCTGGCAGCTATTTAGGCCAAAGAATTAGTTTGGCCATTCAAAGAGGCAATGCTGCCAGTCTTTAGGGCACCTTGCCTCGGTGCGCCGCCTTGGGAGAAATATTTTACTTGTAAGTTTAAAATTAAGGAAAATTTGTGAATAAATAAATTTAATAAAACTTTTTTTTAGATTAACAAATTTATTTGAAAACATTTAAAAAGAGACAACATATTTTTTTCCGTAAAATAAATAACAATTTATAACTAAATGCTTAATGGACGGATCTAGACTTCCAGTTTCTTAAGAGGGTTGTAGGCCTCGAGCAGAGAGAGCTACATTCAAGATGACAGTATATAAAACTCGTTCATTTCAGAAACTGTGCATGTTAGAATAACTGTTTGTTCAAAAACCTTCGAGCAACTCATCTTCCGTCCCGGCCCGGAAGGGAGTGGGTATAGCTACTTTACTCTATACAAATATTTCTGTCATTATTTGCGGGGGGAGAGGTAAAGCTGTCAAAGCAATCTAGCGTTGGGATCGACAATATCGATACTTGACCTTTCGATTAATTACAACAGTCTACTCAAAATTGTGTTTTATTTTTGCATTTTCAAAAGCAAGAACAGGATTTTTTAGTAAATAGAAATATAGGCGCAATAACATCATTTTAAATATTGCATAAGGTATAAATTAACCAAAATATTAATTTCTTTCCCCATAGACCAGATAATAAAATTATGTAGGTACAATCAATGCAATACGTACCTTCTATTTACTGATAATTAAGTATCATAGGATATTATGTAAGGGAATTTACTAAAAAACCATCTGTACAACAAGTCATACATAATAACTTCGACTATCCCGATGACGTAGTGGTTAGTACCCCTGTCTTCTACGCCGAGGCTCGTGGGT
Organism: Phthorimaea operculella; assembly: GCA_024500475.1. Taxonomy (NCBI): domain Eukaryota; kingdom Metazoa; phylum Arthropoda; class Insecta; order Lepidoptera; family Gelechiidae; genus Phthorimaea; species Phthorimaea operculella. Next base: position 222,022 of record JANFCV010000281.1, on the reverse strand, counting down.
TCAATTTCCAAATATTTATAAAGTAAATTTTTAAATATTCGTGTTTTGTCTGAGCACTCCAGCTGATAAAAGACCACCGACTGGACCAAAATGGTCGCGAAACCGCGATGTAATAAGAAGTAGGTAAGTGCGAAATCCTTTTTATATATATAATTAAAGTTAAAATGTCGCACTTAAGTTTAAACAGTTTAAAGGACACCAAGTCGTCCAACGACCTGATGAACCCTGGTGCCAGTGCTTTTCAACCACCTACTGCATGAAGCAGGCCTTTGAAATGGTTGTGTAACGACAGCCGTCTAAGTGACCATAGACAGCAACCGGGACCGACGGCTGAACATGGCTCCAAAGCACGGAACCATCTTGCTTCTCGGACAATCACGTGATTCAGCCTGTGTGGTGTCCTGACCAGTCTAGGAACATATTCACAAAGTGATAAATATCAACTTTGTGAGCGAAAGGAATTGAACCCGGAACCTTCTGCGTCACAGGCAGTCGGACTAGTTACTGCGACACATCGGCTCAGCACCGGCACCCGATCAGCTGAGACTGACATTAAATTTGCAATGAAACTCGAACAAAATCAGGGTTTTCCAAAATCCATAGTAAAAGTTGTTCAATTTCATAATCTGATCATGCCTGCAAAGTTTTCGGTACAGACCGTCTGTACATAGTATAGGTTTGTAACTATGGCGATAGAAAAAGTATCGACGTTTTGTATTACTTGGGTCACTGCACTAGCTTGGGTTCAGTGTGGCTCGATACTTCAAGTTAAAATTATCGTTTTTTCATTGAATATCGACTGGAAATGAACATCATTTAATAAGTAGAACAATCCCAAACTAACATTCTAATCTTACTTAGCAAGCTATTTACTGTTAATAAAGGCACCTAAAAAAAACTCCACATCAGACATTTTGTACGACTTACTGGCAACACTTATGTACAATTTTCAATCGCTAATTTTATATAATATTTAGTGGTATTGTACTGGAGGAATACTTTCAGATGAAAACTGATATTGTTCTGTTGTAAATTTGTATTTTTACATATTTTTAAAGGCATTATTATCTACAATTCGGCTTTCTATCGGAGCTCATTTGACATGCGCGACTGGACTCGTTCTAGTAAAAGATCTGACAGCAACTGGTTTATGTAATAAGATAAGCCCAAGTGGGCAAAGGCCGTGACAGAGGGGAAGTTCTTCGTATGGCGTCTCCATACCTAGCGTTCCTCCAAGTCAAAAACAATGTAGGCCTTGAAGAGATCTTCATCTTATGTGACAACTGTCAAGCTAAAAATTCGTAGCTTTCGAAGTTCGTGCATTCTATCCAATAAGTTTCTTTGCAAAAATTAAACGCCTTGAGAAGATCAATATTTAAGATAAAAGCTACTGTTTCGTTAAAATAAAATTGTACACCTTGAAAAGATCTACATTTATGATGACAGCTGTCACATGTCTTCTCAGCATTTTCAACATTTTGGCCTAATCGGGTAAAATCGTGGATTTTTAATTTGTATTGATTATGTATTTCAAACTAATTTATTAGACCTGTGGCGGCGCGCATGCGCCCCACATGCCAAGTCCTGAGTTGCCTAGCAACTGTATAACAAGCTACGTCACACTGTTAGATTAGACTAGCCAATCAGAAGACGAAGCCTGAAACGCGGTATCGAAGTGTTTCCGTCGATCGCTATAAATACAACTTCCAAACATGTCCGGTTGGAACAGTCGTTCCCCTGGTCACAACTCATCTGACCAGGCGGGTTGCAACCCTTTTCCCTCCTCCGTCGTCACTCGACCTACTGGTCTCATCACTCCTCCTAAAGACCAAACAGCTAAAACATCGCGAGTGAAACCGCGGGCGGAATGCTAGTATCATATAAACCGTCCCGAAACACTGACTTTTTGCAATAAAAATGTGCTTCCAAATGTGAATGTGTTTAGTATTTTGTGACAAAAAGCTCCACGACACCAAAAATAAAATGTCTAAAACGTAGAACAAGTGGGACTTAAAATGTGCTCACTTGTTCCACCGTAGAACTAGTAGGAAAAAAAGTTGTGTGTGTGTGTGTGTGTGTGTATATATATGTGTGTGTGTGTGTGTGTGTGTGTGCGTGGTTGCGTGCGTGCGTGCGTGCGTGCGTGCGTGCGTGTGTGTGTGTGTGTGTGTGTAGCTCTTTATGCATTATTCGGAAAGAAAACAGGGAAAAACAATTGTATAAAAACTTCCGAGACCACGCGCGCTTTAAACCAACCGATGAAACCAATGAAACCAATGTAGTTATTTCAACGCCTCTTGACGCATAATGTCCGATTCGCATAATGTCCGATGTCCGTTTCGCACCCAAGTCGCACAAAGTCCGATTCGCACAAAGTCCGATTCGCACAAAGTCCGAGTCGCACAAAGTCCGATTCGCAGAATGTCCGATTCGCACAATGTCCGATTCGCATAATGTCCGATGTCCGATTCGCACAAAGTCCGATTCGCATAATGTCCGATGTCCGATTCGCACAATGTCCGATTCGCAGAATATCCGAGTTGCCCTGGTGACAGGTGACAGCTGTCAAACTTTACACGTTTTTTTCTCGAAATAAAATAATAATAATAAACTATGCATGCGAGACAACTAGTTTCTTAGAGAAAGTTGTTAGTCTTAACAAAATCTAAATTTCAGGTGACAGCTGTCAAACTCAAAACTCGTTTTTCTCGGAACCTATGCATGCCAGACAACTAGTTTTTTTAGGGGAAGTTGTTGGTCTTGACGAAATCTACATTTCAGATGACAGCTGTCAAACTCAAAACTCGTTTTTCTCGGAAACTATGCATGCCAGACAACTAGTTTCTTAGGGGGAGTTGTTGGTCTTGAACAAATCTACATTTCAGGTGACAGCTGTCAAACTTTTAACGCGTTTTTCTCAGAAACTATGCATGCCAGACAACTAGCTTCTTAGGGGGAGTTGTTGGTCTTGAACAAATCTACATTTCAGATGACAGCTGTCAACCTTTTAACGCGTTTTTCTCGGAAACTATGCATGCCAGACAACTAGTTACTTAGGGGGAGTTGTTGGTCTTGAACAAATCTACATTTCAGGTAACATTCTTTATTAAAATAAAACAAACTTCTTAAAATCTAGAGCAAGCGGTGCTCGTAGTCTATCATGCATAGTTTCCGAGAAAAACACGTTTAAAGTTTGACAGCTGTCACCTGAAATGTAGTTTTGTTCAAGACCAACAACTCCCCCTAAGAAGCTAGTTGTCTGGCATGCATAGTTTCCGAGAAAAACGCGTTAAAAGTTTGACAGCTGTCACCTGAAATGTAGATTTGTTCAAGACCAACAACTCCCCCTAAGAAACTAGTTGTCTGGCATGCATAGTTTCCGAGAAAAACTAGTTTTGAGTTTGACAGCTGTCATCTGAAATGAAGATTTCGTCAAGACCAACAACTCCCCCTAAGAAACTAGTTGTCTGGCATGCATAGTTTCCGAGAAAAACGAGTTTTGAGTTTGACAGCTGTCACCTGAAATTTAGATTTTGTTAAGACTAACAACTTTCTCTAAGAAACTAGTTGTCTCGCATGCATAGTTTATTATTATTATTTTATTTCGAGAAAAAAACGTGTAAAGTTTGACAGCTGTCACCTGTCACCAGGGCAACTCGGATATTCTGCGAATCGGACATTGTGCGAATCGGACATCAGACATTATGCGAATCGGACTTTGTGCGAATCGGACATCGGACATTATGCGAATCGGACTTTGTGCGAATCGGACATTCTGCGAATCGGACTTTGTGCGAATCGGACTTTGTGCGACTTGGGTGCGAAACGGACATCGGACATTATGCGAATCGGACATTATGCGTCAAGAGGTTTCAACGGAACCACAAAGCTATATAGGTTGGTGGACTATATAGGTTTTTATCTTAGATTATTTATAGGTGTCGCTGCCGCTCTACTAGATACCGCCTGTTACGAACTCCTTGTATATACCTAAATGCCATAAGCTTTGACCATTATTTTGAAATATTATGTAAATAGTGACTTTGATATATACCTGAGAAAAATTAGAGCATCATCCACTGATCTATATTATCTATGGCACTGGATAGGTGGACTGGGCAACACGCTCGACATGCATTGAAAATCGCCATTTTGTAAGAGTTAGTGATGTCCAAAAGTCGGCTGTATAATAGCAACATATCGATGATATGATTAACATCGTAAAATCATACGCGGGTGCAAAGAAAATAATCTAGATTCTATAAATGTATATGATTGATTATTTCTACGCATTTACTATGATGAAATTTGTTCCAAAATAAATTTCTCGGTGACTTTAAGGGTAGTTATTTGCTGCATGCAGACTTTGTCGGTAATTAATTATCGAAGCTGTGCTGTGCCGCAACAGTCTTTCACATTCGCTGGCTTTATGGGCAGCAGTAGTGCTGCGTATTATTGCTGTAGATAGGTGTCATCCATCAGTAGTGTAAGGCCCTTGAGTACGAAAGGCTGATGGATGACAAGGGAGCGAATCCGTTAAGTTGCGGCACAGTTCCCAGCTCAGTTATAACCAACAAAATATGCACGCAGCAATAAAAATACCCTAAATTAATGAAAAAGTGTGATTTTATTATCGAATTTTCATTAGACTTGGGTTATGGAACCCAAACAAACTTCAGCAATAAAATAACAGACAAAGAACTTTAAACGAAATAATATAACTTTATGATAGGAAGATTTATAAATTATGTAAAAGATTATGTAACACAAAATTAAAAATACACTAAACAAACTTCAGCAATAAAGTCAAATAACAGACTTTAAACGAAATAATATTATTTAATGAGAGGAACATTTATAAATTAACATAAAATTAAAAATACACTATGATCCACTCCAAGATTTACAAATTTAAAAAATATCGGCCAAGTGCGAGTCGGACTCGTGCACTTAGACTCAAAAATGTTTTGAGTTGAATTTGGAAACCATTTCAAGGCGTTCATGTTTTCAAGCCATTGGTTTCTTAACGTCAAGTCAGAAGGAAATCTGAAAATAAATTTAATACTAATTAATTAATGCAAATATAATGAATACAGCAAGGTCGTGAAATATAAATCAATTAAGGACTTGTATACTTAAGCTAAGTAAAAAAATATTACAATAAATCGCTTTTTTTCTAAATGGTATTTTTTTTCAGTACCACTAAAGGCGAATTCCGACCTACAGGGTTATTTTATTACATACTCAATCTGAACAGTATCAGCCCTTGGTAAATTGATAAATATTTCGCTTATCGATAAATAAATACCCAACACTAGTACATGTAAGCAAAATAAGTTTCGCACAAAATTTTCTTGCATATCGTTACAATATTAATTAGATATTGCTGAAATATTATTTCAGACAATCGTTAGATAGTAAATAGGTATTTTGGTACGATTTCTTGCATTATTTTAGGTAAAAATAACCATATAGTACCTACCTGTGAAATTATGTTTTACATCCTTTTTTGCAACGTTTGTTTGCAAAACACATACTTCGGCATCTTTCTTGAGATCCACTAATACAAATTTGAACAAAATATCACGCAAATATTAAGTAAATTAAACGAATAACTTGAAAAATCACGCCGCGTTTTTGGCGGTTTGAAATTCGTATCAAAATTACGTCAAATATGTCAAGTAGTTCCTGTGGAACAAAGGTAGGTGGCGCATCAACTGAGGGCACGGAACAAGCTGTCATTTGAATGAGTACGTCCTATCCAGTGTATCCAGTGCTATAGACAGTGTGCGTTCACTTAGTACTGTGTCTTTTTGTATAGCAATGTTATTGCACGAGTACATGACGACGCGGTTCGCTAGATGGCGCTATATTTTTTAATTCACATACCGGCTATCCATAACCACTGTTTGTAGTATTTGCAACACTATTAGAATTGCCAGAGTTGTTCCGTTTCTTGCAAAATACTTATGAAAACATAGATTGAATTCATATCAAATCAACAGTTATTCCAATTAAATATAAATAAATTAAATAAACTGAAACTATTCTGAAAGAATGAAAGTTTCCGAATTTGTGTGTATTTTTATTTGATGCATTTATTGTTTTATGACCACAGTGCTGCGTGCGTAATGAAACGTTATGATATGACAGTTTCTTTCAATTTGACAAGTTGTTTACGATTGTTGTGATTACTGAAATTAAATATTAATAAATGAAATTGTTCGTTTTCGTGAGTTTTTAGTTTACGTTTACCGGATATTGACCTCGACGATTAGAATATAGACCCCAGAATTCGTATTTGGTCTCAGATTGTCGCCGCCTTTTTCTATTGACCCCAGCTAGATATTTCGATACCGACACCGCTGCCTTCACAAACTACCTACTTATTTCGTCTGCTGCAGAGGAAAATGACTAATAAAATGTTGTGTAATCGAATGTAAAGTGATTTGTAAGTATATTCGTGTTTTATTCTAGTTGTCTACAATTCTACACTGCAGGAGTATAAGCATCCAGAGTTCCCAAATTTTTTTATGAGCTGTGTTCACTGGCACTCAGATATCGAAAATATGAAGAACCCGGTGCTAAACGGGCAAATATCCTATACCTACCCACGGGAAAACGCCTAAGTAGCAGCGGGTGAAACCGCTGGGCCGGCAGCTAGTTGTAAATATTCCTGCGTTACTCGCGCCGACATGGATACAGCGCGAATTTCTTCTACTTCATCTTTCGGGAGAATTATGTGCGAACTACTTTTTGGTTATAATACTATTTACCGATGCCGTGTGGTGCCCACAGAGTAGAATAGCACCACCACCTCTCTTCCCGTGGGGGTTGTAAGAGGCGACTGAGGGATAAACCCGACCCAAATAGCCAGGGCCAACCGTATGGTGGCGGTTAATCCACCACAAAAGAATTCCCAAGGAGGGTTAACGTCTGGTAGGCGGCCGGTCGTAAAATTCAGCCAAATCCTTTTGCAACACGATTTTGTGTTCAACGAAACGTGTTGCGCCGACCCCAAATAATTGGGATAAGGGCAGGAAGATGATGATGATACTATTTACCGATAGATTTAATAATTTTGAATCAATTCATTCATTATTTCTAGGTGGTGAAGTCCCATTACACTCATTTCCAAATCCCGAAAAGGAACCAGATCAGTTTAAATCTTGGCTTGGCTTGAGGAGATGTCATGAATCAGATGATGCTTTAGATAACCAATTCATTTATAAACGTCGAAGAGTACCTATGCTGCAACCACTTTGAAGAAAAAAATAAAAAATTAAAGTAAATATATGTGTTTTCTTTTCCAAACTTTAATTTACTTTTTAATAATTAGGCTAGAGTAGGTAGGTGTGTGTAACCAGCAATGGATAACCAGCAATGTATGCTGAACCGTGCACGGTATTCAGCCATGTCTAATAATACCCTCTTAAAATGTTGCCTAAACTCTTGGTCGGAGGGCGCTGCACAAAATTGCGGCTGATCTCTCTATACCCCTACAATATATAAGTTACTCTGTGGCTATAGATAATATAGATCAGTGGCATCATCGAAGGAATTGACATATTTTTATTTACGTTTTTAGCTTACCGATTATTTATATTTTGTGGTCCTTTTAATTTGCCGTAATGGATCAGGATATAAAACATTGCGCCGTAGCGCAAGACTAAATAAGGGCACGAACAATGACCAGGCCCAAGTAAGTGAACCACTTATTGATTCTGTCGACCAGCAAGCTGTCTCTGACCAACCGAGAGCGCCGTGCTCGCGATCATCGAGCACGCGCTCCAGCGCCGCGACCATGCGCCGGCTGGCAGAAGCTCAGGCCGCACGAGAACTAGCCGAGCTAGAGGAAAAACGCCTAGAAATACAACAAAAACAGCTAGAAGAGCAACGCAAACTCGAACGACAGCACGCAGAGGAGCAACGCCAATTAGAGGAGCGCCGTCTAGCAGTCGAGCGCGCCAAGATAGAAGCCAGACTAGAGGAGCAAAGGGCGCAAATCGAAGCTGACGAAGGCGATAGAGTGTCAAGTAGATCTTCGCATTCACGTGTTGTACAGTGGCTCAAAACTAATTCGGCGCAAGAACAACAGACCGCTAGTGAGACACAGGCGCGCGACCCACAGCCTGTCAACGTGACCACCACGGCTAGTGAGTACCACAGTGCTAATCCCAAATCTGTCGCACACGACCATAGCGATGAAATGATCAACCTTACGCGTGCGATCACCAACGCAGTTGCGATAGCCAATCGCCCTCCGCAGACACAGCCTATTCAAGGCGAAAAGCTACTAGGCCGCCTGTCAGCAAGAGACCTGCCTATGTTTTCCGGCGATCCACTCGAATGGCTGCGCTTTAAACACGCTTTCGAGTCTACGACGAAGATAGGCCAGTACACGGAAGAGGAGAACGTGGCTCGTCTACAAAGATGCCTACGCGGAGAGGCGTGGGAAGTCGTAGCCGCCCGCATCATCACCGTGTCCTCGGCGGACGAGATCATGAAAACTCTGGAAATGCGCTTTGGTAGACCAGATCTTATCTTGCACAAGATTATCGGCGAGATAAAGAAAATACCAAAGCTCACTGGATCAAGAACGGAGTTAGTAATGCTCGCAACTAAGGTGTCAAACTGTTTAGCTGCAATTACAGCGACAAACTGTACTGATTATTTATATAGCCCGGAATTAGTGAGTGAAATTGTTAGTAAATTAACAGAAAATTTAGTTTTTAGGTGGATTGATTATAGCGTTACCCTTAATGCCGCCCGCCGTCCTAAGTTAGCCGCATTATCCGATTATTTGATGCGCGAGGCCGAACTAGTATGTAGGGCTGGGGTAATGGAACCGCAACTAAAATCTAAGACTTTTTCCTCAGGCTTTAGCCGTCATCCCGTACTCGCGATGGCCGATGATGATTCCAGTGTTGGTGCGCCCACTACGACCAATGAGGCTTCTGTCAATGCTGTTTCCTTTCAGAAGCGCCAAGGGGAATCCGACGCGCCACGACCGCACTGTCCGTACTGCGAGAAGAATCACGATCTGGAAAGCTGCTCCTTATTTAACTGCTTGTCTACTAATGAAAAGTGGGAGTGGATATGCAAGAAAAAACTTTGTTTCAAATGTTTTAGTTCGAAACATCGAAGAGAGCGCTGCAGATCGAAGCGACAATGCAGCAAGTGCGCTCGCGGGCATCACACACTGCTCCACCGTGAGGACTGGGTGAATTGGACCAAAAGCAAGCAGTCTCACGACAAAGACGACAAAACGACTGAGACTACTGCAAACTTATGGACTAAACCGGAGCAGACGGGGCGAAGGTATGTAGGAGTCTTACCTGTCACTGTTGAGGGTCCTACCGGTAGCATCCGCACATGCCTAATGATCGACGGGGGCTCTACTATAAGCTTGATGGATTCCAACTTAGCTGACAAAATAGGCGCGGAGGGTCCTCGTGTTAACCTCAACTTGCAGGGTGCTGTTGGTGAAGCAAAGAGAGAGAACGATAGCCATTCCGTTTCTGTCACTCTGCATACGTCCACGGGTTCCTTCCACCTACCGAAAATACGTACTGTAGACTCTCTCCGTTTGCCTACTCAAAAGGTCGATAAAAAACTAATCGATAGTTGTTTACATTTGCAGGACGTCCCAATAGAGGAATATGACGGTTGTCCTGAAATTCTTATTGGCCAGGATTATCTGCAGTTGATTTTGATAAGAGAGAATCGAGAAGGACGACCAAACGAGCCTGTTGCCTCGCGGACTAACCTAGGCTGGGTACTTCACGGTTTTGTCTCATCTTGCTGCAAGGTAAATAAAGAATTCAGTAACCATATTCATCACTCTGAAGCGGACAATGAATTGCATGATCTAGTCAAAGATTATTTTCGTGTCGACAGCCTCGGTGTGAAACATCACGACCATAATAAGTTTTCACCAGACGAACAACGCGCATTGAATATTCTCGACACGAAATCTAGAAAAATTGGCAATAAATGGGAAACAGGACTTCTATGGCGATCTGATGACGTCACGCTGCCCGACAATAAAAGAGTGCTATACAGCGTTTAAATGTTATAGAGAAGATGATGGACGCCGACCCTGCCTTCGCCGCCGACTACTCGAAGCAAGTGGACAACCTATTAGAAAAAGATTACGCCGAAGAAGTCCGTGAAATTCTGACCGGCCCACGACTTTGGTACTTGCCGCACTTTGGAGTACGAAATCCGAATAAACCGGGTAAACTTCGTCAAGTTCACGATGCGAGAGCAGAGACGAAAGGTATTTCTTTGAATACAGAGTTGCTAGCAGGCCCCGACCTCTTGAATTCGTTAGTTGGTGTTTTGTTTCGCTTTCGAGAGAGGGCAGTAGCAGTCACGGGAGATATCAAAGAGATGTTTATGCGTGTAAAAATCAACAAAGAGGATCAAAAGTCGCAACTATTTTTGTGGCGCGGGATGGACAGAGACAAACCTCCCCGTACGTACAAAATGACGTCTATGATTTTGGCGCGAAATCTTCCCGTGCACAGCTACGTATATTATAAGAAGAAATGCTGATGATTATGCTGAATCTCACCCGCGCGCCGTGTTGGCCATTAAACAGCGGCATTACGTCGACGACTATTGTGATAGCGTGGATACCGTCGAAGAGATGAAGCAGCTAGTGGCCGACGTCATCGCAATTCATATTGCTGGTGGATTCGAGATTAGAGGTTTCGTATCGAATAAACCTGAGTGTCTTCCTGTGCAAACAGAGACGCCGTCAGTTAGCTTATTGCAGACTGAAAGTGCTCAACGTACCTTAGGAATGATATGGAAGCCGCAGAAAGACGTACTCGGATTTGATTTGAGTTTTAAGAAACTGGATGCGGATATAGTAAACGGATTACGAAAACCGACTAAACGAGAAATGCTAAAGGTGATCATGTCCGTTTTCGACCCGCTAGGATTCCTTAGCCCAATTGTGATCCGAGGTAAAATTTTGTTACAGCAACTGTGGCGAAGTGGTGTCAAATGGGACGAGTTAATAGGCGATAGTTTTACACGAACCTGGAACGAGTTTTTGCGAGATCTAAGATCATGTCAGGAGTTTACTGTACCTCGCTGCTATGGCTTCACCGCCTTTGATGAGTTTCAGCTGCATGTTTTTGTGGACGCCTCAGAACAAGCCTTTTCAGCGGTGGCTTACCTGCGTCGAAACAATGGTGAGGTAGCCTTTGTAGCTGGAAAATGTAGAGTCGCGCCTTTGAAATTGATTACCGTGCCTCGTTTAGAGCTTCAAGCGGCACTAATGGGCACTCGACTAGGCGTCACTATTCAGAAAGAACTTGATCATCTGAATTTCGTTAAACGATGTTTTTGGACAGATTCTCGAGTTGTGTGGCACTGGTTGCAGAATAACCCACAAGATAAAAAATCGTTCGTTTCCAACCGAATATCTGAGATTAGGGAGATGTCAAACCCAGACGAGTGGAGGTGGTTGCCAGGGGAATTAAATGTTGCCGACGAAGCGACTAGGTCAAAGCAACACGACATCAAGCAACTGAAATGGGTAAAAGGCCCTGATTTCCTGAAACTTCACGAAGATAGCTGGCCGAAGATCACGCCGCCTACTATCTTAGAAGAAATCGAGTACACAATGGTGACACGTAATCGGCCAACCATGCCACTACCTGACATCAGTCGTTTCTCGAAATGGCTACGTTTGATACGCGCTTCAGCTTGTGTTATATTATTCGTAGAGACTGCGAACCAAATCGCGCGAACCATTGCAGTGTCGACATCTTAACCGTGCCGAGCAACTGTGGATTATACAGAGCCAGCAAGAAAGCTTTGGTGACGATATAGCAAGAATCGAAGCAAATAAGCCGATTGAGAAGTCTAGCAAGCTGAAGAACTTATGTTCGTACATAGATGGCAGTGGAGTGTTGCGATTGAAAGGCAGGGCACGAGTAATACAAGACGTAGATCTAGGTACGATCGATCCTGTGCTGTTGGACGGAAAGCACCAGTACACGCGGCTACTTATACGTCACTATCACGAGAAGGCCTTTCATGGGAACACCGAAACTGTCGTGAACAATTTAAGACAGAGGTACTGGGTGCTAAATTTGCGATCAACTGTTAAGGCTGTTCAACACAGTTGTCTATTGTGCCAACATCGTAAATCTCAGCCTTTACACCCCCCTACTGGAGATCTGCCTCTAGCGAGATTAGCCCATCATCACAAAGTCTTCACGCATTGTGGATTAGATTACTTCGGTCCTATGACTGTCACAATCGGTAGACGTCACGAAAACGATATGGTGCGTTATTCACGTGCATGACAACAAGAACAGTGCATATCGAGTTGGCTGGTAGCTTGACCACTGATTCGGCGATCATGGCGTTGAGGCGCATGATGAACCGCAGAGGCAACCCGAAAGTTATTTACTCCGATAACGGTACTAACTTCCGTGGTGCCAGCACGGAGCTTAAAAAGGCCCTTAAGGAAGTAGATCAGACTGAAGTGGCAAAATTTCTGACAAACGAAAAAGTTGAGTGGCGCTTTAACCACCGCTAGCCCCACACATGGGTGGCTGCTGGGAACGATTAGTTAGGAGCGTAAAACGTCCTAAAAGCAGTTCTCAACGAACAGGCACCGAAAGAAGAAACTTTACAGACATTGCTGACCGAGGTTGAGCACACACTTAACTCGCGTCCCTTGACACATGTCTCAGTATCTGAAAATGACCCCGAGGCATTAACTCCAAATCATTTTCTTATGGGTGGACCGTCTAACGTTCCTTGGTTGGGTGATTGCGACAAGGTGTCCCGTAAGTGCTGGAGAGATTCGCAGCGGTTGGCAGATGCATTTTGGAAACGTTGGTTGCGCGAAAAGACTCGGAATTCTCTCGAAGGTCAGGCGATACTTCACACCAGTACAGCTTTTACAACTATACCAAACTCAAGTCCGTTCCTGTATGGAGTATTGCTGTCACCTGTGGGACGGGTCTGCCAAATACCAGCTGGCAGCCCTGGACTCGATTGAGAAGCGCGCCAAGAAACTCATCGCTGATAGGGCACTTATTGACGCAAAGTTACAGAGCCTCGAACACCGTCGCAGGGTAGCTTGCTTGTCGGTATTCTACAGGATACATTTCGGGAGTGTGCACAGTCTCTCCATGACCTGATACCTCCGTCACCATTCCATCTCCGGTGCACGAGACGCCGGTTGGGATTCCCTTATATCGTAGACATCCCCCAAATTCGCACAAAGCGCTTCGCTTCTACATTTTTAATGCGAACTGCTAAGGAGTGGAACTGCGGATCTGTTTCCGGAACGTTATAACCTGGGCCTTTTCAAGGCAACAGTGAATAGGCATTATCTGGGCGAGCATGTTCCATCATCGTTTGCATCGTCACTTAAAATCAGGTGAGATTGCGGACAAATGCTTACCATTATTTATAAAAAAAAAAAAAAAAAAAAAAAAAAAAAGAATACTTGCCCACGTTGATTCCTCGACCGTCTCGATTGCAGGATTGTCCTTTGAGCGAGGGGTCTTTGGTTTTGGTGGCGGATCCATCTCTACCTAGAAATGTTTGGCTTAGAGGTGTGGTGACTAAAGTTTTCCCTGGGCCAGACGGCATCTGTAGGGTGGCTGACGTGCGCACGACGGGTGGCATATTAAGGCGACCATTTACTAAATTAATTTTATTGTGTACAGAATAATTTTAATTTTAATGTGTAAAAATTATAGTCCAAGAGACAGTGACAAATTATAATTATAGTCTAAGAGGTAGTGACTATAGTCTAGGAGGCAGTGCTAATTTTATGTTCATTTTTTTGTTGTGTTTATTTAAATTGTATTATATTTTGCGTTTTTTTTGGCCGGGAGGAATGTTACGAACTCCTTGTATTATAGCATTGCGCTATTTTTCACTTTAATTTTCTTCAAATCTGTAAATAATTTTCTTATTCGACATATTTATTTACTACTATTGACAAAATGTCAACGTCTCACCTTTGACGGCCATCTCATACAGCCGCGTAGTTCTCTACTAAAAAGTTATTGTACTATAGCCCGCTACCTCTTTCTAATTTCTGACCTCCTGGTACTCGATTCTAAATTTATCTCGCGCTGGCACTCTTTCACTCCTCCCGGAAACGAGACCTCCGAGCCCTCCGAAGCCACAGGACTGCCCTCGTCGCCTGGACAAACCACTACATCATCAGGGCGACAAACCTCCACCATCATCACTGGCAACTTGCAAGAAAACTGGCCACTGACAAACCTCAAGGTCTTTGAAATTCGAAATCAGAAAGAAGACTAGAACATTCTCGAACGCCTGGCAAGCATATATAAGGCGTGTCAAGCTGTCAAAAGATCAGTATTTACCAGTCTTTACTCTACTTCCAATTATCTAAGAAATAAAAAAGAAGTAAAAAGTCTAAAGTGAAGTAACAAAGTTAGTGAAGTAAGTTCTGAAGCCTCAAGAACTCAGAAGCCTCAAGTCCAGAAGCTAAAGAAGCTTTGCTGTCCGCAAGCGTCCACGGCGAGTTGCCGAGCCGCCGTCGAGCCTGAAGGACCCAAGTTCCTGCCGAGCGCACGCTGACCGTCGGAGGGCGATTCTACGCTGTGTGAGTCCGCGCATCTTGTGGCCTTATCGGTATCAGGAGGTTACTTATTTGTATACGTGGCTAATAAAAGTAGTATTGGTTTACTTTCTATCTTTTCCTGCCGCGGCCCCTCACTACGCGCGAGGGCACCAGGCTTGTTAGGGCGCCTACACACAGGACACTCTACCCACACCTACTCACTCACGCCCCCCGGGGCCACAGGCACTCGTGCTAGCGAGACCACTCCACCCTACCTAGCTACTAAGTTCCACCTGCGGTTACCTCGGTTCCCTGAGTGCCGGTGCCTCTAGGAACCTGGGTAACACGACAGTTTACTCTCTGAGCATATCTCAGGCGATGACCAAGGCTTGTTTTAGGAGTTGTCATCCGCTCCAGCTTAAAACCTGTGAGTAGTGTTAAGGCTTATTTAACGTGTCACTAGCCGCACGATGTGTAGAGTGTGAAGAAGATTAGTTTGTGTAGAGTGTAGTAGTGTAGGCTTATTTAACGTGTCACAATCCGCACGAACAAGAATGAACCTTAGCTCAAGTGGGGATAGAGAGACCCATCAAGAGAGGAACATTTTAAGAGACCCATTTAGAGAGAGTCTTAAGAGAGAGGGTATTTAGAGAACCCTTAAGAGAGCAGGGCGGGATTAGAGTACCGCCTGCAGAGGTGTGTGTCTGTAGGTGGCTTTAGAGCCAGTGTGTGTGTAAGTGTAAGGGTGTGTAGAATGGCTAAAAGCCAAAATAAAAATTTTGACTTCGATTATTGTCCGAAAGGTCGAAGTCGGATGCACAAAGAAGTAGTAAGGGAGAATAGTGTGGTGTAAGAGTAAAGAAGGGACAAGTATGAAGGAAAAGGGGGTGCAAGGAATGGCAGAGAAGTAGTTGAATAGGGGAGTAAAAAGGGCAAAAGGACAAATAGTAAAAGGACAAGAAGTAAAAGGTAAAAGGGGCAAAAGGACAAATAGCAAAAGGGCAAGAAGTAAAAGACAAAAAATGCCAACAGCACTAGAAAATTGTCAAAATGCAATATTATCAAAAAAATGGGAGGTCCTCAAGATTGACCTGACACTGGCAGAATAGGGAGGTCCTCAAGATTGACCTGACGCTGGCAGAATTGTTCTTATTGAAGCCATTTTTGATGAGGTAAAGTTTTGAGGAAAATATAGCATTGCGCTATTTTTCACTTTAATTTTCTTCAAATCTGTAAATAATTTTCTTATTCGACATATTTATTTACTACTATTGACAAAATGTCAACGTCTCACCTTTGACGGCCATCTCATAGAGCCGCGTAGTTCTCTACTAAAAAGTTATTGTACTATAGCCCACTACCTCTTTCTAATTTCTGACCTCCTGGTACTCGATTCTAAATTTATCTCGCGCTGGCACTCTTTCACTCCTCCTGGAAACGAGACCTCCGAGCCCTCCGAAGCCACAGGACTGCCCTCGTCGCCGGGACAAACCACTACATCATCAGGGCGACAAACCTCCACCATCAACACTGGCAACGTGCAAGAAAACTGGCCACTGACAAACCTCAAGGTCTTTGAAATTCGAAATCAGAAAGAAGACTAGAATATTCTCGAACGCCTGGCAAGCATATATAAGGCGTGTCAAGCTGTCAAAAGATGAGTATTTACCAGTCTTTACTCTACTTCCAATTATCTAAGAAATAAAAAAAGAAGTAAAAAGTCTAAAGTGAAGTAACAAAGTTAGTGAAGTAAGTTCTGAAGCCTCAAGAACTCAGAAGCCTCAAGTCCAGAAGCTAAAGAAGCTTTGCTGTCCGCAAGCGTCCACGGCGAGTTGCCGAGCCGCCGTCGAGCCTGAAGGACCCAAGTTCCTGCCGAGCGCACGCTGACCGTCGGAGGGCGATTCTACGCTGTGTGAGTCCGCGCATCTTGTGGCCTTTTCGGTATCAGGAGGTTACTTATTTGTATACGTGGCTAATAAAAGTAGTATTGGTTTACTTTCTATCTTTTCCTGCCGCGGCCCCTCACTACGCGCGAGGGCACCAGGCTTGTTAGGGCGCCTACACACAGGACACTCTACCCACACCTACTCACTCACGCCCCCCGGGGCCACAGGCACTCGTGCTAGCGAGACCACTCCACCCTACCTAGCTACTAAGTTACACCTGCGGTTACCTCGGTTCCCTGAGTGCCGGTGCCTCTAGGAACCTGGGTAACACGACAGTATATACCTAAATGCCATAAGCTTTTGTCGGCGAACAGCGATACTTGTCAGGTTTCAGCTGTAAACGTAACTTGGTACTTACGCACCTACCTAATAAAACACCCCCGTACCCCCTGGTCTAAATAGAATTAAGCCTAAAACGTATCCTACATCCCTTGCAATAAAATAGAATAACTAGCTATTATTTACTTATACCTACTTACATATTAAGCATTACAATGTAAAGCTCGGGCATGTTATCATACGATAAGCTTTCTCAGACACTAAATAACATCGCCCAGCTAATACATAGCATACATAAGTATTAAACCATGTAAGAAAATATTTTATTGTCACGCCTCCTATGTTGATAAGTCAGATGGCTTTCCTTACAGTAATGCTTTTGAGATACTATCTACTGGCGCCATCTTCAGCCGCTTTCGGAATTAACATATCAAAAACACACCTATGTAACAAACCATGTATATGTCGCAGTACGATGGCAGAATCAGGTTTTTGGCCAAAAACCTAGGTTTTTGGCCAAAAGCCGGCATATGGCAAAATCGTAGACTTCGTTCGGCCATCGTCCTAAGATGATCCAGGTTTTTGGCCAAACACCTAGGATTTTGGCCAAAAACTAGGATTTTGGCCGAAATCTAGATTTGTTTAGTATTATGGCTTTTTGCATTTCGGGGAACTTCTTCTTCTTCGAGTGGTACACCAAGTCGCCCAACGACCCGATGAACCCTGGTGTTAGAGTTTTAAACCACCTACTGCAAGGAGCAGGCCTCTGACAAGGTTGTGTAACGGCCGCCGTCTAAGTGATCATAAAGAGCAATCGGGACAAACGGCTTAACGTGCCCGTGTAGTTCGGGCATACACCTCGAAAGGCAGGCGGTATCTTTGAACGTTCTGGAGGGTGGGAGGTAGCGTCAGACGCTCTGGAGGGCGGGTAGCGTCGGACACTCATGAGGATGTAAGATGAATGGCGTTGGATATTCTGGTGGTCCGACGTACCTCCTGGTCTCCAGGGCATCCAACGCTACCACCAATCCTCTAGAGCGTTCAGTGGTACGTCCTGCTCTTATGGTGTCTGATGCTCCCCCCTGCCCTTCAGGGAATCCGAGGCAATCCTGCTGTTCAGACTGTCTGATGTTACCCCCCGTCCTTCAGGGTGTCCATTTACGGTGTCCAAGTCTACCCTCAAAAGATCAGAGGTGCATAAAGTACCTCTCCACTCCTCGTTCCCCCAAACCACACGAGCACGGTAAGCCGTCGGTCCCGATTGCTCTTTATGATAACTTAGACGGCGGTCGTTACACAACCATGTTAGAGGCCTGCTACCTGCAGTAGGCGGTTGAAAACTCTGATACCAGGGTTCATCGGCTCGTTGGGCGACTTGGTGTACCACTTGAAGACGAAGAAGTCCCCGAAATGCAAAAAGCCATAATACTAAACAAATCTAGGATTTCGGCCAAAATCCTAGTTTTTGGCCAAAATCAAGGTTTTGGCCAAAACCTGGATCAGCAGGACGATGGCCGAAAGAAGTCTACGATTCTGCCATATGCCGGCTTTTGGCCAAAAACCTAGGTTTTTGGCCGAAAACCTAATTCTGCCATCGTACTGCGACATATATAATAAGAAAGGAGGCGTGGTCAAGATGGCTTATCCTTACGGTAACGCTTTTGATATACTATCTAGTGCTGCTATCAGCGGTCGTTTTACGAACTAACATCTCAAAAAACCAGATTTTTGACTAATTTTATTAAATTAGATAATTATGTAAATAGCCAAGTTACAGACATGCGTAACCCTTAGATATTAATCATTTTTCATTATCTTTTAGAATTAAGTTGATTTATTATTGTATAATCATTTTTTGAATTTATTTCATTTTTACTACTTTTTTGTTTTGCCTTTTTTCAGTTGTTAATCGTTAGTTTACAGTAAAATCAGTAGTTTCTTATCATTTTATACGTTTTTCTGGTCCTTAAGACAACCCATTACTTAGCCTAGGAAGCCTAGAACCTAGTTTTTCAGGCGTTGTAAATATTTTCACTTTTTATATTTTTACGTATTATTTTAGATTCTTATCTTAGTTCTTAGTTTCTAGTACATAAAGACATATCACTAATAAATTGGACGATAGATTAAGTTTTTGCCAAACTTTGTACTTTAAACTTTAATTAGAGCAATATCGCCCATATCTGGGGAACGTATCATCATATACCACCTTAATACACCTATTCTACACATTTAGTACATAAGTTATATGACCTAGAACCTCTAGGTTCCGAAATAAACACTAAAACCTAGTTATAATTTGATGTGATATGCAAAATGTGTCCATTTATCGTCCAATAACACGAAACCTGTATTACTTAGATGTTTAAGATTTTTATCCTAAATTCCTAATGGTATTATGTACCTACTTATGAAAAAGTTTTATTGAAGATTATTTTGATATACGGTAAAACGTTGAACAATGGCAAGTTCGTAGAGAAAATTGGTTGCAATTTAATTTCGAAATTGGGGGCGGGGCGCGGCTCTCTTTAAAGTAAGGCTCGTTAGTATATAAGGAAATTGGAATTTTCAAACGACAAGTTTTACAAGTTTACACGGTTCTAAGAAGAAAATTCCAGTTTCCAGCTAGACGTGGGAGTTCAAGAGGAAAGCGGCTAATCCAGTATCTTGCCATTGTCTGCGTTGCGCCAACCAAACTGAAAAAGAAGAAGTTTTATTTACAACTAAATAGAATCCTCTAAATTCGCGTAAAGTTACCCCTCGAAAAGTGACCGCTGCGGGCCGGTTTGTCTCACCCGTGTTGCGTGCTGGCACCTTCTGTGCTGGACATAAAAATCACACAAAAGTTATTTAAATAGTTTCTATACTTGTGCTACGGTACTGACCACTGAACTGGCACCGTTTGTGCTACTTACCTGTGTATCAACTGTGAAGTGCGTTTACCTAAGATTTAGGACTTAGGACCTAGGTCTTGGGTAGTGTTAGTGCAGTTGGTACCAGGTCGTTGGAGCTTGACGAGCTGCATGGTCCTTCGAGCCGGATCAGTACTGTGGTATGGTATAGAGATTGTTTTTATATTGTGTGTGATTTTTGTGAATTGTGAGACAAATTTAACCCCGTACCGGTCTTTGAATACGTAACGTAACTAGCGCAACGCAGACCAACGAGGGAAGGATACTGAAGATAGCTGCTTCTAGGCTCATGCTACCTTGCTGGTGTTAACTTGGTGTGCCTAGAGGTGGATGGTGAGTTGGCATCGGCGTCGGCCGGCCTTGCCGAGGCAGGACTGATAATCCTCTTTGCTGACTTCAGAGACCTATAGTGGAAGGAGTAATTCATGTCAATTGATGTTAAAGCTAAACTCATTTGAGGGTGTCTTATTTCGGCTTCGTACTACTACACTACGAAGTATTCAGTCTTTGTGAAAGTAAATACTCCACTTTAGTGTACTCTGGGGGCCAGTCACGAATAGGGAGCTGTATATTCCCCCAGCTCCTCAGCACCTAGAGGACTCAGTGCTTACCCTCGGAAGGCACCCCCTACCTATCCTACCAATCCTACCTCTACGCGGCTCACAACCAGTAGGAACCCGCGTAGAACCCTAGGGCCCACGATAGGCACACGTAAAAGCCACAGTTACACTCACGCATACAGACACGCATACGACACATTATGATGATGCGTTCTCCAGACATAAAGCAACGTAGGCTGACGCAATCGACGTCTCGCGTACATAGAGGCACGGCACGATAGACTCGGCAGAAGGTAAAACTGGCTCGAAATGCACTAGCACGTGGAGTGCGCCGTCCGGAGCTAGTTCCTTGCCGCAGTCTAACGTTAGATCGTCACCACTTGTAATGGATGATAGGAATGCTTCAAGGGAGCATAATTTGTCAAATGTTGTCAGGCAGCAACCACAACCGGACCGAGAAACTAACTTCACCGTGATTAGGCACGGCAAAAATGACCTATTAGGAAATTCTATCCCGAATAGCGTGATATTTGAGACGCGATCCAACGCGAGTCGTAGGTCGACACAATCCGCCCGCAAGCGGCAACAGATAGCCGAAGCCGAATCGGAGCTTCAGCGTATAACTGCAGCACGCATAGCAGCAGAAGAAGCGGTAGCTAGAACTTTGCTCGAGCTCGAACGTTTGAACTGCGCGGACGCGGCCATCGAAAGCGTCACTGAAACCGGGCCACGTAGGCTATCGGTACCAGTCCCGGATCCAACTTCAGAAACGCCCTACCAAACCGCGGTCACTGATAGGGAGAGAGGAACACTACCGGGTAGAAACTCCACACGACTACGCGTACATAGTAGTCACCCCGAGCGATGCAATCGCAACTTGGACCCGAGGTCACAAACTGGGCAAGGCCCACCGAAAATAGTTGATAATATAGTTAATTTAAATAGAATAAATAGTCAAAATATAAATCCAAACACGAAAACTAACTCGCCCCCGCGAGATAATACCTACTACCAACCGCCACCAGGGCGAACGAATTCGCCGCCACCACGCGACGATACCTACCGGCCGCCGCCGCCCGCGCCGCCGGCGCCGCCAGCGCCACGCGATTATACCTACCGGCCGCCAACATACGCGTACATGAACGCACCTACGCGCTGCGAAAGTACTTACCGGCCGCAGCCTAGTCTCCCACCGTACGATCGCGATACCTACCAATCGGCGTTCACGCACCCGCGCGATAGTACCTACCGGTCTAACTCAGGCGCGCACGAACATCCGAGCGTAGGCATATCAGACACGGACCGATTAGAATACCTAGCGAAATCACTAGCAAAGGCAATATCAGTAACTTCCCAGCCACACGATAGGTATTCTAACTCAAACAACCTACTACACGTCTTACCGTACTTCAATGGTGACATCACCTACTGGGTAGGTTTCTCTACAATATACAGGGAAACAGAAAGTTTATTTACGGACATACAAAATATAGCTAGATTACGTAGAGCCCTCCGCGGGCAAGCTAGAGAAGCGGTACGCACGCTCATCAGTACCGCTAGAAACCCGGAGCAAATAATGTCTGTCCTAGACAAGCGATTCGGCCGACCCGAACACATAGTCTTGGCCGAAATTAGTAATCTAAGATCTATGCCTAAACTTGCCGAGGACGGACGCAACGCGTGCGAGTTCGCAAGCCGCGTAGCCAACACAGTTTCAATAATAAGGTCCCTAGATCAAGATAGGTACCTAGACTCGCCCGACCTACTAAAATGCATCGAGAGCAAACTCACGCTTGAGACGCGGTTCGGGTGGGGTACGTGGTTACGGGACCACAAAACGCGCCCAGACTTACATGTAATGTCTAAATACCTAAATGATGTCGCAGATAGGTATAATGCAGTTTCGCCTGCTATCGAGGCGACTGATAGGCATATACAGCATCGTAGTTTCAATAAGCGCGAACGACAATTCAAATCTACTCGCCGTCTAGAGCACGCCGCTAGACGGAACTATAGGTACGAACGCGAAAGTTCCCCGTCGGCGTCAGTTAGTAGCTCAGACGAGGAAGGTAGCCCGCCGCGACGCCCGTTAAACCTAGGTAGACCTAGGCATCCTAAGACGTCCAAATGTAGTGACGATAGTGAGGATGAGCAGGTAACCCCACTTTCCCTAGGCGCGCGCGCGCATTTTACGGCGAGACCTACCGAAAAAGCACTAAGCTCATTTAGTGACTCTGATAGCGAGTATGAACGGTTTAAAATATTCTACGCAAACACCGCAGTAGGCGTTAACGAAACTTCAGACTGCCAAACTTCAAGTACAGAGTTAGTACCTATGCCTCAATGTAATTCTGTTAACTTTACCGCGCCAATCGTGGCTCCGCCCCCAATTATTATTCCCGCGAAAACGATCCGAATATCGTCAGTTCGACGTGTAAATGCACTTCACGCTATAGAATCGAATTCGGTATCCAATTCAACCAGTTTAGTAAAATCTGATTACGTACATTCTACCTGCCAAGCGCAAGCGACTTCCAGTTCGAGCACAGTTTTAGCATTTCGTAGATCGAAAGCTGTGTTTCCTATGTTAATGCACAGGTTAGCCCGCACAACTCGTAGATGCATACCTACTACTCGTGTCGCGACTACGCACAGCGTACCTATACCTACCGATCACATCCAACCGCATAGGTTGTATCAAACGCCGAATCTACCTACGTTGAGGTCCGTTTCTTGGTCAATAGAACGTAAGTTAGTTAAGTCGAGTCAACCCCTACCTTCCCCTCTTGTTACTAGCGAGGAGAAGATCGCACAGATTCACGCGCTCCGCGATCGACCACCACCTTCATCTGCTTACCTACCAGACGCAAGAAGATTCTCGTCATGGCACAGATTACTTCGCACTACCGCACGAGTCTTACAGGCTATTCATAAATTCAAAGCGCTTGCCAACCCATTCACCAAACAAGCAGCGCTCGTAACACGAGAGTTCGATACGACACCTAGAATGGTATCTGAGCAACGGCCCACCGTCACCCATAAGATGGCCTACACGCCGATCGAACCCACACTCGTACAGAAAGCCGAACAACTACTCAATCGTCAGATCCAGCGAGGAAGTTTCATTACTGCAATAGATCAAATCGACGCATTCGAATCTATCGAACCGACTTCACGACCACTAGATCGATGTACGAAGCTAGATGAGCACGACATAACAGAGAGACGAGATGACACGATATTGAACGAGCTTCAAGTCTACGAACGACCCGTGATAGATGCCAATCACTACGACACACAGCTGATTCACCACACTCACTGTGAATCAAACCACGGCAATCACGAAGCGGACACGAACGAGCTACGACACAAATATTACATGTTAGCACTACGTCACACCGTACCCCTTAAAGTACGAATGTGCAAATGGTGTCAAGTGCATATTAGTGCACCACATATGGCACCCCAAGGGAACATACCTACTAGGAGGCTAACATGTAATCAGCTCGCTACAACTTCAGTAGAAATAGAAACAAAGACGTCAATACCTATCCATACTACAACACCAGTGTACAACGAAGAAAAGGTACCTACCTGGAGGGCTGTACAGAAACTCGCCGCACACTCATGGGCGAGACGATTACGTGCATACCTACTTCATCTACACGGTTGCCGTAAAAACCTATCACAATGGTTTCAGAACCTAGCCCCAGGTCATATCACACCAGACTCTTCAATACCTAGATTACCATGGGATAGAGGTAAAGATGCGACGTTCCCACACCCGGACGGACGAGTACGAGTAAGCTGTAACGACGACAGTGCGAATGCGATACCTATGAACAGTAATCACCTCCCTGCCATGATAGTTCGCCGTACGAAGAATTGTGCTTGCGCACCGGGGGGAGAATGTCGGCGAACAGCGATACTTGTCAGGTTTCAGCTGTAAACGTAACTTGGTACTTACGCACCTACCTAATAAAACACCCCCGTACCCCCTGGTCTAAATAGAATTAAGCCTAAAACGTATCCTACATCCCTTGCAATAAAATAGAATAACTAGCTATTATTTACTTATACCTACTTACATATTAAGCATTACAATGTAAAGCTCGGGCATGTTATCATACGATAAGCTTTCTCAGACACTAAATAACATCGCCCAGCTAATACATAGCATACATAAGTATTAAACCATGTAAGAAAATATTTTATTGTCACGCCTCCTATGTTGATAAGTCAGATGGCTTTCCTTACAGTAATGCTTTTGAGATACTATCTACTGGCGCCATCTTCAGCCGCTTTCGGAATTAACATATCAAAAACACACCTATGTAACAAACCATGTATATAATAAGAAAGGAGGCGTGGTCAAGATGGCTTATCCTTACGGTAACGCTTTTGATATACTATCTAGTGCTGCTATCAGCGGTCGTTTTACGAACTAACATCTCAAAAAACCAGATTTTTGACTAATTTTATTAAATTAGATAATGGGATATTATAAATTGCATATCAAATAAATAATCGCCTATCAATACATATTCATCATTTATATTTCTTTTTACATCAAATATCTTACTTCACTACAAATAAACTAAATGTTTAACAAAACATAAACTGCAGATAATTCGAAATTTTACATCAATATGACATAACTTTTTTCCTCTTAATGCAATACAGATAAATTTATTTTTGTACAAAAATACTACATACATAGCATGAATACTGACTGCACAGCAAATTTTCCATATTTCATAGCAAAATAACTATCCCAGTCGCATATTAACCAGTAAACATACGTAAGTAAAAATGAGTTTATAGGTCCGTTAGGTATAGTTTAACCGAACCTGGCGCGGAAAGCGCCAGGTTAGGTTAGGTTGGGTTAGAACTTGACCACAACGCACGAGCCGAGCGAGCGGAGCGAGCGTGGCGGCAGCGGCCGGCGATGTGACACGCTATGCGCGTCATCAATTTAAAATATGATTATCGATGTGTATGATTAACGATGATGGTTCATTTCTAATAAAACTGCTGTAAATAATATAAAAATAGAAGCTATATTTAAAAGAAAAAGAGTTAACAGGTATAATGTACATTAAGATTATTAGCTGTGCATTGATGAAAAGCTTTTGCTTTAGGAAAATCGCTGTACGCTGCGAAAATAAATTGTAGTGTGTTTAGTGATATTTTGAGTTGAATATTTTGCTGTGCAATCAGTAATTTTGATGGGAATTTTGAATCTTATTGCATAGAAAAAGGATATTTTTTTATTTGCGTTTAAATACTACCCTTAGATAATTATGTAAATAGCCAAGTTACAGACATGCGTAACCCTTAGATATTAATCATTTTTCATTATCTTTTAGAATTAAGTTGATTTATTATTGTATAATCATTTTTTGAATTTATTTCATTTTTACTACTTTTTGTTTTGCCTTTTTCAGTTGTTAATCGTTAGTTTACAGTAAAATCAGTAGTTTCTTATCATTTTATACGTTTTTCTGGTCCTTAAGACAACCCATTACTTAGCCTAGGAAGCCTAGAACCTAGTTTTTCAGGCGTTGTAAATATTTTCACTTTTTATATTTTTACGTATTATTTTAGATTCTTATCTTAGTTCTTAGTTTCTAGTACATAAAGACATATCACTAATAAATTGGACGATAGATTAAGTTTTTGCCAAACTTTGTACTTTAAACTTTAATTAGAGCAATATCGCCCATATCTGGGGAACGTATCATCATATACCACCTTAATACACCTATTCTACACATTTAGTACATAAGTTATATGACCTAGAACCTCTAGGTTCCGAAATAAACACTAAAACCTAGTTATAATTTGATGTGATATGCAAAATGTGTCCATTTATCGTCCAATAACACGAAACCTGTATTACTTAGATGTTTAAGATTTTTTACCTTGATACCTAATGTTATTATGTACCTACTTATGTAACCCTCGGTCGGCTCTTACGACCCCCACGGGAAGAGAAGGGGTGGTGCTATTCTACTCTGCCGGCACCACACGGCTAATCATGCGCTGATATGGGAAACTTTGGTGGTGTTTACGCTGGGATTAAAAAGGCCCTTGGTCCTTTTCCTAAAAAAACAGCCCCCCTTAAAGAAGCGGACGGCACTGTTATTACAGATGCTCAACGCCAACTCGAACGATGGGTAGAACATTATGTTGGTCTCTACTCAGAACCAGTGAACATAATGCCAGAAGCTGCAGATTGCATGCCAAAACTAGCTACCTGGACTGAGTTAGATGATCTTCCTACCATAAGGGAGTACCACAAGGCTGTTAAGCAGCTTAAAATTGGAAAATCACCTGGAAACGATGGTACCCACGCCGAAATTATCAGGCTCAAGTGCATATTACCCATCCTGCACAATCTGTTGTGTAAATGTTGGGAAGCGGGATATATACCACAGGATATGCGCGATGCTAACATCATTACCCTATACAAAGGCAAAGGTGACCGCGGTGACTGTAACTGTTATCGTGGAATATCCCCTTTAAGTATAGTAGGTAAATTATTTGCTCGGTTAGTCTTAATAAGACTCCAGAAACTTGCTGATCGTGTATATCCCGAATCGCAATGTGGATTCCGCGCCCAACGTTCCACAACAGATATGATCTTTACACTTCGCCAACTGCAGGAAAAGTGTAGAGAGCAGAAAACACCTCTGTTTGTGGCGTTCGTCGACCTTAACAAAGCCTTCGACACCGTGAGCAGGGAAGGACTCTATACTGCACTTTTAAACATCGGGTGCCCTCCAAAACTTCTAAGCCTCATTAAATCCTTCCACGAGGACATGAAAGGATCTGTTGTTTTTAACGGCAATACATCCGAGCCGTTCGAAATGCGTAGAGGTGTTCGCCAAGGCTGCGTGTTGGCTCCTACCCTGTTTGGTATTTTCTTCTCATTGCTTTTTAAAGTTGCTTTCGGCGATGACCAACAGGGTATACACCTGCACACTAGGGCTGACGGGAAGCTGTACAATATCTCGCTTCTTAGGTCAAAGCGTAACCGCGATGACTTATTCGTCGATAGCCTTTGTTCGCTGACGATGCAGCCTTCGTTGCTAATTCTCAAAGTGAGCTTCAAGACATTGTTGATAAGTTTTCCACGCGTGTTCTCTGTTCTCAATGTCCATTAATGCCAAAAAACAGTAGTGCTTGCTCAAGGTGGAGAAACACCACGTATTTTGCTCGATGGCGTTCCCTTGAACATAGTTGACAAGTTTTGCTACTTGGGGTCGACTGTGTCGAACAATCTCACCCTCGATGCTGAGATCAATACTCGTATCGGCAAAGCGGCGACCATGTTCGGCAGGCTCAGTACAAGAGTATGGAATAATAAACACCTGACCACAAAAACCAAGATAATTGTTTACCAAACTTGCGTTCTAAGCATACTCTTGTATGGAGCTGAAACCTGGACTTCGTACGCAAAACAAGAACGTCGACTCAACACATTTCATATGCGCTGCGTAAGAAACATCTTGCATATAACTTGGCAGGACAGAGTCACAAACGAGCGAGTTCTAGAAATTGCACAGCTGCCTAGCTTTACCGCTTTGCTTAAGCAAAGACGATTGCGGTGGCTAGGGCATGTGTACCGCATGGAACCTTCGCGTCTACCACGGCGTGTCCTGCTTGGCGCCGTAGCTAACGCCAAAAGAGGAGTTGGAAGACCGATGCTACGTTTCAAAGATTGCGCCAAACGGGACATGGCTGCGTTTGACATCGACCATCAAAGCTGGGAGAAGCTTGCTGAGAATAGGGATGTATGGAGAAAGCGTGTGTTTGATGGGCGTAAAGCTCACGACGATGCCTGGTTCGCTGGTCTCGCAAACAAAAGGCAAAAACGACATCTAAACATGCATGTGCCAGTCTCTAATTCCACCTTCGTTTGTAGAGCGTGCGGAAAGTCATGCCGCTCCCGTATCGGCTTATACAGCCATGAAAAATCTTGCCTCAGACACTGAATAAATCGTCTGTCACAGACGTATGAGGCCAATGATGATGATGACTTATGTAAAAGTTTTTATTGAAGATTATTTTGATATACGGTAAAACGTTGAACAATGGCAAGTTCGTAGAGAAAATTGGTTGCAATTTAATTTCGAAATTGGGGGCGGGGCGCGGCTCTCTTTAAAGTAAGGCTCGTTAGTATATAAGGAAATTGGAATTTTCAAACGACAAGTTTTACAAGTTTACACGGTTCTAAGAAGAAAATTCCAGTTTCCAGCTAGACGTGGGAGTTCAAGAGGAAAGCGGCTAATCCAGTATCTTGCCATTGTCTGCGTTGCGCCAACCAAACTGAAAAAAGAAGAAGTTTTATTTTACAACTAAATAGAATCCTCTAAATTCGCGTAAAAGTTACCCCTCGAAAAGTGACCGCTGCGGGCCGGTTTGTCTCACCCGTGTTGCGTGCTGGCACCTTCTGTGCTGGACATAAAAATCACACAAAAGTTATTTAAATAGTTTCTATACTTGTGCTACGGTACTGACCACTGAACTGGCACCGTTTGTGCTACTTACCTGTGTATCAACTGTGAAGTGCGTTTACCTAAGATTTAGGACTTAGGACCTAGGTCTTGGGTAGTGTTAGTGCAGTTGGTACCAGGTCGTTGGAGCTTGACGAGCTGCAGCTTTGACCATTATTTTGAAATATTATGTAAATAGTGACTTTGATATATACCTGAGAAAAATTAGAGCATCATCGAAGGAATTGACATATTTCGCACATGACATCCTAAACTGACCTAACTCAAAAAAGCAAGTTTGTGGGAAAATGGATTTTTAACTTCTAATACGTCTTAAAAATTAACTATATGCCTTGGAGTTTTGATTGATATATCAAAAAAAAGATTGGAATATCTTTATTTTGTTTATTAAAAATATATTAAAATTAAACATTTTAATTATTAATTATTTAATATTTCAAAAAGCACTTTGACTTATGCCGTTACTTCCCGATATTTTTAATTCTTTTTCGTTTTATGCCTGTATAGACTGTACTATTTATTCAAAACTATCGCGTTAATTCAAAATAAATCAGTTTAGTTGGTCCATGAAAATATGATAAGGGAGTGTTATTTCAAAATAAAATAATAATTTTATCTTTTTACTACGGGAAAATTACTACAACACTACATTTTGACCGAAAAAATATTATTTATTATTTTTAATTAGCTTTTAGGTAAAGTATGTTTAGAAATCGATTTCATAATTACATCACTTCAGCATACAGCTGGACATAGGCCTCCCACAGAGTACGCCACAAGGCACGTTTTTACCATCCAGTCTCTACCATCCGCTCTCTTTAATTAATCGGTCCATATGGCAGGAGGGCGTCTAACGCGTGCTACGCTTGCTAAGTCGTTGCCTCCTCTAAGAACCCGGTAAACCCGGTACGATACGATGTCGTACAAAATCGGTTCTACAACAAATGTGGCCAACCCACTGTCACTTCAGTTTGCTACACTTCCAGGCAAGTCTTGGCTGATAATCTCTTTCCGGACATTTTCCATTAGCAAGGTCATTAGCTATAGACCTTTCCATGGCTCCCTGAGTGACGTGTAGCCTATGGACCAGTTTAACTGTCATGCTATGTCATGGTAATTTCAGACTCAAAGTTAGCTCTTCTTAAATGCAATGTTTGCCATTTTCTGAACTACTTTTAGGTGTACACGTTCGGCGGAGACTGACTCAGAAATTACGTGCTGATTGAACATGACCTTGGTCTTTTTCAAGTTCTTTCCGAGTCTAACACGCCTCGAGGCCATATTTAGACTGGAAATATTTTTTCCATATCCTGCAGTGATTCGGCCATAATAACTATGCCGTCAACAAAACGGAGATGCGTGAGATATTCACAATTAATAATGATGCCCAGTCTGTCCCACTGTAAGGTCTTGAATACAATCCTCCAGCGGATTGGTGAATTGTTTCGGGATATAATTTCATCTTGTCTTACACCTCGGTGTATCTGTATGGGTCTTGATATATGGTTTTGTACTTGAACTGACATTGTCGCCAATTCATAGGCTTCTCAGCATCTCTATCATGTCACCAGTTGACTTGGCACCGCTTCAAGGACATTAGAACAGCCAAGGTTTCATTCGAGTCAAAAGCTTTCTCCATGGTATAATAAGATACTCCGCCTGGTATTCCATTCCGAGACTCGTGAACCACGTGACTAACACAAGCCTACGTCATCATACTTGTGGGTTACCAAAATTACCCACTCTTATGATTATTTTTTAAATCATATAAGATACTGTTAACTAATAAATACAATTTAAGTGTTGTTGTAAAGTTCAAGTTAATACACACGTAAATCTAAATTATAAAATTATTCAGAAATATTTTAACACATTTTTCTGAGATTGAATTTACCCTATAACGTATTTTTCGAAATAAAGTGGCAATACTGGTGACGTAGGCTTGTGTTTCTCTGGGAATGTAAGACCATGTTTTATTAGACTATGGCTTTCTCGTAGTCCACAAACACGGTAGTAAACAGCGGTCGGTTGTACTCTTCTGACTTCTGTATAACTTGCCGTACAATATGATGTGTTCTACAGTGCTGAAGTCCTTCCGAAACCCAGCTGTTGTGACTGGTTGGCGCCAAATCTTGATGCCAGGCAAATAGTTACCACTCCCGACAAGAGGTTATAGACGTGGCTCAGTAGTGTGATCGCCTCAGTAGCCTATACTTTTTGAGGAGTGTTTTGTCTCCTTTTTCAAAATAAAGCCGCAACACTGCAACTTGATATACATTTTGTGTTGTGATTTCTTGATGGAACTCCATAGTATGTTAGTAAATAAAACACTTTTACACTAGTTCCACTATTTATAATTAAAATGCTATTAAAGCGCGACCGGTTTCGTAACATCATCTTCAGGCAACAAATTCAAAAATCAAAACAATACAATATGAAGTAAACGTGGGTAGTGGAATAATTCCATGTCGCAGTGCAATAAAAAGTCACTCAAAATAAAGAATGTCAAGTTTTACATAAAATGACAAATTAATTTAAGATTAAATTACGAATAACATACTGCTACTTGAGCTTGGCCCGGCCGTTTACAACAAAATTACTTAACTTAACTAAAAAAATATAAATTATCTACACCCAACACTGACATAACTAAAAACTACACGTTTTTATAAATTAAAAGTTTATATAGACCTAACCCAAAATTTCCGATCGCTATACTGGCATAAGTCAAATAATTCGAGGTAAATTTTATCAAATGCAGTAATTATTAAAGGGAATAGTGCACTAAGCCAAAACAATACAAGGGATTAGCAAAAAAAAATACAGGATAAATAGGCATAACTCAAAAACTGTCACTATAGACTTTCTTATCTTGGCGGAAATCGTAAAAACGAGAGTATTTTTTTGAATAGCAGCGCGCGCAGCGTGCTTCCGTCCTTCGCCGGCGCACTAACTCAGAAACATCTTTTTGACTTGCAGGGGCAGGGTAGCACGGGCAATATAGACATTTTATTGAATAACTTTTAAACTAAATTATTTACCACTGCGATTGTTTTACCCATTTGTAGAGAAAAAAATATATTATTTTAATACATTATTAACTAGATTTGCCACTTTTTTGAGTTAGGTCAGTTTAGGATGTCATGTGCGATTTTTATTTACGTTTTTAGCTTACCGATTATTTATACCGCCCTTTTGCCGCCCTTACTAAAGACACCGTCAAAAAATGCCTTCCGGACCATAAACTTGAATTCCCATTAAGTTGAATTTTTTGAATTTTGACAACTTCAAGTGCATATTTAAAATGATAGGGTTATTCTTGACAATTTTTAAAGATCGCATGCGCGAAAAAATTGGATTGCCAGATACTTAACTCTTCCCCGAGCCAATGGGAAGATATTGTAGGTAGGTATGCTCTGTGGGTTAAGTTGGGAGCTAATGTTATTTTACTGGTAATTAACTAATTGTAATGATAAGTAACTCAATTATATTAATAAACACACGAAATAAGAAAAAAAAATTGGACCTCCCGTACAAACCGACACATTTTTTTAGTCATTTTTGATTTGTTGGTCCAAAATAAATGTTCATACTTAGATTTTTTTTTTTTATAAAAAACCTCCCTCACACAGTCTTTTCCTACCACTTTTTTTTGGGATAAAGTCACTCTCATCGAAATAACCGAAACATATGTTTGTGTGTTTTTTGGTTTTCACCAACTCACATCTCGACTCAGGCAAACAATATCAGTCCAACGGTCACGCATAATAGGATCAGCAGGAAATCTGTACCAAGCAATGAGATGATTATAATAATGACTGAATATTGGATTCTTCACTTTTTGGGGAATAATTGCCATATACACCACGCTTGGCAGGCTGATTGACGAGCGCAGTACAAGGAGTAGATTTATCCCTCAGTTGCTTTTTATGACACTCACGGGTAGACATGAAGTGATACTATTGTACTCCAGCACTACATGCCAAAAGTTGCTGATAGGTATTATTATTTATTTAAAACATTTAACATATTTTTTCAATTCTTGGTGCCATTAAACCTTAGAAAGGTTTGTATTGGCACATTAAAATATTTACAAAGACACATAATAAAAATAACAACAATGGGGTATTTGATTATGGTGTGCATGGCAACACCAAAATAAATTTTTGTTTTCTAATATTTTCCGATGATTTAACAAAATTACACGATGATATGTGATTTCAGTGTCCATCAGAATGGCGGGTGTATAATCTCGAAATAAATCAAGATTGAATGTATTAAATGTAGGGTCAGGTAGGCTACAGTGACTCGGATTTCTTCAATCAATAAAATTTTATAGATAACTTTGAAGTATCTAACTGAAATTCATATCTAGGACGTATTGATTAATACTCTTTCGTTTCGCATTATCAATTTTTGCAATAACACGATACTTAGGTCACCAGAATGTTTTTTCTAGAAAAAAAAATGTGAGTCACTGTGTACATGTACCTGTCTACACTGACTCAACCCCTGTGGTACACAGTGACTCTAACAGTTTATATGGACTTGGCAACCCTGTCGTTCATGTATAATATTTATTGAAACTATGTATTTTAATCAATTTTATTTGTCAAAGTATTCTTTTGATATCATTACTATTGCCATAAGAAATATTTTACAATTGTCTGTTAATGTTTCTGAAAATAAAGAGATGAGCCAGTACTGAATGTTAGAGTCACTGTGTACTACTTAAATTTGAGCCAGTGTAGACGCCGACGCTATTTTGAAATAATTAGCCTACAAATATTACCAGACTACTCTAAGAGGTAACAAATCTACCTTATTTCTTAGTATTTGAACACAACTTTCGACCACAATAATTACATTTCCCTATATCTTTCAATCTTAAGTGATAAAAATACATGTGGGGTACCTTGAAAAGCATTTTTAGAGGTGCAAAACCAAACGCACATTTTTTTCACAATCAAACCGTACTGGAGTGGACGGATGGTTGGTTTGTATGTGTTTGGTTGTCAAGAGCTACCATTATGATAAGAATACAGATAGATATAGCTGTCCTATTCCGAAATATAAGCGTGAGTCAATGTACCCGCCCGAGTCACCGATCCCTACCTGACCCTACACTAAATGTACGTATTTGTACTTAAATATCTAAGCATCTGATAAATGTACGACATGGATATTTAAGTACAAATACGTACATTTAGTGTACATTTAATACATTTAATCTTGATTTATTTCGAGATTATACACCCGCCATTCTGGCGTCAGAATGGCTGGTCATTTTGAAATCGTTATATCTAAGCATCTGATAAATGTACGACATGGATATTTAAGTACAAATACGTACATTTAGTGTACATTTATTTGATACAGGAATTGTCAGGTTTAGTGCATCCGTTTAAAATACACCCGCCATCCTGGCGTCAGAATGGCTGGTCCTTTTGAAATCGTTATATCTAAGCATCTGATAAATGTACGACATGGATATTTAAGTACAAATACGTACATTTAGTGTACATTTAATACATTTAATCTTGATTTATTTCGAGATTATACACCCGCCATTCTGGCGTCAGAATGGCTGGTCATTTGAAATCGTTATATCTAAGCATCTGATAAATGTACGACATGGATATTTAAGTACAAATACGTACATTTAGTGTACATTTATTTGATACAGGAATTGTCAGGTTTAGTGCATCCGTTTAAAATACACCCGCCATCCTGGCGTCAGAATGGCTGGTCATTTTGAAATCGTTATATCTAAGCATCTGATAAATGTACGACATGGATATTTAAGTACAAATACGTACATTTAGTGTACATTTAATACATTTAATCTTGATTTATTTCGAGATTATACACCCGCCATTCTGATGGACACAAACACTCGAGTCCCTTAGTCGCCTCTTACCACGACCGCGGGAAAGAAATGGGCATAACAGAGTAAATCTTATTTATTACTATTTAGTCTTATTTTATATGTTGCTTTTTTTCAGATGTTCTTAGACTAGACGCACGTGATCGAGACCTGGGCCCCAATCGCGCTAATTTCCAACGATATTACCAAAACCAAACCAATACCAAAAACGGTACTGTTACGGACACATAAGGCGGTATCAGCTTTGCCCTTGCCAATTTCTAATTCTTTTGTTTTTAATTAATCATTTAGTTCTAAGTTTTGCCGCACGCGCCTTCAGCGCCGCGAGCCGACCACCGGCCGCCATTTTTGATTTTCTTTTTGTTTCGAGTTTGCGCCGCCGGAGTGAGCGTCACTCCACATTTTGTAAAATTATTATAGCGGCATTTTGATCCGTTAAGTGCAAATAAACATTGGAAAACGATCGTGGACTGTTTCTATCCATATCCCACGTGTTTAGTGTGCCCCTGTGCCCCACAAAGTGGTCTTCGAACCGGATTCTTGTTGAACCAACGCACGCGCGCCAAACACGTGGCCGCCATGTCGCGCACGCCGCCCCCTTTGGATAGCACGGCGGCGCGCGCCCCGCACGGCCCGCGCATGGATAAGAAGCAGCCTACCCAACGCATCACGAAATCAAGCCAGCACTCCGGGCGCTCCTCATCCCGCGCCTCCACGCGGAAGCGCCTCGAGTCGAAGTTGCGGCTTGCCGAGATTGAAAAAGAAATCGTGAAGTTGAAGCTGAAGCTCGGTCTGGATGAAACAGAGTCATCCCAGAGCTCGCACACATCGTTAACCAGTGAAAAGGGACCACATCGCACGATTGACGAATGGATTGACGACGGGTTGGATTCCCAACAAGATGGCGGCCGCACCATTGAAAATAAAAGTGACCACCATCAGCTTGATGAAAATGTCGATCCATCCACCAGCGATCTCCTAGCAGCACGAGCGGGCGCCGCACTGTTGAAACCCGCGCAGCGCCTCACGGACCCCGATGAGTATCAAACGTGCCGCACCTTTGAAGTTTGCCGACGTGAGCAGCGCACTGTTTTTCACGGCCACGTCGCGCCCGATTGTTTTGATGATTGCCGGCATGTGCAGCGAACTGATTATCAAGGCCATGCCGAGCCCCAACGACGCAGTGACATTCTCGAATTAGCAAATGTCTTACGTGAAGTTGTTACAATACCTAAACAACAGAACAGCGAGTTACTCGCACGATTGGCCACGTCGAAAGATCTGCCCGTCTTCAGCGGCGACCCCTTGGAGTGGTTGGAGTTTAAGGAAGCCTACAATGAATCGACACGCATGTGTAAGTTTTCTGACACGGAAAATATGTGGCGCCTACGCAAATCCATCAAGGGTGAAGCGAGACAAATGGTAGCCTCGCTGCTAATTGGCAACAATAATCCTGACACCGTGATGTCAACATTACAGTTGAAATACGGAAGCCCTGAAAACATAATTAGCAAGATAGTCGCACAAATGAAGAGGCTCCACCTCTACCAGAGCGATACCACAGCGACATCGTTAACTTTTCTATACAAATACAAAACTTTGTGACGGCGACCAAGGCCATTGACCTGCCGGAATACCTACACAGCCCGGAATTAGTAGGTAGTATCCTAACTAAACTACCTACTGCTCTACTTGATAAGTGGGCTACCTACGTATACGATCATCAACATGAAAAGTCGAAGTTCGAACTATTGAATGATTTCCTACACAAAGAAGCTACTACAGCTGCGACCTCGGGCGTTTGTTACCTACCTACTACTCAAGCATACGCCCCTAAGCCCCGCAGATACCCGGCCGTCGCACATAATGTTCTCACAATGTCAATGTCAAACATAACGACAGGAGGTGTAAATACTGCAAGGGCGAGGTGCACGTACTTGACAGGTGCGCCAAGTTCAAACGCGCCCTACGCAAAGACCGCTGGAGTTTCGCACGACTGAATAACTTGTGCTATCAGTGCCTACGCGCGAGGCACGTCGACCCTGCTACGTGTGGAGGATCGCCGTGTGACGTCGAGGAGTGCGGGCAGCCCCATCACCGCCTCCTGCACTGGACTGCGAGACCCCGGGAGCCCCGACGAGACGAGGGCGAGCACGCGCCGCCTCCGCCCCCGCCGCAGCCGCTAGGACAGCCAGGCGGCGAGCCGCGCGGTGTCAATGACCCCGACGATACCGTCGCTGTCGCACACACGACCGCCGCGGCCGCCCAGCCTCGGCCTATTACCGCGAAAAGTGCTAAAAAAGTGTTGTTAAAAGTAGTGCCCGTTACGTTGTGTGGACCTAATGAAGAAATTCACACCCACGCGCTCTTGGATGATGGCGCGACCGTCTCGCTGATAGCAGCTGATGTGGCGGACCGCGTCGGACTGCATGGACAGGTTAGCACCCTACGTGCGCGCAGTGCCTGGGAGTCTGGTGACTTGGTGTGTAAATCAGAGACAGTGAGCTTACGTATAAAGAACAGTGACGGGAATACCTACGAAATGTGTGCACGTAAGCTGGACAATCTTAATTTGCCTATGCAAACCCTATCGGACATTGACCTCTCACAATACGAACACATACGAACATGTGAACCACAAATTTGACTTTTGTTATTGTGATGAGCAACCTAAAATTCTTATCGGACAAGATTTTCTATGATCTGATTGTACCTATTGTTGTTATCAAGGGTAAAGCAGGTGAGCCTTATGTGACGAAAACGCCGCTGGGTTGGTGTGTGCACGGACCTGTAAGTACTAGGTTACGTTTTAATACCTACTCTAACGCCCGATCTCCGTCCGCGCCTACCGCGTCCGCGTTTCTTACCTGTGCCGACTGTAGCGTTCTTACTACCACTGATAACGACAACAGTGATAATGATAACGCACGCGCGACCGCGCCGCCGCCGTCCGCGCCCTGCGATTGTTTTGATTTGCATGAGTTGGTTCGTAAATCTTTCTCATTAGATTCGAGTGTTTTAGCTAAACCGCGTAAGAATAAAGACGAGTTACGCGCTATTGAGATTCTTAATCAGACGTCTGAGTTTGTAGACGGCCGTTGGTATGTAGGATTACCATGGAAGGAGGATGTAGGTATTTTACCTGACTCGCTACCTAACGCACTTAGGCGGTTACAATCGGTAGAACGAAAGATGTTAGCGAATGCGGATTACGCGAGCCGCTATAGGGAGAGGATTCAACACCTACTTGATAATGATTACGCGCGCGAACTTAGTGATGACGAGGCGCGCACCCGTACCCCCAACACTTGGTACCTACCGCAGTTCGGGGTCGATAACCCCAAGAAACGTAAACTTCGTTTGGTATTTGATGCCGCAGCGGCTAGCCATGGTCGTTGCCTAAATGATTTTCTACTACAAGGACCAGACTACCTACAGTCGTTGTATGGTATCTTATTTCGCTTCCGCGAGAATCCTGTAGGTATTACCGGAGATATTAATGACATGTTTTTTACGTATTAAGATTAGAAAAGAGGATCAAAACGCGTTGAGATTTTTATGGTCCGAAGATGGTAAAGTAAAGCACTATGCTATGACCTCGCTTATTTTTGGTGCGAATTGTTCGCCTTTTATAGCGCAATATGTAAACCAGACTAAAAACGCTTCACGTTTTCATGATGAAATGCCCGCTGCTGTTGACGCGATCCAGCACAATCAGTACATGGACGACTACATAGATAGTTTACCTACCCCGTCGGTTGCTAAGCAGATGGTACGCGAAGTTGCCTACATACAACGGCAGGGAGGTTTTGAAATGGGTAAATGGGCGAGCAATATACCTACCGTTTTAGATGATCTACCTAAAGATTCACTTAGTGAGAGTTCTGTAAAATTTAATATTGACAGTCAAGTTACGACTCTCGGCTTATTGTGGTACCCCGCGACGGACGAACTTGCTTTTGACCTGTCACTAAAACGTATACCTACCGATATCTTACAGTTGAAACGCGTACCTACGAAACGTGAAACCTTGCGTATTGTTATGTCTATTTTCGACATTCAAGGTTTCTTAGGGCCGTTCATGGTGAAAGCTAAGATATTATTACGTAACATTTGGAAAGCAGGTACCAAATGGGACGATGAGATACCTAATGATTTGTTTATCGATTTTTCTAATTGGATAACTCAACTGCAAACTTTGAAGGACATTAGAATACCTAGATTTTATTTCCGCGACACAGACGCAGCTGACCCCGCGATACCTACGTGTGAGCGAGACAACACGACGCGCTCGGTACCTACTCTCGAGCTGCACATGTTTTGCGATGCATCGCCTGCTGCCTATTTCACAGTGGCGTACTGGCGACAGATAGACAACGATGGACGTGTAACTGTTACATTTATCGCTAGCAAGAGTAAAGTTGCACCTACGAAGCTCGTAACTATACCGCGTCTGGAGTTACAGGGTGCTGTTTTGGCGTGCAGACTGGCGGATAGTATAAAGAGAGAACATCGTCTGAAACCTGATGCTACCTACTATTGGGCAGATTCGACGACTGTACTACATTGGATTAAAAATGAAAACAGGAATTATAAGGTATTTATTGCCAACAGACTCGGAGAGATAGACGAGACAAGTAGTACGCGAGAGTGGCACTATGTGCCTACCGACATGAACCCTGCGGACCACCTGACGAAGAACACGGAGTACAAACTGGAGACTGGAGCTGACTGGTTCACTGGGCCGTCGTTCCTCCGCGAAGCTGACTCCTCTCGCTGGCCGCAACAACCTGAAACTAAAAAACATATTAATGAAGAAATATTAGAGATGGTACACACTGTACATGAAAATACAGAACGTGACTTACCTGTTCCAGACCCTGAGCGTTTCTCCAGCTGGCTTCGACTGCTGCGAGCAACTGCAACGATGCTGCTGTTCATTGATAAGTGCAGAAAGCAGCACTCTGGACATGGACTTACCGTTGAGCTCATGAAGAGAGCAGAGACATTGTTACTCAGACATGCGCAGTTGGAATCATTCGCGTCTGAAATAACCCAACTGAAGGAAAAGAAAGAGATAAAGCGTGACAGTAAGCTTCTGACGCTCTCCCCAATACTGTGTGAAGATGGACTTCTTCGGCTGGACAGCCGCATCAACGCTGCCAAGGAAGCTCCACCTGAAGTAAGAGCTCCAGTTATACTGGATGGGCGTAACCATATCGCAAGACTGATCGTGAAAGACTACCACATACGCGCAGCGCATGGATCCAACGAGATGGTAGTTAACGAGCTACGCCAAAAGTACTGGATCATAAATCTGCGCCCTACGGTGCGAACTGTGGCATCGCAGTGTCTTATATGCCGCATGAGAAGAGCTGTGCCTAGACCGCCGCGTATTGGTGACTTACCTGAAGAGAGACTGTGGCACCATGAGAAACCCTTCACCATCTGTGGCTTGGATTTATTTGGACCCGTGGAAGTGATTGTTGGCAGACAGAAGCAGAAGCGCTATGGAGTATTATTTACCTGCCTAACAGTACGCGCAATCCACATCGAAGTCGTCACGTCACTTTCCTCTGATACGCTGATAATGGCCCTAAGAAGAATGGGAAACCGCCGTGGATACCCGCGAAGACTATACTTTGACAACGGCACCAACATGCGCGGCGCTAGTGTTGAACTCAAACGCGCATACGAAGAGCTGGACCGCGATGCGCTTGCCTCTGAAGCGCTGAACTATGGCGTCGACTGGCGATTCATCCCTCCTCTCAGTCCGCACATGGGTGGCGCTTGGGAGCGCCTCATAAGGAGTGTGAAAACGGCCCTCAAAGCGGTGCTGAAGGAGAGGACACCCAAGGAGGATACATTTATGACTCTGTTGGCTGAAGTCGAAGGTTTAGTCAACAGCCGCCCATTGACACATGTGTCAGTGGAGCCTAGCAGTGATGAAACACTCACTCCTAACCATTTTTTACTAGGCAGCTCCTCAATCCTGCCTACACCAGGTGTTTTTGATGACCGCGACCTCTGTCTGCGTAAACAGTGGCGCATTTCTCAGCGCCTCACTGATTTGTTTTGGACTCGCTGGATGCGAGAGGTATTACCCACTCTTGCCCCACGTCGTAAGTGGAGTCAAGAGGGGACCCAGTTAAAGGTTGGTGATGTGGTCTTTGTGGCTGACCCATCATCGCCGCGTGGTTTTTGGCCCAAAGGCGTGATACAAGCCGTGTACCCCGGTAAAGACGGACGCGTACGTGTAGTTGATGTTAGGACGAGTTCAGGCGTTAAACGGAGATCGGCCGCGCGTATTGCTAAGTTCCTAGATGATGAGTGTTGCCAAGGCAACACTGGGGGGGAAGATGTTACGGACACATAAGGCGGTATCAGCTTTGCCCTTGCCAATTTCTAATTCTTTTGTTTTTAATTAATCATTTAGTTCTAAGTTTTGCCGCACGCGCCTTCAGCGCCGCGAGCCGACCACCGGCCGCCATTTTTGATTTTCTTTTTGTTTCGAGTTTGCGCCGCCGGAGTGAGCGTCACTCCACATTTTGTAAAATTATTATAGCGGCATTTTGATACGTTAAGTGCTAATAAACATTGGAAAACGATCGTGGACTGTTTTTATCCATATCCCACGTGTTTAGTGTGCCCCTGTGCCCCACAGGTACGTTACGCACTTTTCGTATCGCGCTAATTGCTTGAACGGAAACGTTTCAGCTTTTGTTCGGAAGTTACGCTGTTTAACGAACGTTTCAACTTTTGGCGTGCAAGTCGTATTGCGCTATTTTTTGACAGCGTATT
The DNA here is from genome assembly GCA_024500475.1 of Phthorimaea operculella. Classification (NCBI taxonomy): domain Eukaryota; kingdom Metazoa; phylum Arthropoda; class Insecta; order Lepidoptera; family Gelechiidae; genus Phthorimaea; species Phthorimaea operculella. The sequence continues at coordinate 180,534 of JANFCV010000281.1, read as the reverse complement.
AAACCATAAACGTTACGTTCGGAACGTCTCGAACGCTGTCAAATGAACGTTTTTGTTAAAGCTCGCAGCGATCAACTTTTCTCAGTCGTTCTTCGGTCGTTGGAGGATTTTACTGCGTTTTTATCCCAAAAAAAGAGGAAAAGATGCTCGTGTTGTGTCTCCATACCCTTAAAAGTGCCTATGAGGTGGACATGGCTGACAAGAGTGCCCTCACAAAGGCGGAAAATGATTTTGTTAGAAGTCGGTTTCCGCAAAAGGTATCGCGGTTTTCTTCTGACTGTTTTCCGAATTGGTGGAGAAGTTAAGGGCATTCATGCCAAGGCCTTTCATGTATGCCTCGTGGATGTGGAAACCACCAAGGTTAGTGTTTTTCGGCAACTTTTATTAAGAAGTAGATATAGGCAAGATTTGCCTAGGTAGGCTCTAAGTGACTATTGTTTTTTTCCATGTTTTAGATAGATAGCTGTCATTTTGTGCGACTGGATACTGGGTATCTAATCGATCGAAACCGCATCAGCTGGCCTTGGGCGACCTACAGCTACATACTTATCAATGTTTGGGAAGCTGTATTGGGAAGACCCTGGTACAACCCTGCCTGATTTGTCAGCGGCATTCTCATTCAGAAAGATGACAGGGACAAAACAAGTAAAAATATGGTGAGATAACAATACCTACCTACTTAGATACCTATTTATCATGCCACCTTTATTATTAGTTAAAATTTCATTTGCTCCTAAAATTTGTATATTTTATTTATCAATTCCCGTTATCCCCGGAGAGCGGGTACAACGGGAATCCATTAAAATAAACAAAAACGTTATGTCTGCTGTTGTCCCCGTACCTAAGCGTATTTCTGTTGAGGGTGGGGCTAGGTGTAGCAGACTGAGACAATGTCTTACTATGCCACGCCTTGCCCTATCCTACCAAACCTTCCCTTGCCCTATCTTACCAAATGACACGTGCAAATCCGTGAAAATAAGGTAACCGACTCCTCCTTTGGCCATGTTCTAATAACGAAAACAACGGGCAGTAAAACCATAAATGTCTTGTTGTCCCCGTGACGTGGTCACAAGTCACCGGGGACAACGGGAACACACGGGCTAGCCTGGCCTATATGCTATTAGAGTTTCTAATGTTAGGTACATGGCCTCCTTATTAACAAGATTTTAACATTAATTGTTCAGGCGCAAAATGTCTTCAGTCAATTATTAAGTATTTAATTTTCCTTTTAGGTGTCTCCTGCGTGACCAAAAACTGCATTATACGCAGACAATTGGAGCGAAAACCGCCAACGCCTGCTGCGTTCTCTCCACAATATTGGTCATCGGCATCGAATTGGACCACTCACATAGGAAGAACTTCGCCGCTCGAGCTTACCGAACGCGCTTTTTTGGACACTGCCCGCCGAAGAGTAAGCGCGGGCGCGCGCCACCTATGTGCCGGCCGCGTTCACCGAAACCTTGTGTTCCTGTTGTCCCTGGTGACCGTATCCCCGTCACGGAGACAATGAGACCATTGGTTTCACTTCCCGTTATCCCCGTTATGATGATAGGGCCAAAGAGGAATCGGGTTGCTTAACTACACTCGTGTCATATTCGTCTTCAAAGCAAGGTTTGGTATGGCAGGGCAAGGCGTGGCATGGTAAGATTTTGCCTGTCCCCGTCAGGGGACAACGGGAACACATGCCATGTCCTACTTTCAACAGCAATACGCTTATACTGGGGACAACGGGAACACATGCCATGTCCTACTGCCAACAGCAATACTCTTACCGGGGACAACGGGAACACACGCCTAGTCCCACTCTCTACAGGAACACCCTTACCGGGTACAATGGGAAGATTTTTTGTTTATTTTGGTAAATTCCCGTTGTTCCCGCTCACTGGGGACAATAGGAAGCATTTTTGTTAATTTTAATTAATTCCTGTAGTCGCCGGGGATGCTTTCCCTATTTTGTTTCTGCCTAGCTGGGAGGTGCGGTGAAATAGTTTGTAAATAAAACAAATGTTTATTTTAATTGCCTTTCATAACTGAATTTATAATAATAGAATACAATTTTTCATGCTTATATCATGACATTAGGTACATTTCATTTCAATAACTTATTTAGATTTAGTTTTTATTAATTAATTAAATAAATACATAATATTTTTCTTTTCCCATTTTCATTCTTTGTTTTATTTTATATGTTATTCAATCTGCCTGACCGGCATAGGCCTCTTCCAGTTTCCTTCATTTTCCCATATCGTGTGTCATGCTTATCTATTGTGGGCTTGCTACTTTCTTAATGTCGTTGTCCCATCTTATATTTGGTTGTCATCTTCCTCTGAAGCCATTCCGTGGGTACCATTCCATTTGGTCTTTCATCCATTTTCCAGCCTTTCTCTTGTCAGATGTCCTGCCCACTTCCATTTGAGATTTCTGGTGGAGACGGGGAGATGTCCTTCAATTTAGTATGGCTCCGTATGTAGCTGAGCTTCTTTTTGTCTGTTCTTTATACCTAGAATGCTGCGTTCCATGTTCTGTTTATGAAGCGAAGACCGGACCATAGGCAATGCAAGGCAGATTGCAGGTTTTTGTTTTGCATTCCAAGCGACCAGTTGGCTCTCCAACTGTTGTTGTCCTCCTATCAATTTATTTTGTTGTTGCATCTAAGGGGTTGTTGTTGGCCCAAGTAAATATTTAAGTACTTATTTAGTTTATTTTTCTTAGTAAGTGTATGTTAGGCTCTCCTTAATAGATGAGGATACCTGAAACAAAACAATAGCCATACTTTTATTAAGTAGGTTCTCTATGAACTTAGATTGGTTGAGCTAGTAGTAGGCGGTTCAAACTGTGACACCACTATTTGTTGAGTCATTGGACGACTCAGTGTCTAGAATGCCACACAAAATAAATTCAAATGAGATTAATGGATAGATATAGCTTTATATATTTCTTTAATTAAATTAAGGCCTACTGAAGGCATGCTCATAATATTATAGCCATCATATATATGTATTACTCGGGAAGAAAAAAAGGCAACTATGTTTGAAAGAAAATGCCGAGACCAGTAGGACTCCTTTACCTTTATAGCCACAACATTCCACTGCTGGACATAAGTCCCCCCGTATTGGTGGGTATTGCCATACTCACCACGCTTGGCAGGTGGATTGGCGAGTGCAGTGCAGTATGTTTAATTCGCAGAGAACGCTGCGGCCCATGGATTATTATCCCTTAGTCGCTTTTTACTACATCTAGGGGTATAATTGGGATGATGCTATTCTAAGCTGGCATCACACTGCACCTAACACCAACAAAAAAAAATACCACACCTTAAGGGGGATCTTGCCATCCTGTCTTTCAGCGCAGAGAGGGTGAGATTTGATGCAGGTCCACTATTGGTGCGAAATCAAAACAGGGTGAGGCTAGTTAATTTAGTCCTTCCTTCACCCTGCTCTTCATGTGGTTCTAGACCTGAAAAGTAATACCTTCATCAGTACATACCTAGTATAAAATGACGATGTCACTTTCTGCAGTTCTCAGTCTTTCATGGACAATTGGACACCGCTAACTTCACTTTAACTACACAATGGATTTTGATTTTGTATTTTTAAAAGGTAATTCATGAGGATTGTTTATAAGTAGAATAATATGCCAGGAAAATGCCTACTTCTCATGGGAAAATATGTTGCACCCACTGACAGGCCACTAGTAACATATTATTAACTAAAAGGTTGTTGGCTTTCAGAAGTTACAGGCTTTTACAAGGTCATTTAGGTTATGTTGATTGACTAACCTTGATCCAGTTGAGTTGCACTAAGGAGGGCTAGCCACTGCACTCCAACAGTCAGCCGAGCGGGTCAGAGTATACTTTTTGGCCTCGGCAAACTCCACTTCCTTCTATTGTCCCTACAAAAACACAAATCGTACGTAACACAAATAAATCAACCATTTAATCATTTTGATAGCGTTTGTTTATTCATGTATTTTATTAGGTACTTACAGAAAAGTATGGACAACTCGGTGTCCCACACAGTAGAGGAGGATATTTTCACGGAGAAAAACAATATTTATCGCGATCCCGAAAAACAGCCTGTTTGTTGATAAACGAAACTTGACTTTTTACTTTTTTTCCTTGAAAACTTCACTTTTTCATAGTGTTGTACCCTACGCGGCATGCATAATCGACAATCGATAATAGAAGTAACACTAGTATTTCAAAATACTCGTTGCAAGCTCTAAACGTTCTCAGTTCGGCTCTAGTTCGGTAACGTTTGGGTAACGTCAACGATTTATACGTTCATAAAAAATAGCGCGATAGCATTTTTGGCATTAACCAAAACCGAACCAAAACGTAAACGCACACGTTACGTTCGAACGGTAAAATCGTTGAAAAATAGCGCGATTGGGGCCCTGGTCGACGGATTGATGTTGATCGTGGAAGTATCACAAGTCATCATCACATTACATCGGTTTATGCAGTGTACTGTTGCACAAAGTAAGTATTGGCTAGCGCAACTGTTGGGTGTAGGACTCACCCAGGGTACGCCATAGGCGATCATCTGTTTTCGCCATTTTTATGTATAGTGGAAACATTTGTTTCTTTACCTAGAAGTCCTGATTTGGTAGTAGTAATATAAACTATACATAAAAGGACAGTTTATAGTATCTAAATGTACGCAATATTTTATAAGTACATACAATATTTACACTCAATAAAATTTACGAGTAATTTGTACTTTTATTTCTCCAAATCTAACAAATGTAAAACTTATAGGTACTACTCAATCAATTTAGGTTTCATACAACTTGAATAAGTAGTACCTACCTACACTACATCTATATTTTTCTTGACTATTTGTCATTTCTAGTTACATAGTATTTCCCAGATTCCAGAAATTAAAAATACTAACAAGTATTTCATTTAATAAAAATAATCATACAAAAAAAGTAAAACAGAAATCTAACAATAAAAACATTGCTTTGCCAGCCAGATTCGAACCTGCACTAATGTGTTTTGAAGACACCTACCAAATCCATTGCTGTTGATGTTTGATGGTGCCAAAATATCCTTTGCTATTTCAAATGTCTGAGTGAAGCTAGTCTCGTCGAACGAACACAACCGCACAATGTAACTTTGTATCGGCATACACTAGAGAAATACTATAAAAATATAACAATTGTTTATAGATTACGGTAGTCAGCAATGAATTTTTATCGGACTTTACTCGGCACACTGAAATTCATTGTAATATTGTGTAAAACAATAAAACCACATTAATTCGGAAAATCAGCGTAGCTTACGCCATCTATCGACATAGTTTGGCAGGCACGCACTGAGGTTTAACCTTAAAACAGATTTATTGAGAACGTACCTCCTATGTTTTATTTAGATCATGTACTCAATAAAACTCGAAAACATCCAGACAAAATTAAGTAAATGACATTTTATAAGTTTTTAAATACTTACTACTTCTAAAGTGATATAAAGAACGATGTTTCGTTTTCTATTAAATTTGTATACAAGAAGTATAGTCCAGGCTATGTCCGACATAAATATGGTGTTGGGGCAGCGAGGGAAACTCCAGATTTATATTATTAAAGTTTATTCGTCTTCAAAAATTACACATGCAACCGCCATGACAGATTTCGTAATGTTAGAGAGAGACAACAACACTTCCTTTCTATAAAGCCCACCATGCATTAACCGTGTGTATCTATCTAGCGGGGTCCCCAGAGGTATAATGATGAAATATATAAAAATGAACAGGCATTTCAATGTACTTTACGACTTTGATACTGAAATCCAATGTACCTCATTCCTTTTTGGAAAAAAAGCCAAAAAACTACGTGATCTGGCTAGCGGGGTACTTTTTCATTTCAAAACAAATATAAATTATAATTATACAGTTTGATTCGCCTTCCAATGCACCCCCCAAAACAGGTTTTAAATCGTAAAAAAGGTTTGTTATTTTATGCGAAATACCACAACAAAAGATTTCTCTATCCAGCGGGCTACTTTTGGGGCATTTCACGCGAACCGGACAACCAAAAAAAAGTGAAGTCATGAATTTTGCTAATTTTTTGGTGGATTATGCTTCTAGTGAGTATGAATGCACACACAATTTTTTTTTCTTGTATGATGCGGTTTTCCCGGGTTACGGTCTTTTGAAAAAACTACTTAGGTGGCAGTCCGTACTTTTTAGACCATCATTATTAATTATTAGTTAATTTATTCAAAAACAAAATATGCAGCTTTTAATAGTTAAAAGAGTGAAGATTATAATACTTTTGTCGAATTCCAAATTTAAATTTATTTTCGTATACAAAACCGGAAGTGAACATTTGAAATTGATTTTTAACTAACTTCGACATTTTTTTTCCTCAAAATTTTACCTTTAATATAAAGCCTTAAATATGCCAATGTTACTCAGAAAAAATTACAACGTGATCTAAAATGGTTTAGAACTTAGAGCAGTTTTAGTACATGCATGTCGCATAGTTCGCCGCATCTGTAGGACATGTTGGGGTATGCCATAGTGGATGGCATACCGGCTGAGAGGCTGATGGGTGTGCAGAATGAAAGGTTTGACTCCAAATCAGAAGGTGTATTTTCTTGTTAGTTTCCGGTTTACATGATTGATATGTGTGGTGCGCGCGCACGATCCAAGGTGGGAGAGACGACTGGCGAGTGAGGCTCGCCGCCGCCGCGACTCGATACAAAATTGCTGACAATACACAACGTGACTAGGTCCCTACAATATTCCCCTCCTTTTTCAACATTTTGGCAAAAATTTTCAACATTACTAAGTTACAACAACATTCCAAAAAGTATTACTTATCAACATTAAAACAATTTGTAGGCTACAACAAAAATCATGACCAAACAAAAAGGACCTAGCAAGAACAATGCTACTCTACTCAAGTTACATTCAATGATAACATTGGCTACGCAGAAGTTACGAACATAAATATTTAGGTACAATTACGCTGACTGACAAGTTACAATGAAATGGTACTGAACTGACTTACTTTGTTACACGATGGTTACACGTATAGGTACAAACATTATTTCAGAACTTACTAAAAAATGACAATGTGAATTCTTAAAAATTGCATGGTGTTCTTAAATATTTCAACTTACAAATTCCAACTTATAAATTTCATCTTAAAATTACACGACACTTTCGACACACTGTACGAGTACGACACTGAGATGTTTGCGCGATATCCAAACGCTGTCCAACCGTATTATGCCTGGCATGAACTTCTTAAGACCACCCGGTGAGCCTGCTGAGTGGTTCCTCGCCCTACTCCTACTCCAACACGAGAGCCTTGTCCTAGTTCCTTTCCTCCAGCGTACGTAAAAACGGTGACAGGTTGACGTCGACGAAATCTCCAGTAATTTTCATAACACCCTGTGTGTTTCTTTAAACGCTCGCAGTTGTAATACGATACTCGGCTTCTTAGCGCTCGCCACGTGTGACCAAGACGTGACCGCTACACTGCCGTCAGGGAATCTTCATCGCATGTCATAGTTCGCTCGTGATTTAGGGCTACGTACAACAGAGGCTTATATTCCATTCACAAAACTGCAGGTTGTCCACTCCAACCGATGGCTTCTTCTCCGCTCGGTGAGGATCTGATGAAATTGTCGTGTCATCTTCGATGTTGTATATCCAAAAGTAGAACAGAACACCAGTTAGTCACCTCCAGTAACCCCAGGGGACAGTGGGGGAGTCGTCTCGTCCGGCACATGTCTTCAAAGTTCACGGGAATTTTCCATCGATCCGAATTTTGCTGATCTTGCGTCTTGCGTGTTGCTTGTCGGGTTCACCAATTGTTGGGGTATGCCAGGGTGGTTGGCATACCGAATGGGTGCTGTAGAATAAAAAGCTGAACTCCATATCAGAAGGTTGTTTTTACTTAAGATTTCTGTATTACATGGTTGATAGTGTGTGGTGCGCGCGCACGGTCTAAGGTGGGAGAGACGACTGGCGAGTGAGGCTCGCCGCCGCAGCGACTCGATACAAAACTGCTGACAATACACAACGTGACTAGGTCCCTACAGACATGTTCAAAATCTTTATAATTATTTGGTTATTTTATAGGACGGGTGCAGTTCAAATAATTGTAAACCATATTCAGAGTGTACAATAAAAATCGTTATTTTGTAATTTTTACAATTCTACTATTTTCACTACGACTAGTCCTTTTAACACATAATCCTTCGTTAGTAGGAATAAAAGAATGGTATTTTTTTGTTCCTGGTATGGTAACAGCTGAAGCAAAACGAATTCGTAAGAAATCACGCTCTTGTTCAATACTTTCCTTTGAGCAGTAGTATATCGATGTCTCAGTTAACGAGGATTTTGCCCATTGGTACAATCTCAAAGGTGTAGAGATGGCGTTATTTGTGGATTGTAAACTGGCACGAGTCGCCAAACGTTTAAGGTTTCCCCCAAGACCATCGCATGGACCTTTACCATGGGCAGTGGCATGAAAGTGTAACTGGCACTCGATGTTGAAGTCTTGTTAAAAAAGAACACATTCACAAAGTTGAATCTATTTTTGAAGTGTTGAGGAGCCCCATCGGTGATATATTTTATTGAAGAAACAGCAATCCCGTGATCAACAAGGTGCTGGTGCAGTATTTTTTGGAAACTATAGAATGCGGCCGTATCATGCTTTAAATCGTCTGAAATAATGACGATGCTTCCATGTTTGATGTCATTTCCATGTTTATAATAATAGACAGATGTCAAAAGAGTCGCTTGGTCATTATTCCAATGGAACATTTGAGCTGCATCTTGCACAACAAAACTATAATTTTCAGCAAAATCACATTGAACGAGAATTTCACCTTCAGAGATCGTTTCCTTCAGTGTTTTAAAATACTGTGCTTGTTGCTCAGCTATATAAGCATGTGGCTTCAGTATGTCAAGGGCCTTACACAAGCAATCTATAAACTCATCAGCAGGAAGCATGACAGTTGCTATAGTGAAGCGGTCTGTACCTTCCCATCTTTCAAATTGAATGTTTGTCACTTCATTTTCGTCGTATATCATTCTTAAATGATCTCGGATACCACTTACGCCAGGACAGTTTACGCAACTCTCATTTGGTGCTGTCGTTGTTGACGTTAAATGACATTTCGGTGTTGGATTGGCACACATCATCTTTTGAAGGCACACTTTGTATGATGGAAGATGCATGGTAGTTGCAGATGTTAAATTGGCCACGTCACCTGCATTCAACATTAATTTTACATTCTGGTGATACATGCATACGCATACCATATGTGTTCCAGAGTCTCCGGCAAGGACGCATTGTTTTGGTCTCATAGTAAAAAACTTTGTTAAGCCAACTTTTACGTTCGGATATTCTACTTTGAACTTTTGGTATAATTCATCTATATTGCTCATTAAAAGTTGTTTTTGGACATGCTCTCTGTGTCCATTATCGAATTTTATGGACACAAAATCTTTTTTTCCTGGCATCACTCGACTATTATCTTCCCGAAGATAAAAAGATTTTACCAAGCTCTCAGTTTCGGCAGGTAATTTGCGACCATCGCGAGGATTTGGTGATGTCAAGATCCCAAACTTTTCTACTAGTTGCTTGGCTTTCTTTGCTTGGCGACGAGATGTTGCGAATTCTTGAGCCAATTTATTTTCACTCCAGGACCTTGGTGCAAGAGTCAGTATCATGGTTTTGATTGAGGTGGAAGTGGAGGGGTCATTGAACTTTTCTTTCAGCTGATTTAAAATTTCGTCGTTGTCTGTGGATGCATCTGTTTGTGTTGCGGTGTGCTGGTACTTATCTTCCGGAATAAAAACTTCGTCTTGGGTCGGTTGTGAATAGTTACTTGAAGACTGACTCGATTGTGACTGGATAACTTGTTCTGGTTCTGGGGGCGATTCACTTAGCAGACGTTTCCTACACGACTCACACACATATACGTCCGCCGAAACCGTCCACTTTTCACTCAATGCTTTTGATATTTTTCTAACATTTTTTCTGTTATGACGAGTTAACAAAAACGGATTATAACAGCGATCCCCATAAGATGCCATAATATAACAAAAAACACAACAACTAGGTATAACGATAATAACAAAAACAAAACAACTATAACGATAGAAACAAAACAAAACAAAATGAAACTGTTAAAGAAACGCGTCTAATTACGGAGCATTCAGAGCTTCAACTAAAACTTAACGGATATTTATTTCATAAAGAGAAAGCAAGGCGTCATATAGCTGTCTCTTTCTAACAATTAACGGTCAAAGTGCGTTTATTACGCCCGCGTTGCTTTTTCAGAACCTTAGCCTTTATTTTAAACTCTTCTGTGCGTGAAAGTATTTTTATGATAAGTAGAAAAAACAAAAACTATAATTTAAATTAATATTTAAGTAATCTGTTTTCCACTTTATAATGAACGAACAAATTGCTATTAACGAAGTATTTCTATGATTAGGTGCATAAACACGATTCCTAATAAAGTGGTCAAAGCGATATGCATGTACTAAAATGCTCTAAGTTCTCAACCACTGGAGATCACGTGATAATTTTTTGTGTGTGATATTGGAGTATTTAAGGCTTTAAATAAAAGTTAAAATTTTGGAGAAAAAAAATGTCGAAGTTAGTTAAAAATCAATTTCAAATGTTCACTTCCGGTCTTGTATACGAAAATAAATTTAAATTTGGAATTCGACAAAAGTATCATAATCTTCACTCTTTTAACTATTATAAGCTGCATATTTTGTTTTTTGAATAAATTAACTAATAATTAATAATGATGGTCTAAAAAGTACGGACTGCCACCTAAGTAATTTTTTCAAAAGACCGTAACCCGGGAAAACCGCATCATACAAGAAAAAAAAATTGTGTGTGCATTCATACTCACTAGAAGTATAATCCACCAAAAAATTAGCAAAATTCATGACCTCACTTTTTTTTGGTTGTCCGGTTCGCGTGAAATGCCCCTTGTTATATTTACCACGTACAGACTTGAGAAATATACCATTTGGTTGCATTTTCAATGTACCCCTCAGTTTTGCTAAGTTTTATTTATAAAAGCATTGAATAATTGTAAAATATCTAAAAACAGATCTGTAAGATCAGCAAAAAACATTCAATGTTTATTTATTCATTTATTATTTTATAATATCGACTTTTACCCATCTTGGGTAATTCTGCCAGTGTCAGTGATACAACGTGAAACAACCAATGAATGTCTCATACAAATCCGAGTTAATTTTGTATGGGAGGTCCAATTTTTTTTTCATATTTCGACCCATATTCCATGGGGAAAGTTGTTCAGTTTTACGAGTACCTTGACCTACTTTAAGCTTTATTGGTTGTTTTGTGTGTGATGCCGGCTTAGAATAGCATCACCCCAATTCTACCCGTGGGTGTCGTAAAAAGCGACTAAGGGATAATTATCCAGGGAATGGGCAGCAGCGTTCCCTGTGAATTAAACATCTTGCACTGCGCTCGCCAATCCGCCTGCCAAGCGTGGTGAGTATGGCAATACCCCCCTATACGGGGGAGGCCCACGTCCAGCAGTGGACTGTTGTGGCTGTTAAGGTAAGGTAAGGTTGTTTTGTAACACGCAGTATAAGATTCCAGCGCTGCTGCGCCGGACGAGTGATGGCTCCAGCAGGGAGATAATGGTGTCTTCTGCAGGCGCTAGGAACATCCTCTTGATCTATCCGGAAATGTCTTGTTAAATCTTTAATTGAAATTCTTAGTTCCATGTTTACCTACACTTAGAGTCCAGCAAAAAAAAAGTAGAAATTACATAAAATGGAACTACAGAATTTTCATACTAAATATTGTTACCATTCATAGCCAATGTTGCCATTTAATTTTTAAATTTCATACATAGTGGCGCCCTCATTTTTTGTCTACTCTTTTTTGCTGCACTGTAGGGTAGGTACTTCACTGCTTTTAATACAATTTAAGTTAATCATTGAATATCCGAGTAAAAATTTAATAAATAATTTGATTTGAAAATACGTCTGCCATTGACGGATAAAAGAAAATGTTTATGAGAAGTAAAAGAAAAATACCAGTACAATGGTTAGGGTTGCCACTTTTTTTTTCATGGTGGTCCATTCAGGACAGGCGACGATGAAAGACTATAATGCCTTGCCTAGCTTTACAAAAACTTTTGTTAAACTTATAACGGAAGTAATTATAAAAAAACTGTAAAAGATGAAGGAAGTCTAGATCAAAGCGCAGAGATTAGACTTAAATCTGAAACTGAGCATCGACATAGATGTTAGCATTAAAGTTAGGGATAAAATCAGAAAATAGTTAAGTGTTATTATAAAAATACTAGCTTTTACCCATGGCTTCACCCGCGTGCTCGTAGGGGATTAACAAAGTATTTTGTTTGAGCAGCAAGTGTACCAGCTGCATTGTGATGTATTTCTCTCTCCCTCTATCTACGTCTTATTCCGACGTTATCCCAGGGCGTCCAACGACTCCAGAGTATACGACGCTATCCCGCCCCTCAAGGTCATCCGTTACCTCCAGGGCGTACGACGCTACACTAGGGCATCCACCTAGTCCCCCCTGCCCCACCTAGCTTTTTGTTAACTATGTCAGCTCATTTATTTATTCGGTTAGTTAGTAGTAGTAGCAGTTTTAGGGTCAACCGACCTAATAATATTTTCGTTTGAACCCTTGTAACCTCTAACTTGACATTGGCAAAATTGTCCTTTCCTGACAGAGGCCACTTTTAACAACAACATTGCAACTTTTTTGCAAGCCATACCGACATGCCTCAGAGTTTTTTAGTACAGGGGGTTACATCTACAAGCATGATAAAAAATATTGTAAATCAGGAAGTAAATCAGTTAGGTGATCATTGATATGGTAAATTTGTGTGAAAGTCAACTATGTTCCTCACTTTCATTTCAAATTCCTTGCTAAAATTGGTTGACATTTAAACACACACATAACCATAATGGAGTTTTACGTTTGTACAGCATCCTGTATAAGGCATTATCGTTTTTTTAAAATATTTTTGCATTAGGATACTATTCCACATCAAACTTAGCAAAACTGAGGGGTACATTGAAAATGCAACCAAATGGTATATTTCTCAAGTCTGTACGTGGTAAATATAGAAAATTATAAGTAAAAAACATTTTTAAAACAAGCTTTTATTTGGGTGCGCTAAAAAGTATAAAATAATCTATTTACTAAAACTTTAACTTGTAACTTTTAATGGCATTAAATCTACGTCTTCACAATTTATACGATATAAAAGCTTGTCGCGAGATTTAAGTAGGTACTCGTGTGGTGTTACTTAGTTTAAAAGTTTATTTAAGATCATTTACACTGGTTTTCTAATTTATTTATTGATTTAGACACAGGTCAAATCTCGTGACAAGCTTTTATATCGTATAAATTGTGAAGACGTAGATTTAATGCCATTAAAAGTTACAAGTTAAAGTTTTAGTAAATAGATTATTTTATACTTTTAGCGCACCCAAATAAAAGCTTGTTTTAAAAATGTTTTTACTTATAATTTATTTTTGCTTTTTAGTAACCTCTGGAAAAAAATTACAACATTCTTCATTGACTTTGAAACTGTGTCCATACGGACTACTAGTGCGAATCTGCGAGGCATCGGTCTCATGACTGTCTTACGACAACTCGGTATGAGTGTCGGCCTCTACGATCAGCTTCTTGTACCCAAGCGGGTCAATCGCTGAACTTTATGTTGCTTCTTCATTGACAGTGCCATGAACAGAAGACTAAAACCCCAACACAACAACCATTCAACCCCTAAAAATCTGTGCAAAGCGACGTCATTTACCTCACACTAGTATTTATCTTTCATTTGTCTATGTTTTTACCCATTTAGTAAGAAAACATAACAAACTTAATACGCCATCTAACCTTTAGTCTGTCATATCTGGTTTTATTTTGAGTGACGTAAACGTCACTTTATTTTTCGAGTTATTCTGAAAAATTCCTTTCATTTGATATCCTTATTGTAAAAAGCATAAAAATTTTATTCTGCCATCTTAAGAAGTCCACCATAGTTACCACCATAGTTAGAATGACGTCATCTTGTAATTCGAATAGGTAATTCTCAGCAAGCCCTTTCATCTGACACTCATATTGTAAATTATCATAGGTGGCCATCTTTAGATGTCCGCCATATTATATCTAAATTGTACTCAGCAAGCCCTTTCATTTGACACCCATATTGTAGGAGTGCGTCAAAGATTACTTGTCGGCCATCTTGGATATTCCGCCATATTGGATTTAGAATAACCACACACAATCTAACATGCATTGTCATCTGAGTTAAACGTGTTTACAAAATTTCAGCTCAATCGGTTGAGAATATCTGCTTCAAAATTGAGTTGCAAGATTTGACCCGAACAAACATACATACTTACATACACTGCAAGTTAAATAAAAGCTTTTAAAAGTAGCCCGCTGGATAGAGAAATCTTTTGTTGTGGTATTTCGCATAAAATAACAAACTTTTTTAAGATTTAAAACCTGTTTTGGGGGGTACATTGGAAGGCGAATCAAACTGTATAATTATAATTTATATTTGTTTTGAAATGAAAAAGTAGCCCGCTAGCCAGATCACGTAATTTTTGGCTTTTTTCCAAAAAGTAATGAGGTACATTGGATTTCATTATCAAATTCGTGAAGTACATTGAAATGCCTTTTCATTTTTATATATTTCATCATTATACCTCTGGGGACCCCGCTAGATAGATACACACTAAAGCGGCCTATTCATGTACCGATCCTACACTCGGCCATCCTACAGTTTGTCTGTCCTCAGACAAGTTAAGCGGTTCCTACCTAATAAATATTAACAGTGTCTCTACTTTATTACAGTTTTTTTTCAAATAAATCTTTACCTAATATGCTAACCCTACATTTCTGCTTCTACTTTTTAACATCCTTTTTTTTAAAATTTTCTGTAACTGACTCTACAATAAAAACTTTAGTTATTACAACATCTTTCATTTCTAAACTCTATCCTTCAAAACAAATTAAACAACTAAATTAACAAAACAAAACATCCTGTATGTTACCTACACCTCCTTCATATCATCAATAACATAAGTAACAAACAATAAAAACAACAGAATACCTCAACTCACAAATTATGCAGAATTATCCTTCAAGTAGGTATACACTCAAAATATTGCAACAATAAGCTTATGAAAATCATGAAAATCTAGTATGAAGATATCACAACAACTCTAGTAAATTATAAATCTTTGAACTTTTAGCTAATTGTACAAAAACAGTTATTTAATTGTTTTACATCTATGACAATAATTAAAACAACAAATATTACTCGTTTTTGAGTATACTACAGTCATCCATCATCTTTCATCATCTTACACAAATAGACAAGCTATCTGGAAGAGATCATTGTAATGACATCTGAAAAACAAGCAGAATTAGTAAATAAATAACCAAATAACCTGCTGACTCTACCTCCAGGCAAGGCCATATCTTCATCTGATCTGCAACACTAGAAGTCCTATTTGGGCCTTCTGTACTGTAATCAGTCTTCTCCACATCATAACGATCGTTCCTCTTGACCTTGGTCACCCTGTAGGGTCCTAGGTACTTAGGTTTCAATTTTAAACCTGGTCCAAATTGCGTCCTTTTTATTGCCACAATATCTCCAACTTCATACATGTTACTCTCCTTTCTCTTCTTATTGTAATTTCTCATGTTCTCTTCTTGTACTTTCTGTATCTGCTTCTTAGCGTTTCTTCTTATTTCTTCTCTATTTTCATTGTAGATTTCCGCATCTTCTTTCTCTAAAATTTCCATTATTTTCAGGTCTTCCTTTACTCTCATTTTAGTTCCTGTCAGCAGCTCAAACGGCGTGGTATCCACACTGCGTTGATAAGTACTATTCAATGCACGCTGTACTCTACTAACATGCTTATACCATAGAGACTTGTCTTCAATGCTTAGTTTAGCTAGAGCTGGGATAATGGTTCTATGGATTCTCTCGACCTGTCCGTTTGCTCTAGGTACTCCTGTAGTAATCTTCACATGCTCTATGCTCTCCTCTTCACAGTACTTAGCAAACTCATTACTGGTGAAAGCCGTACCTCTATCAGTAATCAGTCTTCTAGGGTTTCCGAATGTCTGCTGATGTATCTCCAGCATATCCAGTACTTCTCTACTAGTGGTGCTCTTCGTGGGAAATAACCACACAAGCTTGGTGAAGCCGTCAATCATGGTAAGTATGTGATTATACTTCTTTTTTGTTTCTGTCAGCGGTCCAACATGATCCAAGTGCAAAGTATCTAGGGGAATACTTTCTTTCTCTATTGGATGTAAAAATCCTTCTTGTCTTCCTTCTTTTCTAGTTGCTAGTAGGCATGGTATGCATGTCACTATAAAGTCTTCAATCTTCTTGTCTAAGTCTTTCATGTAATAGTCTTTACCTAGTAATTCTTTCATCTTCTTCTTTGAAAAGTGTCCATTCCCATGTATTCTTTGTAATATTTCTTTCTCCATTGATCGTGGTACTACCAATTTCTTTTCATCTCCTTTGTATAGTATATCATTGTCAATCCAATAGTCCTTGTATGTACTTGTTTTCAAAACTTCTTTTATAGCTATCAGCCCTTCATCTCGGTTCTGTGCTTCTTTCATTTTATCATGTAGATTTCCTGTCACCGTGATTGCCACATAGGGGTTCCTGCTGAGTGCATCAACATGTCTCATTCTGCTTCCTGAGCGATGCTCCACTTCATAGTCATATTCACTCAACAGCAATACCCATCTAGCTACTTTGGGAGGTAACTCCTTCTTCTTTAGTGTCAATTCAAAAGCTTTGCAGTCAGTAACCAGCTTGAAATGTATGCCATATAGGTAGTGGCGGAACTTCTTTACGGCTTCAACAATAGCTAATGCTTCCAGCTCGTAACTCGAGTATTTGCTTTGAGCTTCATTCGTTCTTTTGCTCATGTAGTGCACTGGATGCAAATCACCATCTGGTTGTCGCTGTAGCAATATTTTATAATTTAGATTTACGTGTGTATTAACTTTAACTCTACAGCAACACTTAAATTTTATTTATTAGTTAACAGTATCTTATATGATTTACAAAAAACATCATAAGAGTGGGTAATTCTGGTAACCCACAAGCATGATGACGTAGTCTTGTGTTGGTCACGTGGTTCACGAGTCTCGGAAAGAAATACCAGGCGGAGTATCTTATTATACCATGCCGAAACTGAAGTCGTAAACTGTCCTGGGAATCCACCATAGATTTTCCGAGGCCGGTAAAAGTCATATCGTCGTCACACTTTGCCGCACTAAGTCCCGCGAAAAATCCAGTCGTCACTAAATTCCAGGGACCCGCTAAGCGCTTTATCGACGAAGCGCTTAATTTTTAAACCCCATGATTCAACACTCCCAGTTAAACGACTTACCACTTCAACTGATAACCCATTCATTTGCTTTAAGTTTATCGAAAGGGTAACCCTTTTGCTAAAATCCTTTAAAAAGCGCTTCATAGGGGTTTCGTGCGCACGCACTACAATGAAATCATTCGCAAGTTGAGCAAAATGCGGCTTCGCGGCAACTTCGGAGCTTTGACGAACTAGCTCGCCTTCTTGCGGTGCGCGAGCAATAATAGTCCGTATAAGTCACACTTTAGGGATTAAATTTATGTAAAAGCCGATAGGGTAACCCTTTCAAATCACCATCTGGTTGTCGCTGTAGCAATACTGCTGCTAGGGCTACACTTGACGCGTCAGTATGCAACTCTGTAGGTAGCTTCGGGTTATAAATCTTCAGCACAGGCTTGTTGACCAGCTTCTCTTTCAAAGTATTAAAAGCAACTCGCTGTTCTTCATGGAATTCAAAACTTGTGTCCTTCTTAAGCATGTCTGTCAACGGCTTGGCAATCATAGCGTAACTGTTTGATTCCGAAGCTGATCTTAGCGCAGTGGAAGCAAATTAAAGTTACCTTAAAATCTAAAACTAAATGGTCGATCAGCCTCGGAACAACATTTGACTACGATTCGTAGTGCTCTTTACTATAGCTAAATAAAATAAATTTAATGAGAGAATTTTGTTCCGGAAAGTTTCCGGCCGAGAAATTCTTGTTTCCAAAATCTACTTAAACAGGGCCCAGCAACGAATTGCTTACCGAGCGAACGATGACGCCGTTTCTTTGTGAGTTTAAGTATGACAGGAATCAGGTATTCAGGATATTTTAGGAGCGCAGGAATAGGGAATAACCTAAACTCACAGCACTGGAACATCCGCTCGTTCTCGAACTCCTTTCCTCCAATTTGCACTATAGTTCACAGTTCGACATCACATAATGTTTTTAACACAAAATAACTAAAGATTTCTCTCGAATGAGAAATCGGCCCCGTTGGCCTCCAATCATTTATAATTAAAATACGTAGCTATCGGCAGCCACGACGCGAGCCAACGAAAAATGAGGTTATATTTTGCCGGCGGTCGCGTGACTCTCAATCAAAGCGCCGGAACCAAAATCACTTGGTTCACTTCCCCACCGAACAGGGAAAACCACACGAGAAAACCGAAAGCACTAAATTACACCATTTATAATTAAAGTTCGCATCCACGATGCGGGCGACGGCAGAGGACGTGACAATGACAGAGCAGTGTTGCCAGCACCGCGCGCCCATTTTATACGAAAACTAAACAGTAACCTTCAATGTACTTCCTGAAGTAAGATGTCAGTCCTATGAAACTATGCAACTGTTTGTGCGTAGTTGGCTCTGGAAACTTCATTACGGCATCAGTCTTTTCTGTACTAGGTCTTACTTCTCCATCTTTGATTTTATGGCCCAGGTATTCTATTTCTCTGCATAACAGCTTGGCCTTTTTCCAGTTTATCTCCAGTCCATATTGGGAACTGACTTCAAGCACCTGCTTAAGCCGCTTGAGTGCCTCCTCTTCTGTTGAAGCTGGAATGAGAATATCATCGATGAATACGGTTAGAATACCTTTGGCTATGAGCTCTCTGAATATTATAGTTACAAATCTCATGAAGTACTTGGGACACACTGATAGACCAAAAGGAGCACGTAGAAATTCAAACTGCCCATGGTGCGTCACAAATGCGGTGTAAGGAATTGAACCTTCATCAACCCTCAAGTGGAAGAATCCATTTTTCAAGTCAAGCACACTGAAAACTTTTGCGCCTTGTACCTTGTCAATTATGTCTTCAATTACAGGCAATGGGTATTCATCTTTCACAATCTTTGAATTCAATTTCCTATAGTCTATGCACAGCCGCATACTTCCATCCTTCTTTTTTTGTAAAACCACTGGACTAGAATATTCAGAAAAACTTACTCTTATTATTCCATCTTGCAGCCACTTATCCACCTGCTCTTCCACTATTCCTTGCTCCACAAGTGAGAGTCGTCTTGGCCGCAATGCCACTGGGATGTCGTCTTTCAAAACAATCTTCAATTTAATTGGGGCTTCCTTCACTTGAACTGGATTGTAACTCTGAACACACAACTCCACCTGTTGCCTTACCTCGGGGTTGCTGATGTGACCTGTAACCAATTCATTGTTACCCACCACACAATTCACACATCTTATCCATTCATCCGTCTTAGGCACGAGTAATACTTGCGAGTTAACCATGACCATAGCTGTCAAACTCAAAAATTCGCGACCTAAAGTTACATCGTAAGGTACAGCACCTGTTGGTACAATGTGAAACAATACGTCGTTATAGCAGTGTCCATCAACCGAAACTCATAGTCTAATAAAACATGGTCTTTCCTTCCCAGAGAAACACAAGTCAACGTCACTTAGTATTGCCACTTTATTTCAATAAAATACGTTATGGGGTAAATTCAATCTCTGAACAATGGGTTAAAATATTTCTTAATAATTTTATAATTTAGATTTACGTGTGTATTAACTTTAACTCTACAGCAACACTTAAATTTTATTTATTAGTTAACAGTATCTTATATGATTTACAAAAAACATCATAAGAGTGGGTAATTCTGGTAACCCACAAGCATGATGACGTAGTCTTGTGTTGGTCACGTGGTTCATGAGTCTCGGAAAGAAATACCAGGCGGAGTATCTTATTATACCATGCCGAAACTGAAGTCGTAAACTGTCCTTGGGAATCCACCATAGATTTTCCGAGGCCGGTAAAAGTCATATCGTCGTCACACTTTGCCGCACTAAGTCCCGCGAAAAATCCAGTCGTCACTAAATTCCAGGGACCCGCTAAGCGCTTTATCGACGAAGCGCTTAATTTTTAAACCCCATGATTCAACACTCCCAGTTAAACGACTTACCACTTCAACTGATAACCCATTCATTTGCTTTAAGTTTATCGAAAGGGTAACCCTTTTGCTAAAATCCTTTAAAAAGCGCTTCATAGGGGTTTCGTGCGCACGCACTACAATGAAATCATTCGCAAGTTGAGCAAAATGCGGCTTCGCGGCAACTTCGGAGCTTTGACGAACTAGCTCGCCTTCTTGCGGTGCGCGAGCAATAATAGTCCGTATAAGTCACACTTTAGGGATTAAATTTATGTAAAAGCCGATAGGGTAACCCTTTCAATATGGTTAGTGGTTTGAAGGGGTTTCGCAAGGATTTCGATAGCCTTACAATAGCGCTTTAAAAAGCCTTTCGAATGGGTTTTGGCAAGATTCGACTAGAGACAGCAAACCCATTCGCAAAACCCAATCAATAACCCCGGAAAGGCTTACCAGTCCGGTCCCTGCTAAATTCACTTCCGAACCTGAGTCTATAAATGCATCTGAGCACTTTCCGTCAATTGTGGCCTTCTTCAGTGGGTCGTCGCTACGCCGGAGACCAATATTTGTAATATTTACGCTTTTCCGTGGTTTGTTTACATTCTTCGTTTCATCTGTCAAACGCAAATCGTCTTTGGTAGCCAACTTCATTGCGATACCAATGTTACCAACATAGCCGCCGCTTACGTCATCGTCATTGTCGTTGTTCACGCCGTTTTCCATAGACATCGCTGCCGCAGTGAACATCGCGCGTTTCGGTGCACTCAACTTCTGTCCGTTGCCGTCATGTTGCCGTCCTGCCACTGGCCGTCCTGTTTTCTGATTGGCTGGCGCTCTCGGTGTTCGTAGGGCTCCGCTGGGGCCCATCATGGCGTCGTTCTGGAACCTCCTATGCTCGCACTGAGATGAAACATGTCCGAAGGAGTTGCAAGCAAAGCACTTCAGCCCTTTTTCTTTGTAGGGACACTCAGCCGACGCATGTCCTGGCTCTCCGCAGCTAAAACAGCGTACGAAGGGTCTTCTCTGAGACGCCGCCGCGCCCACGGCCGTAGTCTTTTGTTTTTCTTTTTCTGGTGCTCGTCTCATCATTTCCTTGCAACTTCTAGCCTTCATAGCCTCGTAAATCTTCAGCTTTTCTTTGAAATCGCTGTAGGTATTCACACCATACAAAATCACCTTGTTAGCTTCTGAGTCTTTTATCCCGTCTATAATGTAGGTACTTGATAGCCACATAGTCCGGCATTTTACCTCTTTTACCAAGTTCTTTCATAATAAGCATGTAGTCGTAGTAGGTTTCGTCGTGGCGTTTTACACGAGTGCTCATCATTTCGTGTACCGTCTTCACGTCCAAAGTGTCTGCGAATTCCTTCGTAATAGCAGCCTTTAGTTCTTCCCACGTCTTGAAAGTTCTCTCTGATTTTAGCCACAAAGCTGCCGTACCACATAATGACCTGCGTGCCATAAGAAGCGTCTGGATAGGTGACCACTCTAGTATCTCGGCATTCTCGTCTATTTCTTGCACCCATTTTGTCACCGGGTATACACTGTCGGATCCGGTAAATCTTGAAATCAGGTCTTGGGCTAGCTGTAGCGTATTTTGATTGTTCTTTGTAAAGAAATCGCCGTCGTCACCGCTCTGTCGTCTTTTGGGAGGCATCGTCGTAAAATAGTAGTAAAGATCTTCGTAATCGTCGTGAAAATCTTCTTCCCCACTCAGGAAATTCGTCCAATCCGTCGTTACTGTCTGTAGACCGTCGTAAATGCGTCCAAAAAGTCTTCTAATAAGAATCGTGTAAGAAAATGGCGTCGTTCTTCTAAGAAATCTCCTGTGTGCTGACGTCGTTGCACAAAACGTCGTCTTCGTCGTGTTTTTCATGAAAATACGTCGTTCCTCGCCGTCCCTGCTACATCCCGGTCGTGCCCCCAATTTATGGTGTTGGGGCAGCGAGGAAAACTCCAGATTTATATTATTAAAGTTTATTCGTCTTCAAAAATTACACATGCAACCGCCATGACAGATTTCGTAATGTTAGAGAGAGACAACAACACTTCCTTTCTATAAAGCCCACCATGCATTAACAAATACTAAAGCGGCCTATTCATGTACCGATCCTACATAAATAAAACTACACACGGTCAATGGTCACCCTACTCGCAAACTATTAGAAAGAGTTGGTGGGTAGAGTCTGGCCAGCGAGTCTTTGGACGTCAAATAATTCAAATATTTCAAATGGCAACATGTTAACACTGAAAATCTACAATAAAACAATTTTGATACTTAGGTACTATTTTTTTGTTTTCTGCTCTTTAGTTTGTGTTTACCGTGCCTACCGGCATGTAATGTATGATGTATCTACAGGGAGTAACAGAAAGGATATAACAAGCCGAAAGGAGGTCAAGGTACTCATGAAACTGAACAACTTTCCCCATGGACCATGGGACAAAATATGAAAAAAAATTTGGACCTCTCAGAGCAAATCAATCAGCTGATCTGCGATTTTGTATGGGAGGTCCAAATATTTTTTTCATATATCGACCCATGTTTCATGGGGAAAGTTGTTCAGTTTCATGAGTACCTTGACCTCTTTTCGGCTTGTTATACCCTTTCTGTTACTCCCGGTAGATACATCATACATACATACCGGTAGGCAAGGTAAACATAAACTGAATAGCAGAAAACAAAAAAATAGTAAGTATCAAAATTGTTTTATTGTAGTTTTTCAGTGTTAACATGTGAAAGATTTTTAAAATTGGCGCCATTTCCGTGTCCAAAGACTCGCTGGCCAGACTCTACCAACGAGGTTTGGAGGTCAAATTTCTTTACTGCACCTCGGAGTGCTAGTTCAAATACTTTTAGTGACAGGCCTTAAAGTCCTTTTGGCAATCTTTTTTTCTACGTCCGGCCAATCATGCATTGAAAGCCTTTAAAGTCACATTTGCAATCTTTTTTACGTCCGGCTAATTTTCACTAGCCTTGAGTAGTACTAGAACCCCGCCCGTAAGCGCAAGATTAAAATTACTACTTTAAACAAATCGTTTCTGATTTGAGACACAAAGCGATTTGCTTCAACTTTCATTATGCGACCGGCTAAGGAGTGGAATTCCCTGCCAGCGGATCTGATTCCGGAACATTTTATTTGGGCCTTTTCAAGGCAAGAGTGAATAGGTAGGTACTACCTAGGCAAGTATGGTCCAACTCAGACCCCCCAGATTAAAATAACAACAAAATACATCAGTTCACCCTATTTTTACTTATTACTTTTTTAATGAGCTGAAAAGAGATACATAACTGTTATCTGTATCTCTAATCGGAAGGTTGTTGTCAACGGTTTCAATTTAGCTAGTGATGTTACGGTGTCGACTGCATTATCGATGAATAGTGAAAAGGCACATACGAATAGAATAATACCTTTAGGCATCATTTAGACATTTTCCAACTGAAATTCGATTACTTTTGTTTTGATGTGATAATTAATGTCGTTTTCGCTACACGACGTTAACATCATGCGCCACGGTGAGATCGTAAAAGTTTAGGTGATACTCCATTAGGAGGGAGGCCCAAATTATGCTCATCAGCTAGCAGCGGCAACTTGGGTTTGGTGGGCGTGGCTGCGGAAGATGTCACGTACTTTCGTAAATGGGTGGGCTGCATCACGAAGACAAGGTGGCTCATCCAACTGCGGCTACTTTGAAGGAAAAAGTCCTCACACGCGTATCATTTATTTCACAGCGTGGAGATGACGACATATGACAGTTAAAACGTTGTATGCACGTCAGCCTTACAATAACGGCGTGGTAGCGGAAAGGTTCGGCCTTTTTTGCATGTTATACGTAACATATTTCTGCAAGAACTAAATTTGCGCCGCGCCGCTCCTGCCGATTGTTATCACCTAAAATATATACTCCGCAAATAAATAGGTATCTAACGCCACACCACGCAAATCACAGAGCAAAAAAATGACATTCGCGGCCCCCGATAGAGACGCCCTTTGAGCAATATAGCGTGTCAATTTGGTTTACCGAATTGCCATTCCCAGTGTTGCCACCAGCTTATATTTCTCGAACCTGACGTCCTTTTTTGACTCCCACGTGTTAATTGTAATTTTTTCATTTTATGTAGGTAATAGCAAGCTGGTAGGTAAATAATTTTAACTATGAAAAATGATTTAAGTTTAGCACGCATAGTTTCCGAAATAAACGAGTTTTTAGTTTGACAGCTGACACCTGTCATGTAGATCTCGTTATAGCCTACAAAACTCCAAAGAAACTAATAGTCCAGCACGCATAGTTTCCTATATAAACCACTTTTTAGTGTGACAGCTGACACCTGTCATGTAGATCTTGTTAAGGCCTACAACTTTCCCAAAGAAACTAATAGTCTAGCACGCATAGTTTCTGATTTAAACGACTTTTTAGTGTGACAGCTGACACCTGTCATATAGATCTTGTTAAGGCCTACAACTTTCCCAAAGAAACTAATAGTCTAGCACGCATAGTTTCTGATTTAAACGACTTTTTAGTGTGACAGCTGACACTTGTCATGTAGATCTCGTTAAGGCCTACAACTTTCCCAAAGAAACTAATAGTCTAGCATGCATAGTTTCCGATATAAACCACTTTTTTGTGTGACAGCTGACACCTGTCCTGGACCACAGGGAAAAACCGTGGTCCACCAGGTGGACCAGGAGGTGGACCACGGGGATGAAGGGCCATTTTCAGTCCCTTTTTTTATTCAATCTCATACACTCCAAATTTAGGTTTTGGCGACGGATATGTGTATTTTGAAAAGACGGTTGTGGCAACACTTTAGGGTGAACGCACTCTGTTCCGAACCGTACGCACAGCACCCTAAGTGGCATAGAATTTCATACAAAATTTCAAAATATGACGCGTACGGAACGGTTAAATGAGCTATCACCTCAAATGACAAACCGGTTCAAAAACATTCAAAAATGACAGGCTTGTCTTGTATGAAATTTTGACAAAAGGCGTGTCTAGTAGCGCTGCGCGAAAAAGGTTTCATTTGTCTGTGACGCAAATCCTCTGCAGCGATATTGTAGTGTGGTTTTAGGTTGATGTAAACAATATCAGTTGTAACGCGCGGCTTCGCCGCGGTTCTGCGCGGTGCGTTGGTGCGATTTGACCTTTAAAATATTTAACGGAGCTTCAAATTAACTAACATTGTATGGAGGGATTAGACCTTAAGGTTAGATGGCGTATTAAGTTTGTTATGTTTTCTTACTAAATGGGTGAAAAACATAGACAAATGAAAGATAAATACTAGTGTGAGGTAAATGACGTCGCTTTGCACAGATTTTTAGGGGTTGAATGGTTGTTGTGTTGAGGTTTTTAGTCTTCTGTTCATGGCACTGTCAATGAAGAAGCAACATAAAGTTCAGCGATTGCCCCGCTTGGGTACAAGAAGCTTATCGTAGAGGACGAAACTCATACCGAGTTGTCGTAAGACAGTCATGAGACCGATGCCTCGCAGATTCGCACTAGTAGTATGTATGGACGCAGTTTCAAAGTCAATGAAGAATGTTGTAATTTTTTTCCAGAGGTTACTAAAAGCAAAAATAAATTATAAGTAAAAACATTTTAAAACAAGCTTTTATTTGGGTGCGCTAAAAAGTATAAAATAATCTATTTACTAAAACTTTAACTTGTAACTTTTAATGGCATTAAATCTACGTCTTCACAATTTATAGGTACGATATAAAAGCTTGTCGCGAGATTTGACCTGTGTCTAAATCAATAAATAAATTAGAAAACCAGTGTAAATGATCTTAAATAAACTTTTAAACTAAGTCACACCACACGAGTACCTACTTAAATCTCGCGACAAGCTTTTATATTGTATAAATTGTGAAGACGTAGATTTAATGCCATTAAAAGTTACAAGTTAAAGTTTTAGTAAATAGATTATTTTATACTTTTTAGCGCACCCAAATAAAAGCTTGTTTTAAAAATGTTTTTTACTTATAATTTATTCCAAAGTTGCTTCGCAGATCTTCTGAATGGGTACCAGATTTTCACAAACTTCTTTCTTTGTTTTCGATTTCTTTTTTGATATTATAACCATAATCACATCAACCTCACAAGTGTGTGGTGTTTCTCTTAAAACAGTTTCACCTCTGCAATCTAATGTTACTGAAGCAGTACACGTGGATCTATGAATACATCTCCACAGTGTGGTGTTGTTGTTATTCGTCCGATTTTTATTATACCGGAAGTTCTTGTAAATTAAATGGCCGCGGAGCTAGAATTTATTCTTAATCAAAAAGGTAAATCATAAATAACTCCTCTTGACGCATAATGTCCGATTCGCATAATGTCCGATTCGCACAAAGTCCGATTCGCACAAAGTCCAAGCCCAAGTTGTTAGTCTTAACAAAATCTAAATTTCAGGTGGAAGCTATCCCTTCCTTCTTGCATTTGACAATGCAACTCTTTAGTAAAGATAAAAAAAAGTCCAATAACTAAAACCCGACTACTGAGAGATCGCTTTCTAAAAAGTGAGAAACAAGAATTTTATATCAACACACCATATCAACACAACTAAAAGAAAATGATTTTCAAAACTATTAATAATTCTCGAACGCATTTTTTGTACACAGTATACCTCTAGTATGTATTACTAGTACAGAACTACATTACCTACCTACCCTACTCGGAAACCGTGCCTTAAATGCTCAGTTCAGCACCGCTTAGCTCCGCGCAGCTCCGATTAGCGCAGCCCCGCTTCAGTGGAGACTAGAGATGGGATTCTACCCGGGTAAATACCCAAATTTGGGTATATACCCATTCTTACCCGTTTTTTCCTACCCGAATTAGTTTTTACCCGGGTAAATACCCGTATATAAGTTTCATATTTATTACAGCCTTTAAGGTACGTGTTTTGCAAAAGAATTCGTACTAGGTTACTAGAACACTTATTATGTACACGTGCAATGTAAAAAAAAATTGTTTTACGTATTTTACGATTAAGTTTAAAATATATCGTCATTCGTTTATTGCTTTTATACCGGTATTGTCCTGCATTACTTAGACCATGTTCATAGATGCGACTTTTTTGTCCCGCGATACACGAATCTCTCGTTCTTTTCCTCATGTGTAAAAGGGACTTCCGATAATTCCCCGGCCAAAGTTTTCTCAATGTGAATGCGCGGTCAAAGTGCTCAGCTCAGATCATGAAACTGAACGATTTTCACATGGTGGGTCGTAAGTATTTGTACGTTGGTTCGTTTGTGTTTGTTGGGCGGGTCGTACATGTTTTGGGTCGTAAGGGTTTGTTGGGTGGGTCGTTAGGATTTGTTGAGTCGTAAAGGTATGTAGGACCGTGAGGGTTTCTTGAGTGGGTCGTGAGTTTTGTTGGGTCGTAAGGATATGCTGGGTGGGTCGTTAGTGTATAGTGTGTCTTAAAGGTTTGTTGGGTCGTAAGGGTTTGTTGGGTTGTAAGGGTTTGTTGACTCGTAAGGATTTCTTGGGTAGGTCGTAAGTGTTTGTTGGCTTGTAAGGGTATGCTGGATGAGTCGTTAGTGTTTGGTGGGTCTTAAGGGTTTGTTGGGAGGGTCGTTAGTATTTGTTGGATGGATCGTAAGGGTATGAAGTTGGGGTTGTGGTTGTTTTCGAGACGTAAGGCTGTTTGGTGGCTCGTTTATATTTGTTGCTACGTTAGGGTTTGTTAGGCGGTTCGTTAGTGTGCTAGGGTCGAAAGGGTTTTTTGGGTTTTAAGGGTTTGCTGGATGGGTCGTTAGTGTTTTCTAAGTCGTAAGGGTTTGTTGGGTCGTAAGAGTTTGTTGGGTCGTAAGGGTTTATTGGGTTGTAAGGGTTTGTTTGCTGGGTCATAAGGGTTAATTGGGTCGTAAGAGTTTGTTAGGCCGTGGGTTTGTTCGATCGTAAGGGTTTGTTGGATGGGTCGTTAGTGTTTGTTGGGTCGGTAGGGTTTGTAAGTTGTGCCGTTGGTGTTTGTTTGATTTTAAGGGTTTATTAAGATTTCGTTAGTGTTTTCTGGGTAGTATGGGTTGTTTGGGTGAGTTATTAGGGTTAATTGGGTCGTTAGCGTTGGTTGGGCGGTTCGTTAGTGTTTGCTGGGTCGAAAAGGTTTGTTGGCTGGGTTGTTAGTGTTTGTTGGGTCATTAGGATTTGTTGTGTGGTTTTTTAGTGTTTTCTGGGACGTAAGGGTTTATTGTACCGTAAGGGTTTGTTGGATTGATTGTTAGTGTTTGACCAACCGACCCAATCGTTAGGGTTTGTAGGTAGGCTCTTTGGTGTATGTTGGTTCGGTAGGGTTTGTTGTGTAAGTCGTTAGTGTTTGCTGGGTCGAAAGAGTTTGTTGGGTCGCAAGGGTTTGTTAAGATGCCGTTAGTATTTACTGGGAAGTAAGGGTTACTTGTGTGAGTTGTTAAGGTTAGTTGGGTCATACGTAACAGGTTACTGGATGGGTCGGTAGTGTTTTCAAGGTCGTTAGGGATTATTGTCCCGAGCCCGAGCCGCGTTTAGAGTAGGAACACAAATTGTTATAAAAAAGAGAAAAAAGATTGCATTCGAAATTATCTCTTTTTTAAGTTTGAATTAGAATATGACTTTCTTAAAGAGAATCTTGTAAATTACTACTGAGAAACAAATTATTGAATTTTGAATTGGGTGAGGCTTTAATTTTTTGTATTTGTTGGAACCAACCTACAAAATCTTATAATAAATATTCCTGAACGAGGCGCCATCTAGCCCCAAACTAAGCGAAGCTAGCACTATGGGAACAAAATCACTAATATTAATACTGATATATTATTTTGTAATTAAATACATATTTAGACATATATAGAAAACACCCAGAGTCAACACAAATACTCAAAAAACCTTAACAAATATTTGTGTCCGGGTGAATCAAACCCACTATCTGGGCCTGGCGGGCAAGGGTACTATCCAGTACGCTATCTGGATTTTGGATCATAGTCGTCGTAATGACCCAACAAATCCCAAAGACCCAATATTCAATTCTTTATGAACCAACAAACACTAACGACTTACCCAATAAACCTTTACGAGCCAGCAAACCGTAGCGACCAACCTAGCAAACCCTAACGATCCACCAAACAAACCCTTATGACACAAGAAACACCAACGAATCGACCTACAATCCCTCACGATGCAACAAACACTAACAACCCAAGACCCAACCTAAAAACCCTTAAGACCCAGCAAACCTCAAAGACCCAATTTGCAAACCTTTATAACCCAACATACACTAACGATACACCCAACAAACCTCAATGACCCAATTTGCAAAACTCTATGACCCAACATACATTAACGACCCACCCAACAAATCCTT
This sequence comes from Phthorimaea operculella, assembly GCA_024500475.1. Classification (NCBI taxonomy): domain Eukaryota; kingdom Metazoa; phylum Arthropoda; class Insecta; order Lepidoptera; family Gelechiidae; genus Phthorimaea; species Phthorimaea operculella. The sequence continues at coordinate 150,912 of JANFCV010000281.1, read as the reverse complement.
ACGACCTAGCAAACCCTAATGACTCACCCAACAAACCATTGCGACCCAACCTACAAACCCTTACGACTCAACAAGACCCACATAAAAACCCATAAAGACCCAACAAACACTAAGCTAGAACAACTAACTGGAGACAAGAGCGGGGCTTGACTGATGCGAAACTGTCCGCTACTGCGACGGGCGCGAGCTTACGAAACGACGCGGGTGCTCTTATGTGCAAGCTACGGTGGCGTACGAGAAGTTAAACCACCACACATGAAGTCATAGTATGCGCGTATGCATCCACGCCTGACAACTTATAGGTCATTTTCCTAGATTTATTAGATTTAGATTTTAGATTAGATTAATCGTTTATTATAAAAAACATTCTAGTGAAATGACAAATTTGTTCGTTTCTTTTGCAGAATGATGACGATTGATCAAGCGTATTCGTTATCTGTTTATGTGGTTTCGTTTTCGCGGTTTTCCTGTGACATATAGATTCTAAATGTATAGGTAGGTTTACATTACTTCATATTTTAAGGAAAAATTGAAATAGAACGCCTTATAACAAAATTTTATAATTTTATAGTTCTTACCCATGCTTTTGGGTAAATACCCGGTAAAAATGGGTAAAAAAGGTAAATACCCAATTTACCCGTTTTTTCCCACCCGGGTATTTACCCACCGCCCATCTCTAGTGGAGACGCACCCTTACTAATGTGGACGAAGGGAGGAACCCATCGTATAGCCACAGTACATATATCGGCTTCGCTGTGGTATAGCCGTCTCGGCTAGGCCGCCCAGGCATAGATAATGCGATTTCTTTGGAGGTACCACTTGATTTGGTTTGATAGATGACATTCAGGCATTATGGGATCAAGCTATTTTGGTACTAGTACGTTTTGAGGAAAAGACAATATGACCTTCAGTTGTTATAAAATACATGCAAATTAAATTTCCGGCATTATGATTTTCAGTCCACTTGCTGCACATTTTGGGATTCAGTCCTTATAGACCGGAAGGGGTTTTACCAAGAAAACACGGATAAGAAAACCGCGTGTGTATCTATCTAGCGGGGTCCCCTGAGGTATAACGATGAAATATATGAAAATGAATAGGCTTTTCAATGTACTTCACGACTTTGATAATGAAATCCAATGTACCTCACTCCTTTTTGAAAAAAACTCATAAAACTACGTGATCTGGCTAGCGGGCTACTTTTTCATTTCAAAACAAATATAAATTATAATTATACAGTTTGATTCGCCTTCCAATGTACCCCCCAAAACAGGTTTTAAATCTTAAAAAATAATGCGATAATGCCTTATACTGCCTTATACAGGATGCTGTACAAACGTAAAACTCCATTATGGTTATGTGTGTGTTCAAATGTCAACCAATTTTAGCAAGGAATTTGTAATGAAAGTGAGAAACATAGTTGACTTTCACACAAATTTACCATATCAATGATCACCTAACTGATTTACTACCTGATTTACATTATTTTTTATCATGCTTGTAGATGTAACCCCCTGTACTAAAAAACTCTGAGGCATGTCGGTATGGCTTGCAAAAAAGTTGCAGTGTTGTTGTTAAAAGTGGCCTCTGTCAGGAAAGGTCAATTTTGCCAATGTCCAAGTTAGAGGTTACAAGGGTTCAAACGAAAATATTATTAGGTCGGTTGACCCTAAAACTGCTACTACTACTAACTAACCGAATAAATAAATGAGCTGACATAGTTAACAAAAAAGCTAGGTGGGGCAGGGGGGACTAGGTGGATGCCCTGGTGTAGCGTCGTACGCCCTGGAGGTAACGGATGACCTTGAGGGAGCGGGATAGCGTCGTATACTCTGGAGTCGTTGGACGCCCTGGGATAACGTCGGAATAAGATGTAGGTAGAGGGAGAGAGAAATACATCACAATGCAGCTGGTACACTTGTTGCTCAAACAAAATACTTTGTTAATCCCCAACGACCACGCGGGTGAAGCCATGGGTAAAAAGCTAGTATTTTTATAATAACACTTAACTATTTTCTGATTTTATCCCTAACTTTAATGCTAACATCTATGTCGATGCTCAGTTTCAGATTTAAGTCTAATCTCTGCGCTTTGACCTAGACTTCCTTCATCTTTTACAGTTTTTATAATTTCTTCCGTTTTATGTTTAACAAAAGTTTTTGTAAAGCTAGGCAAGGCAGTATAGTCTTTCATCGTCGCCTGTCCTGAATGGACCACCATGAAAAAAAAAGTGGCAACCCTAACCATTGCACTGGTATTTTTCTTTTACTTCTCATAAACATTTTCTTTTATCCGTCAATGGCAGACGTATTTTCAAATCAAATTGTTTATTTTATTTTTACTCGGATATTCAATGATTAACTTAAATTGTATTAAAAGCAGTGAAGTACCTACCCTACAGTGCAGCAAAAAAGAGTAGACAAAAATGAGGCGTCACTATGTATGAAATTTAAAAATTAAATGGCAACATTGGCTATGAATGGTAACAATATTTAGTATGAAAATTTTGTAGTTCCATTTTATGTAATTTCTACTCTTTTTTGCTGGACTCTAAGTGTAAACATTGAATTAAGAATTTCAATTAAAGAGTTAACAAGACATTTCCGGATAGATCAAGAGGATGTTCCTAGCGCCTGCAGAAGACACTATTATCTCCCTGCTGGAGCCATCACTCGTCCGGCGCAGCAGCGCTGGAATCTTATATTGCGTGTTACAAAACAACCTTACCTTACCTTAACAGCCACAACAGTCCACTGCTGGACATGGGCCTCCCCCGTATTAGGGGTATTGCCATACTCACCACGCTTGGCAGGCGGATTGGCGAGCGCAGTGCAAGATGTTTAATTCACAGGGAACGCTGCTGCCCATTCCCTGGATATTTATCCCTTAGTCGCTTTTTACGACACCCACGGGTAGAATTGGGGTGATGCTATTCTAAGCCGGCATCACACACAAAACAACCAATAAAGCTTAAAGTAGGTCAAGGTACTCGTAAAACTGAACAACTTTCCCCATGGAATATGGGTCGAAATATGAAAAAAAAATTGGACCTCCCATACAAAATTAACTCCATTTTGTATGAGACATTCATTGGTTGTTTTGTAATACGTTGATTACTGACACTGGCAGAATTACCCAAGATGGGTAAAAGTCGATATTATAAAATAATAAATGAATAAATAAACATTGAATGTTTTTTGCTGATCTTACAGATCTGTTTTTAGATATTTTACAATTATTCAATGCTTTTATAAATAAAACTTAGCAAAACTGAGGGGTACATTGAAAATGCAACCAAATGGTATATTTCTCAAGTCTGTACGTGGTAAATATAAAAAGTAGCCCGCTGGATAGAGAAATCTTTTGTTGTGGTATTTCGCATAAAATAACAAACTTTTTTAAGATTTAAAACCTGTTTTGGGGGGTACATTGGAAGGCGAATCAAACTGTATAATTATAATTTATATTTGTTTTGAAATGAAAAAGTACCCCGCTAGCCAGATCACGTAGTTTTTTGGCTTTTTTCTAAAAAGGAATGAGGTACATTGGATTTCATTATCAAAGTCGTAAAGTACATTGAAATGCCTGTTCATTTTTATATATTTCATCATTGTACCTCTGAGGACCCCGCTAGATAGATACACACGAAAACCGCCTTAAAAGATTAGTTTTTATATTATTTATTTATAGGGGAGAGGGGGGCGGCTTTGCACAGGGGCAGCTATGAACAAGCTAAATACAGTCTGCGTGTCTTATGCAGTAACGATGCAAACACGGCTTTAGTATAATGTTTACAACAGTCAGCATCCCTGTCATCGACAATTTTTCTAAGTCAACAATAAACGTGGATGTTATTGGCTGTTTTTGTTTTCGGATGAGTTCGATGTATATTTATCCTAATTTGTGTATAATTATATGTCTATTTCACCTATTATTTAAATCCCAGAGTAGGTATATGCGCAGTTGTGGCAGACATTGCAGAGAGTGACATAGATGTAGAATTTCAAACAAGATTTGAAAATGCGTCAAAAGTAAAAACATAAATGTGCAAAGTATCTAACAAAAGTATGCTAGTCGAACACCTCCACGTAATTTGTAAATACAGGTACAAGTTGACATCACTGGTTTGATAAGTTTAACAAGTAGTTAGATAAAAATTTGAAAATGGAACTTATCAAAATAAATAAACCACAAAGAAAACACTCTTCGAGCATCTTCCGTCTTGCTTCCGTCCCGTTCCGGCCCCGGGGGAGTCCTCATAGTTACTTTACTCTATACAAATATTTCTGTCGTTTTTTGCGGGGGGAGAGGTAAAGCTGTCAAATCAAGCTAGTGTTGGAATCGACAATATCGATACTTGACCTTTCGATTAATTACAACAGTCGACTCAAAATTGTGTCATATTATTGCATTTTTAAAAGCAACTTAGTTCACAAGAATAGGATTTTTAATAAATAGAAATATTGGCGCAATAACATCATTTTAAATATTGCCTAAGGTACCTTAAATTAACCGAAATATTAATTTCTTTCTCCAAAGACCAGATAATACAATTATGTAGGTACAATCAATGCAATACCTACTATTTACTGATAATTAAGTATCATAGTAGGATATTTTTTTTTTTTTAGGGATGGGCTCTATGTTTTCCGGTCCCGGGACCGGTAAAAACTACACTTAACTATTTGGTGGGGAGCGAGGGCTCACCCGACCAGCCCAATCACGCCCTTGGGGCGAGACTGGGCTTACGAGTTGTTCGGGGAAGAACGAATCGGACTATGTCTACCGGGTATATGCCGGTAGTTGCCAAAGAAGGGCACAAATGAGGGACCTCCACGTCCCCGCCGGCGGGGACGGCGGTTGCTTGAAGAGCTTGTGGAGTGTGATCTACTCGCGTTGGCTGCAGCGGCTGCTAATGTGATGGGATCGTCATCATCAGAAAGGACGTGCCTGGGGCGGCGTTTGAATTTCGAAGTTGGATGGGGGAAGTAATTGGATGCTTTTACTATGAGGGGATTCTTATGATGGGCAGCGTTGTCGAAAAATCGACGGGACGCTTCTTTCATAAAGTCTTTTATGGTGGGGAGACCTAAGTCGATATGGAGGTTGGCGTTGCGCATGTACAGGGGAGCTGTGTACATCAGGATGGCGGGTGTAATGTGACGAAATGAGATGTATTATGTATGAATATTTAGTACTGAATTGCTACTATTTGCTACCTACACTGATATAATTATTACCTCCTTATTTATAAAATTACGCGGCTTATAAAGTGAGCCGCCATCCTGACGTCAGGATGGCGGATAAAATCATTAATACGTACTGTAGCTTAATAACACGTACATACAGCAAGATTAATTAACTATTTGTTACCTCCGGAGAATGGGCAAAATTGTATGGAGCATGAGAGGTTCGCGGTCAAACATGATTTTGTTGTTTAATCATGTACTTGAGTCCGACAATTACTGCTGTGAAGTTTTACTGTCGGTAGATTCTTTTAAAGTGAATAAAATTAACTTTTAAATTTCAGCCTTTTTAACAGTTTTATATGGTTTTCACTATGTATTTAATGCTGATTATATGATATGATATATACCTCTCTTCGTATGGGACATCAAGTCGTTCAACGACCTGATGAACCCTGGTGTCAGAGTTTCTCAACCGTCTACTGCAAGTAGCAGGCCAATGATATGATAATATATGTGATAGGTACGTGTTATTAAGCTACAGTACGTATTCTTGATTTTACCCGCCATCCTGACGTCAGGATGGCGGCTCACTTTAAATGCCATGTCTATATGGGTTGCCGCTATTTGGAATGATTTTAATATACATTTTGGGAGGTAACAAATAGGTACTAAATCTTGCTGTACGTGTTATTGAGCTACAGTACATATTAATAATTTTACCCGCCATCCTGACGTCAGGATAGCGGCTCACTTTATATGCCGCGTAATTTTGTAAATAAGGAGGTAATAATTATATCAGTGTAGGTAGCATGCAATAGTAGCAATTCAGTACTAAATATTCATACATAATACATTTCATTTCGTCACATTACACCCGTCATCCTGACGTACACGGGGAGCTCCAGTTAGCCCTGCGCATGAACCGGTTTTGGATGACCTGCAGCATATTCAGATGCGAATGGAAGGTGTGAGCATTAATGCTACGCTAGCGTAGGTCATGATTGGCCTGACGCAGGTGGTGTAGATTCTCACCTTATTTCTAAAGGAGAGTTTGCTCTTGTGATTCAGCATCGAATGTAATCTGCCCAAAACGAACGCCGCGCGGTTGCGTACTTTCCTAATGTGGCTACGGAAACTTAGTCTGGAGTCGAGTGTGACTCCCAGGTATTTGGTCTCTTTTACCCACGGGATGGGTTGGCCGAAAAGCTTTACAGCTGGGAGTGACCGGTTTGGTCCCCTATGAAAGTGCACTGCTGCACTTTTTTCGGGGTTGACCTCGATTCTCCATTTGCGGAACCAGCTCCCGAGGGAGTCTAGCGCGCTTTGGAGGATCTTGACTAGTTTGCCGTCGTTTTTGTGGGACGCATAGATGGCGGTATCGTCCGCGAACATGGCAAGGTGGGCGAGCGAAGAGGTTGGTCGGGGGATGTCGCTAGTGTAAAGCGTGAAAAGTAGCGGGGATAGGACGGAGCCCTGGGGACTCCTGCCCGTATGGAGTGAGGGGACGACAGAGAGCCTTCTACTCTGTAGCGAAAACTGCGATCCGACAGAAAGTTACGTACTATAAGCACGAGACGATCTGGCACACCGAGCTGATACAATATATCAGTCCGTTGTGCCAGACCTTGTCGAAGGCTTTCGCTACATCGAGGAAGATTGCTCCGGTGGGGGTCGGTTTATTCGAGTCATTTAGCTTTGAAAGTAGGATATTATGTTAGGGAATTTACTAAAAAACCACCTATACAACAAATCATACATAATAACTTCGACTGTCCCGATGACGTAGTGGTTAGTACCCCTGTCTTCTACGCCGAGGCTCGTGGGTTCGATTTCCACCGGACACAAATATTTGTAAAGTAAATTTTCAAATATTCGTGTTTTGTCTGAGCATTCTGCCTGATAAAGGACCACCGACTGGACCGAAACGGTCGTGAAATCGCGATGTAATAAGAAGTAGGTAACTGCGAAATCCTTTTTATATACATAATAATTAAAGTTAAAATGTCGCACTTAAGTTTAACCAATTTATAGCACACCAAGTCGTCTAACGACCTGATGAACCCTGGTAAGTACCAGAGTTTGTCAACCACCTACTGCAAGAAGCAACCGGGACGCGTCTTTCCGTTTCCTTGTTCAGTACGAGGCATTGCCTCGTACTTATTATAATTATTTTGTTAGCAACGAAATGTGATTGCCTTGCCATTATCCAATAAAATTTAAAAAAAAATCTAGTTTTCTTGTGCATTTTTTAAAAGATTCAAATATTTATAAATAATTATTTGTTACTATTCTGGGTGCTTTCTATGAATTGTATGTATTTATATACAAAAAACGTATTTATGTATTAGTATCAGCTATATAGCACCCATAGTACAAATTTTGCTTTGTTTGGGGCTAGATGGCGCTGTGTGAAATGTCCAGGACATTTATTTTACAAATGAGTAATTTCAATTAACGTGAGCAATATCAATTCAATTTAATATACCTACTTACAATAATTGCAATATCACTGACACACTTCAATTCAAATTAAAACTTATCATGTGATTCTCCTGCCTCCTAATTAACACGAACATATTATACAGGTTGTCTCTCTTTAAGTGGTCTAAATAAAAATCTTGATTTTAGGCATCCTAATGTATCAGTGTAGCAAAAAAACTTACTAATAATTCTGACTGATTAGTGCTTTTAATGGATTGTCTTAAAATATTTACAAATATTAAATGATAAGTCCGCCTTTGTGCCGTATCATGTTCTTATTTTACTGTGTTTCCTGTATTAATTTTAAGAAATATACAATAAATAGATTATACATACATACATACATGATTTTTTTGCTAGATTAGTAGCTTAGGATGCGTAATATCTCATTTTTTTTATTAAGATACCCTGTAATGCTAAGTCTGTGCGTGATTCGGGGATTCGTGCCTTGTACATATTATGTGCCTCGTAATGAACACGCGTTTGTGAGCGTTATAAACCCGTGTCGTTTTGGAGGCATTGCCTCCTACTGAACACGGAAACGGAAAGACGCAACCGGGACCGACGCTGAACGTGGCTCCAAAGCACGGAACCATCTTGCTTCTCGGACAATCAGGAGGTTCAGCCTGTGTGGTGTCCTGACCAGTCTAGGAACATATTCACAAAGTGAAAAATATCAACTTTGTGAGCGAAAGGAATTGAACCCGGAACCTTCTGCGTCACAGGCAGTCGGACTAGTTACTGCGACACATCGGCTGACATCCGATGTCACCCGATCAGCTGAGACTGACATTAAATTTGCAATGAAACTCGAACAAAATCAGGATTTCCCAAATTCCATAATAAAAGTAATTGTTCAATTTCATAATCTGATCATGCCTGCAAAGTTTTCGGTACAGACCGTCTTTACATAGTATAGGTTTGAAACTATGGCGATAGAAAAAGTATCGACGTTTTGTATTAGTTGGGTCACTGCACTAGCTTGGGTTCAGTGTGGCTTGATACTTCAAGTTAAAATTATCGTTTTTTGATTAAATATCGACTGGAAAAGAATATCATTAAATAACTAGAACAATCCCAAACTAACACTCTAATCTTACTTAGCAAGCTATTTACTGTTAATAAAGGCATCGATAAACTAAGATCGTAATTCTTCCCCATTATATGGTGGAATATTATAATTTTTATTTGGAAAATAAACGATACAATGATGAACACCATTGTTCGTTACAAAATAATAACAAAAATAACAAAATACAATTATTTTATTGTAGTTTCACCTAAATAAAAACTCCAAATCAGACATTTTGTACGACTTACTGGCAACACTTATGTAGAATATTCAATCGCAAATTTTATATATTATTTAGTGATATTGTACTGGAGAAATACTTTCAGATGAAAAGTGATATTGTTCTTTTGTAAATTTGTATTTTTACATATTTTTAGGCATTATTAGCTTTACAATTCGGCTTTTATCGGAGCTCATTTGACATGCGCGACTGGACTCGTTCTAGGAAAGATCTGACAGCAGCTGGTTTTGTAATAAAATAAGCCCCGTGGGTAAAGGCCGTGACAGAGGAAGTGCTTCGTATGGCGTCTCCATACCTAGCTTTCCTCCAAGGAAAACACTATAGCAAATCCTTGGAGGAACGCTGGGGATGGAGACCCTATACGAAGCACTTCCCCTCTGTCACGGTCACGGCCTTTGCCCACGGGGGCTTGTCGTATTACAAAAACCACTGGCTGTCAGATCTTTTCCTAGAACGAGTCCAGTCACGCATGTCAAATGAGCTCCGATAAAAAGCCAAATTGTAGAGCTAATAATGCCTAAAAAAATATGTAAAAATAGCAATTTACAACAGAACAATATCACTTTTTATCTGAAAGTATTGTTTCAGTACAATATCACGAAATAATATATAAAATTAGCGATTGAAAATTGTGCATAAGGGTTGCCAGAAAGTCGTACAAAATATCTGATTCGGAGTTTTTTTTTAGGTGAATCTGTAATAAAATAATTATATTTTATTCCTTTTGTAATTATTTTGTAACGAACAATGGTGTTCATCATTGTATCGTTTGCTTTTCTAATAAAAATTATAATATTCCACCATATAATGGGTAAAAATTACGATCTTAGTTTATCGATGCCTTTATTAACAGTAAATAGCTTGCTAAGTAAGATTAGAATGTTAGTTTGGGATTGTTCTACTTATTCAATGATGTTCATTTTCAGTCGATATTTAAACAAAAAACGATAATTTTTACTTTTACTTAGTTAGTGCAGTGAGCCAACTTAGTGCAGTGAGCCAACTAATACAAAACGTCGATACTTTTTCTATCACTATAGTTCCAAACCCATACAATGTAAACACGGTCTGTACCGAAAACTTTGCAGGCATGATCAGATTATGAAATTGAACCACTTTTACTAGGTATGGATTTTGGGAAACCCTGTTTTTTGTTCGAGTTTCAATGATAATTAATCTCAGTCTCAGCTGATCGGGTGACATCGGATGTCAGCCGATGTGGCGCAGTGGCTAGTCCGACTGCCAGCAAAGAAGGTTCCGGGTTCAATTCCTTTCGCTCACAAAGTTGATATTTATCACTTTGTGAATATGTTCCTAGACCGGTCAGGACATTACAGGCTAAACCACTTGATTGTCCGAGAAGCAAGATGGTTCCATGCTTTGGAGGCCGCGTTCAGCCGCCGGTCCCGGTTGCTGTCTATGGTCACTTAGACGGCGGTCGTTACACAACCATGTCAGAGGCCTGCTTGCTTGATTTTAATATCTTGCACGAGTGGTCTCAATCGTGGAAATCCATCATGGCAGGAAAACTGGGCTCCGAAATTGTTCCTGGTGCTGCAATAAAAGGTTCTGAGCTTCCAAAGCTTCCTTCGGCAGATAATGTCCTCTTCCTATAATGTCCTCATCCTAAAATGCCCTCATCCTACAATGTCCTCATCCCAAAATATCCTTATCCTAGAATGTCCTCATCCTAGAATGTCCCCATCCTAAAATGTCGCCATCCTAAAATGTCCTCATCCTATAACGTCCACATCCGTAGGGATTTTTGCCAGGGCGTCGTTTTGCCCTTATGTCGAGCCTCTCTGTTTCGAGCTCCATTGCATATGTCGGCGTGAATCAAAACACGAGCTATACGTCACAATCACGCGATACGCGCGCCTCGCTACGAGCGCGCCAGGTGCGTGCCTCACCGAGCGCGCCTCACGCTACGGCCGCTACGCACCGCTACGGCTAGCAGCTGTGCGCCACGGGCTGCCTACGCGCCAATCCCTGCCTGCGGCCTGCGCTACGGCTAGCAGGTGTGCGCTACGGGCTGCCTACGCGCCAATCCCTGCCTGCGGCCTGCGCTACGTGCCCCACTGCGCGTCATAGCACCCCAGCGTGCGCTGCTATTATAAAACGGCGCGCTGGCGGAGGAGGGATATTCTTTCGCTAGACGCCGACTAGTTCGGATCTAAAAGTTGTAAATTTTTACAATAAATTCATTGATTTTCAGTTAATCAGTTTTTCATTTATTAGCTGAAATAAATAATACTGTGATGGATAACGGTGTTGATGCTGGAGAGGACACTGGTGTGGGTTTGGATTTGACATCAGAACTGGAGAGACGACGCCATGACCCTGAAAAGCAGCCGCCGCCGTCACCTGTATTACAGCCTCGACCAGCAAGGAAGGACCCAAAAATGGCGCAAGTACCTTTGAATTTTATGTCTCAAATGATGGCAGTTATGCATAAAATGACTGACCGTATTACAACGAACAGTCAAATTCAGAATAAACCTAAGATCAATGACATCTTCTTACCTTCTTATGACCCTGATGGTGAAATTAACGTTAGGGACTGGTGCAAGCACATCACCACTGCTAAAGAAAATATGGATTTGAGGATTATGAAATAAGGATGAAAGTAGCGAGCCTCCTGAAAGGGCGTGCTAGGAAATGGGCGGATAGATGGCTAGTTACTACAAATTCCTGGTCAGAACTAGAACAGAACCTGGTTATGACTTTTGAACCTGAAAATCGTTACTCACGAGATGTCTTGAAGTTTAGGGAGCATGTGTTCGATACATCCAAAGATATAACTGAATTTTTATCTACATCCTGGTTTCTATGGCGTAAAATAACAAAGGACAAACTTTCCAGCCAAGACGCTGTCGAGGCAGTCATTGGTACCATCGATGATGAACGCCTTCGAATCGAATTGTTAAATGCAAGAGCTGCTTCTGTTCCAGAACTTATCTCCGTAGCAAGCTGCATACGCCAAAAGCGACCTGCTTCTTCTAATGTTGGGGGAAATCCACCGAAAAGAGGTCGTATGGAATATAAGCGTGACACCGACAGAGGTAACTCCAAATTTTGTTCTAATTGCAAAAAGATTGGACATGTCTTTGACCAGTGTTATTTTAGAAAGAATTCAGCTTCTACTTCTAATAATATTACTCATCAAATTTCGGACACAATAGATACTGTATCTCAATCTCAATCAAAGTCAAATGATAGTCGTTCTTCATCTGCATCCAATAGTGACCCTCGTTCAAAAACGGTTCGAACCCGTCCAAAACCCTAGAACCTGTTCATATTTCCATGGTTTAGGCCACACTTATTAGAATTGCTTTAAAAGATTAAAAATATTTCAACTTCTAATGTAAATCTCGTGGGGAACCCAAAGTCTTTGATCGAAGTCAAAATCGGGGAACACAAAATACAGGCTGTCTTTGATTCAGGGGCCGATTGCTGTCTAATAAAAGAATCTTTTGCTGAAAAATTACCCGGTACGCGTACTCAAAATGCCACATTCCTTAAGGGCCTTGGGCATCCAGTACTTTCAGTGCAATCTTTAGATACAACATGTAATCTAGAAGGCGTAAATCTTGACGTTAATTTGCACATCGTCTCTAATGATGACATGAATGAAGATGTCTTATTAGGGAAAAACTTACTTATTAATTCTGGTCTCGGAGTATTAAATACCGAAGTAGGAGCAGTAGTTATTCATCTTAATAACATTTTGCACATAGAATCTCGCAACATTGACTTTGAGCAATTACAAACTGACTTGACAATAGATGACGAAATAAATCAAGTAAGACGACTTCTTAACAAATTTGAGCATCTTTTCATACGAGGATATCCCAAAACACGTGTAAATACGGGAGAGTTAGAAATTCGTCTCAAAAACCCTAACAAATATGTAGAACGAAAACCATACAGATTGAACCCCTTTGAGAGAGAGAAAGTATCAAAAATTGACCAGGAATTGCTTGAGAACAATATTATCAGAGAAAGTAAATCTCCCTACTCAAGTCCAATAATCCTGGTCAAGAAGAAGAATGGCCAGGACAGGATGTGTGTGGATTTTCGAGAACTTAATTCTAATACTGTCAGATATCACTACCCTCTACCTTTGATTTCTGATCAAATAGATCAACTCTCAGATGGTCACTACTTTTCTTCGCTGGATATGGCCGCTGGTTTTCACCAGATACCCATCGCAGAAACATCTATTGAGAAGACTGCATTCATTACGCCTGATGGGTTATATGAATACTTAACTATGCCCTTTGGGCTTTCAAATGCCCCTTCTGTATACCAAAGGTGTATAAATAAAGCTCTTGGCCCTCTTATTGGAAAAATTGTCCAGATATATATTGATGACGTTCTTTGCAAAAGCACGAACTTTCCGGAAGGTCTTGCAGGTCTGGAACGAACACTTTTAGCTCTTGAAGCTGCCGGGTTCTCACTAAACATTGAGAAGTGCTCCTTCTTTAAGCGGTCTGTGGAATATTTGGGCAATATTATTGCTGATGGAAAAGTACGTCCCAGCCCTGGAAAAGTAGAAGCACTTGCTATGTCACCTGTACCAACCTCAGTCAAACAGGTCCGGCAATTCAATGGACTGGCTGGATACTTTAGAAGGTTTGTGCCAAATTTTGCTCGCACCATGATTCCTCTATATGCACTAACTAAACAAGGTGCTAAATGGCAATGGACGTTTGAACAAGAAGAAGCTCGAAACAAGGTAATTGCTCATCTAACTTCCGCCCCAATATTGACGATTTTTCAGGAAAATGCTCCTATAGAGCTCCACACGGACGCCAGTTCGATGGGTTTTGGAGCCGTACTTATACAAATTATCAATGGACGGCAACATGCAGTTGCTTATTGGAGCCAACGCACTACTGATGCAGAGAGCCGATACCACTCGTATGAACTTGAAACGCTGGCAGTGGTAAGAGCAATCAAACATTTCCGTCATTTTCTATACGGGCGAAAATTTAAGCTGGTTACAGATTGTAACTCACTTAAAGCTTCAAAGACAAAACAAGATCTATTGCCTCGCATTCACAGGTGGTGGGCTTTTCTACAGCATTTTGACTTCGAATCGAATACCGCAAAGGAGACCGTCTTCAACACGCTGATTTCTTCAGCCGCAACCCGGTGAGTTGTACAGTTAACATTATGAACAAAGATTTGAACTGGCTAAAAGCAGAACAATACCGTGACATCAAGCTAAGACCTTTGATTGATGCATTACGCAACAAAGAGAACATCAGCGATTACACGTTAGAAGATGGCATTTTAAAACGAGTTTTTAAAGAAAACTGCATTATTGGTACACAAACATTGACGGTTGTTCCACAGGGTTTTCAGTGGAGTCTGATTAATTCTTTTCACTCTGCATTAAAACATCTGGGCTGGGAAAAGACTCTTCACAAGATTCGTGAAAGCTACTGGTTTGAAAAAATGAATTCCACTGTTAAAACTTTTGTAGACAACTGCATAGTTTGCCAATCATCAAAGGGACGGTCTGGAGCAATCCAAGCAGAACTTCATCCAATCATGAAACCTACAGCAGCCTTTCAGGTAGTACACATGGATATTACAGGAAGACTAAGTACCACAAATGATGAGTACGTTATTGTCTCTATTGATGCTTACTCAAAATATATTCTTTTGTACCACGCTAACGATAAAAGTCAATACAGTACTCTTGCCGCTTTGAAACAACTGGTACATCTATTTGGAGCCCCGGGTCAAATCATAGTAGATGGAGATCGTGCTTTTCTTGGTGAGTTCCAAAAGTATTGCAATTATTTTGGCATCGAAATTCATAGCATTGCACCTGGAGTAAGTCGAGGCAACGGCCAAGTTGAAAGAGTAATGTCAACATTAAAAAATGCTCTAACTGCAATCAAAAATTATGAAGTTGAAGAATGGCATACAGCACTTGGTGGACTTCAGATTGCTTTTAATACTGCAATTCACAAAACAACTGGATTTTCACAATTAACCATATTAACCGGTCGACAACATTGTGTCCCTCCAGAACTACGGAATCTTGTCAACGTTGATGAAGAACGTATTGACACAGAAGCCCTCCGGCACCACGTACAGCAGCGTATGACCGAAGCGGCGATGAAATGGAAACAAAGATTTGATGCCACGAAAGCAGGAATAAAACCATTTCAACGTGGAGACTATGTGTTAGTTAAAAACAATCCGCGAAACCAAACGTCACTCGACTTGAAGTATGATGGACCATACGAAGTGCACCGAGTATTGGACAACAATCGCTACACACTGAAACGAATAGATGGAAAAGGCAGACCAAAAAAAGTAGCTCATGACCAACTTCGCAGAGCTCCACTTCCTGGTCAGCAAATGACCGTGTCGGCGGAAATTCACAGAGAAGAGACGGGAAGTTCGAATGAACCAAATCACACTAACCTTGATTTGCAGAATTTCAGATCACAACCAGACCCAGAGGAAACAGATCCCGAGGCAACTCAGTCAGCATCTGGAGCACCAACAACGAGCTCATTGACAAATACGGCGTTGGAGCAATTTGAAGATATTTGGTGAGAATTTTTCATAATAACTTTAGATAATTATTAAATTCTTGTGTAACACGGCGTTCATGACCGCCCAGAGCACAACTTTTCATAAATTCTTGTGTAACACGGCGTAGATGAGCGCCCAGAGCACAACTTTTCATAAATTCTTGTGTAACACGGCGTATATGACCGCCCAGAGCACAACTTTTCATAAATTCTTGTGTAACACGGCGTACATGACCGCCCAGAGCACAACTTTTGATAAATATTTGTGTAACACGGCGTACAAGACCGCCCAGAGCACAACTTTCATAAATTCTTGTGTAACACGGCGTACATAACCGCCCAGAGCACAACTTCTCATAAATTCTTGTGTAACACGGCGTACATGACCGCCCAGAGCACAACTTTCATAAATTCTTGTGTAACACGGCGTACATGACCGCCCAGAGCACAACTTTCATAAATTCTTGTGTAACACGGCGTACAAGACCGCCCAGAGCACAACTTTTGATAAATTCTTGTGTAACACGGCGTACATGACCGCCCAGAGCACAACTTTTGATAAATTCTTGTGTAACACGGCGTACATGACCGCCCAGAGCACAACTTTTGATAAATTCTTGTGTAACACGGCGTACATGACCGCCCAGAGCACAACTTTCATAAATTCTTGTGTAACACGGCGTACATGACCGCCCAGAGCACAACTTTCATAAATTCTTGTGTAACACGGCGTACATAACCGCCCAGAGCACAATTTTTCATAAATTCTGGTGTAACACGGCGTACTTGACCGCCTAGAGCACTACAGATTCATAAAATTCCGTGTAACACGGCATACATAACCACCCAGAGCACAATTTACTTAAATTTTGGTGTAACACAGTGTTCATGACTCCCCAAAACACTTGATTAGTAACTAAGTTGTAAAATAAATTGTACGTGACTACTCTATCATCAAGAGTACTATAACTTGCACGATGTTTTGCTGTGCTTCAAAAAGTATTCCATTTCCAGATCGACGCAGAGCACGCGTCAAGTGTCAGTATGGCCGTGTCGGCGTGAATCAAAACACGAGCTATACGTCACAATCACGCGATACGCGCGCCTCGCTACGAGCGCGCCAGGTGCGTGCCCCACCGAGCGCGCCTCACGCTACGGCCGCTACGCACCGCTACGGCTAGCAGCTGTGCGCCACGGGCTGCCTACGCGCCAATCCCTGCCTGCGGCCTGCGCTACGGCTAGCAGGTGTGCGCTACGGGCTGCCTACGCGCCAATCCCTGCCTGCGGCCTGCGCTACGTGCCCCACTGCGCGTCATAGCACCCCAGCGTGCGCTGCTATTATAAAACGGCGCGCTGGCGGAGGAGGGATATTCTTTCGCTAGACGCCGACTAGTTCGGATCTAAAAGTTGTAAATTTTTACAATAAATTCATTGATTTTCAGTTAATCAGTTTTTCATTTATTAGCTGAAATAAATAATACTGTGATGGATAACGGTGTTGATGCTGGAGAGGACACTGGTGTGGGTTTGGATTTGACACATACATTGGGCCTGCCTAATACAGGATGTCAGATAGTACATCCCGCATAAATTTTACGGAAATTATGGTATTAACTATGGAAGCCAGACCATCAGTGTCATAGATAAAGTTTAATATCTTGACGAGACCAACATTTTAGATTACAGCTGTCAAAATAAAAACTCGTTTTTCTCGGAAACTGTGCTAGCCAGACCATTAGTGTCTCAGAAAAAGTTTAATATCTTGACGAGACCTACATTTTAGGTGACAGCTCTCAAACTAAAAACTCGTTTATTTCGGAAATAATGCAAGCCAGACCATCAGTGTCTTGGAAAAAGTTTAATATCTTGACGAGACCTACATTTAAGGTGACAGCTGTCAAACTAAAAACTCATTTGTCACGAAAATTATGCATGGTAGATTATTAGTTTGTTTAGGAAAGTTGTAGGTCTTGAGGAGACCTACATTTAAGGTAACATTTGCTGAGATAAACGAGTTTTTAATTTGACAGCTGTCATTTTAAATATATAGATCTCGTCAAGGCCTACAACTTTCTCAAACAAACTGATAACTTAGAACGCATAATTGCCAAGATAAATGTCTTTTTAGTTTGACAGCCGTCACTTTAAGCCGTCAAGGCCTACAACTTTTCCAAACAAAGTGATAATCTATAGTCCGGCAAGTTCGTGCGCGACCTTCCCTAGGGGTACAGACGGTCGGGGGGCGAGGAAGCACGTCATTTTAGTATGACGTGCGGCGCGGATGCGCGCGTCTCCCTTCCCCGCTACATCTCCCGCTACCCGCTGACATCTCTCCCCCCAACGCCTGTCACCCCTAGGGAAGGTCGCGCACGAACTAGCCGGACTATAGCATGCGTATTTTCCGAGATAAATCGACACCTGATTCGAAGAACATTGTAACTCAAAAATGCAAACTTTACAGGGGAGCCGTTTGAAGATTTGGGTATCGGTTTTTGAACGTTAAAATCTTTTGAGTTACGCAAATTTCACAAGTTTTGTGTGATTTTAGATAAAAATGTTTGGTCTTTTAGGGGATAAATACCATTTATTTCATAAATCATCAGAAACCCCAGAAAAATCGCTTTTTCGTTAAGTTACAATGTTCTGGTATTGTGATACTAATAATTTTGAGTCTTTAAAACATTGTAACTGTACGTTACAAACTTATAGTTTTAAAATCAGATGACGAATTATAAGCTGAATAACATTGTAACTAATACTTACAACCATAATTTTTTGCACATACTCAAACAAAATTTGCCACAAAACATTGTAATAGGTTGTTACAAACTGGTTTTTAACATTACTTCTAAGAAAATTTGCGTTATAACATTGTAAGAAAGAAAAACGAGGTTAAACGTAGTAAAAATGTGATTGTTATTTTGTAATTCAATTTGTTTTTAATAATTTAATTTTCTTTACAACAATTCTGAAGAAAGATTGATATAAGAAAAACAGTTACTTCATCTGAAATAGCTATGTAAGTGCGTTTTTCCATATATAAAATTACACCACGAAAAAACATTAGCTTCACACAAATACTACGAGCTGTAATGACTAACAAGCTATACTTATTGAGAGAAACCGTTCCAGTCAACAAACAGGAAAATAAATATGGCGAAAGTGGTGATACGAGTACTCTAGATTGAAAGCCAGTACCAAAATCCATCACGAGTGCGTATTGTATGATTTCGTTATGTCTTAAAGTCAGAGCAATTCACTAACGTGTGCTTTCTACGCTAATGTAGGTGCTAACAAAAGTAACTGTGCATAAAAAAGAAGTTGTACAGAGACCCACAGAGTTTGTCATGCCCAGTATAAAACTTCAAGATTGTATCCGAAATACTGAAATCTGATGCCGTGTAAAGGTGAAAGATGTACGTAAAAAGATAACTAAGCTCAACATGGGCAACATAAGCAGGATGTGGGCAGGAAAATTTGCTAGATGTGATGTGTTTGGAAGATGTGAGATACAACAAGGCAGTGACTGAGAGACAGCTAAGGGACGAAAAGTGGCTAATGGGCAGATCATCGACCCGATGTTCAGATAATAGAGTAATATCGATACCTCTGGGTTCAAAGAGCGTAAACGCCAAAACACGACTTTTCAGGAGAGCAAAAAAACGAAAAATTAAAAAGTATTTTTGGCATAACTTTATTATTTCTATAGCTATTAAAATGATATAAAGACACTTATACATCAAATTTGAAGGTGCATAATCGTGAAAATAACAAAATAAAGAAAGTCTAACAGTTTCAAAGATAGATTGGATATACGCCCCAAAAATCTACATTATAATGCCACTTACGCCCCAAAAATTGGCCTGTACGTAGTTACCCACTTGATACGCCCCGGATTAAATAAAACGCAGGGCGTAAACACCAGGCACTCCCATTCAATTTAGATCGTTTTTGCTAGAAATTCTTTACTTTCTCGATTTAGTTAGTTATAAATTAGACCAAAGGGTTCACAAGTAAAATCTGATAGACTTTCAAGAAAACATAGACCAGTTTTAATGACCTACAACAGCATTACAGTATTTTCCGACTGGAGCAGCTCATCAGGGTATCTCACGCGTACACACTCCATTAGTTGTTTTCAGATTGATCTCCTGACGTGAGCGATAGATATTATTTCTTCGTTTATCATCAATGATCCGCTTGGAAACTGGATTTAAGGTTATGGCGAACACAACATAAAAATTTGAGTCGTTAATTGTCTAATTAAAAATAATCAAACTCTTGCCGTTAATTTACATGCACTAAAATCCAAAAGGCTTCACTTATGTATTTGAAAAGCCGGATTAGCCTTCTTCTAATCTACTACTTTAACATCGTAGGTGTCGTTCGCATTACATTATTCTACTAAGTTAGTTGTATGTTTATTTAAAACTAAAGCAGTTTCACGTTTTATTGCCAATTTGCATCAAACTCTCTCACAAAAAATGGGTTGGCCGGAAGAGATCTTTTTGTTAAATATTTTTTCTGTATTTTAATAGAAAAAAACAATATATCAGCTGGTTTCGTCAGCTCCATATTCATCGTTCTGAATATTGGACAAGTAAATAGGGCTATCCAAATTTAAGCGTTGCTACATCAAATGACCAACTAGATCGATAACAGAGACTTGAAATACTAATGTTATAAAATCTGCACGCACAGGAGATTGAATAAAACCATCTTAGCTTTTGCTATTCACAGCACTTGTTAGTTTTCCTATAAATGCAAACGTTATCCGGAGTCTGCATACACCGTTTCAGTGAAACTG
The DNA here is from genome assembly GCA_024500475.1 of Phthorimaea operculella. Taxonomy (NCBI): domain Eukaryota; kingdom Metazoa; phylum Arthropoda; class Insecta; order Lepidoptera; family Gelechiidae; genus Phthorimaea; species Phthorimaea operculella. The sequence continues at coordinate 130,562 of JANFCV010000281.1, read as the reverse complement.
ACGTCTCAATCGCACTCTCCATCTCCTTGCCAAAAAGGCTCGAGCTAATCTAGTCCGATAGATGGCAAAACATCGCTGACACTTGCATCCAGTGATGTATGAACCAGCTGCTGCCTATCGTTCTGGCCTTTCACTTAAACTAGATGAAGGAGTCACCTACACCTTACACTTGGGACCAGCCTACGGTTCTGGTCCTGTAAGACCAAACAAATTTTTCGTATGTACCAGCACTATCTCACTGTAATAGGGGTAACTACTTCATCTTGGTCACCTACAACGGAACGGCTTTTTATGCCCGTCGTGCTGACCGAGCGATAGTGTATCAAGCAAGGTCCAGTCCAGTGTTGCAAATGTCAGTAGTTTCAACACAGCTACAACTGTAACCACCGCAAGTTTATGTGCGTGAGCATCACTGCCATGCCATCATGAACATGTTCCAACTATGATAGCACGCATCTAGCCCGATTGATTGATCCGTACTATATCGGGTGAAATTTTACTAGTGACCGATAGCAAAAACTCAGAACCGGCTGGTGATAAGGAACACCTTTCCCCAAGGAACATAGGTTGAAATGCGAAAAAATTTTTTGGACCTCCCATACAAACTGCCGATCAGCTGATTTCAGTTACTATGGTCCAACATTTTTTTTCGTATTTCGACCTATGTTCCTTGGGGAAAGTTGTTCCTTATCACTAGCCGGTGCTGAGTTTTCGCTATCGGTCACTAGTAAAATTTCACCCTATATAGCAGCACGAGTCCAACGCGACAAGATTCGTTATAGTGAACAACAGCGACCCTCCCCTCCGGACAATGGAAGAGGCAGAAGCCAAGGAGAAGTCATACAAAGCTACGTCACATCGCGAAAATTTCGAAACGTCAAAGGACTTTATAACATTATAATGTATACTTGCGATTGTTCCCGCATGATGAAACTTTGTAGTAGACGTAGACATAGTTCTAAACAAAACACTTGTACTCGTTTCACTTAAATTTGCTCGCTTAACCCAACCAATTTCACTCACATGAGAATCTTCAGGGGGATTTTTATGTTTTGCCTTTGTTGTTAGTTGCGATGATTTATGTAAACTTTCGATGTTTTTATCTTTATTTATGAAAAATAAATATAATATATAGTACAATGTGATAGTATAAAACATAAAAATCCCCCTGAAGATGCTCATGAGAGTGAAACTGGTTGGGTTAAACCAGCAAATATAAGTGAAGGAGTACAAGAATTTTATATACAACTATGACTTCATGACAAGATCCTTAGAAAATGTGGTCTCTCGCCTAGGAAATCAGGGCTGTAACGGAGGTTCAAGCCCCGTTCTGCACAAATACGTTGGACGTAAACACCATTATTTGTATAAAAATAGATGAATATTAGGGCGTAAAAGTCAAAATTAGTGGAAGGTTTGAAATGTTTTTGAGCGTAAACACCATTATTTATATAAAAATAAATAAAATCTAGGGCGTAAAAGTCAAATTGTTGGAAGGTTTCAAATATTTTTGTGGCGTAACTGCCATGTTAGCCCCGTCATAGGCTTATACGCCCCTTAGTGTTTTGAAACAAAACGTTTACAACCTCAAAATTTTGAACATTTGAAACCGAAATCCTTTACTACCCAAATTCACCCAAAAGTGCCTTCTTTAGTCATAATTTCCTTAGGGCGTAACCACCAATTTTTGCGGAATTCGAAAATTTTAAATATACAGATCGATAGAGGAGAAAAAACTGAATAGGACTGCATTAAAAAGTCATTTTCGCCAAAATGGCGTTTACGCCCTTTGAGCCCAGAGGTATCGATATTACAAATGTGTTTTAAATAAGTAATGGTGATGAAAGTGCAATTTAGCAATGCTGCCTTATTAAACTATTTTTTTCGTTTTGTTTATTTTCTCTATTTGTGCAATAAATGTTGGAATCAATTCACATTTTGTGATATTTTGATAGCTTCTTTTAATTTCGTGAGCACATTGTGTGCTATATGGAGAGGATCGAAAAGAATGACACAGCAAAGAAGTGTCATACTGGATTTGGAGTGTTTAGGAAAGTTTTGCGAAATAAAACATGGCATTGTTATTCGTTTCACAAACAGTAAAATATAACGAGGCTAGGTAAGGCAGTCAAGAGCGTGACATGCTGGATGGCATTCTCTGGCATTATCATTCATTTATAAGGTATCTCCATGGTAATGAAAATAAAAGAAAATATTCGCAAGGGGAATTAAACTATTATCCTGTGAGGCAGAGGTAAAAATGAAACATATTTATTTATTAATTTTACTCCTCCTCCTACGGTATACCTCATACTAAAAATAGAGGAGCCATCCTTGGCGTAACTTGTTTAAAACGTACTAAAAATCGTATGGTACATACATGGAGGCACTATTTGGCTTGCTACAATTGTTTCAAAACTAGTTTTGTTGCTCATACATAACCTGATATTGATTAAAAAATTTTTAGAAAAACGCTTACTTACAAATATAAAATATAATGTGGTATTCAAATTTAAACACGAGACGTTAATTTAGGAGAAGGTTGTTCATGAAACATCAAAATGTGTCCTGAAAAATGTGCGCTCAAAAAATAATATACATTGATATCAATACCTAAAAGTTAATTTTTTTATATCGATATTGTAAAAGATTGTTTTATTGTAGTAAAAGTATATGAAAAAATCTAGATAATGGCAAACAAAAGGTCAATAATTTGAAATACTACTTCAGAATACACTTTCATTTCGTAGACATAACGTTGTATCTTGTTTTACTAGCGCTGAAAACTGCTTCTTTTTGTAGTCAATCGGATAAAAATTGAGAGTTAAAAAATTGTATCAGCATATACGCTACAAAGTATAACTAAAAATGTTGATTTGTTCAAGTCAAAAACATTGTAACTATTGTATACAATCTTTTAACTACGAAAAATTGATAACATCATAAAAATTGCAGTATTGTAACTTTAATTACAGTCTTTTTATGACTAAAAGTTGTGAAAAGTTGGAAAAGTGTACTTTGGAAAACCTAGTAGGTTACCTAGGACCATGTTTTATACATCAAAATGTGCGTATTGGAGCGTGGAATCCAAAAATACAATAGTTATATAACATTGTAATTATGGGTTACAATGTTCTTAGAATCAGGTGTCGAAATGAGTAGTTTGACAGCTGTCACCTTAAATGTAGGTCTCGTCAAGATATTAAACTTTTTCTGAGACACTAATGGTCTGGCTAGCACAGTTTCCGAGATAAACGAGTTTTTATTTTGACAGCTGTAATCTAAAATGTTGGTCTCGTCAAGAATCTTGACTCAAGATATTAACTTTTATCTATGACACTGATGGTCTGGCTTGCATAGTTTCCCGGATAAACGAGGTTTTAGTTTGACAGCTGTCACCTAAAATGTAGACTCGTCAAGATATTAAACTATTTCTACGACACTGATGGTCTGGCTTGCATTATTTCCGAGATAAACGAGTTTTTAGTTTGAGAGCTGTCACATGAAATGTTAGGGAGGTGGACATTATAGGTTGGGGACATTCTAGGATGAGGACATTTTGAAATGAAATGAAATGAAATATAATTTATTCACTAGCTAACACGGTATAAAAGGTGTAACATTAAATATATTGTACAAGCGTGCAGCACCCAAAATAGGCATGCAAATATAAAAGTTTATAACAGTAATGAATTAAATCTTAATTATGTCAATAAATTCAAACAATTCAAATAATAATAATGTCATAAAACAATGTCAGTAATAAATTTAAAAGAAAAGAAAAAAAATATTATATGCATTAGTCAACATTTTATAAATTTAATTAACATAGTGAGAGAAATATAATTGTGGTAGAGAGCACTAAAATTAAAATTTATAGACAAGAAAATCTTTAACATCATAAAAGCAATTCGTTACAAGGAACCTAAATAACCATTTCTTAAACAAGGACGAAGGCATTTGTTTCACGTCATTTGGCAAGCAATTGTATATTTTTACGCACATATTAAAACTGTTCCTTGCGTAGCAAGTGGTTTTGTGAGTACCACCGCATTTTAGGATGGAGACATTCTAGTGTAAGACAATTCAAACAACAGAAGATGCTTCACACTTTTATTCTTGATCAGCTCCAAACACAGAATGAATATTTTCACAAAAATCAGAGTATTTATAAGCCTTTCACTCCACCACCTCCCACTTGGCAGTGGTAGGCGGAGTCGTGGACCAATAGGAATGGACAGCAAAAACCAACCAATCACTGTTGAGTTAGTGTTGCCACTTTAAGATTACAAATCGTACAGTATTTTTTTGTGAACGAATGGCTCAATAATTCGAACGAGTTTCTGGCTTGGCCTCTCGCCCTTTTAGCCGTCAAAAGAAATATTAACAGTATTGCCATATCTATACAAGTAAAAATTATACAATTTAAATGTAATTTTTCTACACGAGCTAACATTTGCCCATCCTGACTGTATGCTGGGTCCTCCCAACAAAACTCATCATATTCACATATAACATATTATAAGTTCTTAATCCTTGCTACTTTACTACCTTTAGAATCGAATCGACATCTGAAAATTCCTTACTACATTGCTACATTACTACAATTACTGCTAGAACGATATGTATGTTAACCTTTACTATACTTTACTACATTACTACATTACTACAATTACTGCTATGACGATATGTATGTTAATCTTTGCTATACTTTACTACTTTACTATAAAATCATCTTTTACTTGTTAATATTTACACTTAATATAGATTGCATTATCAATTATTTAACACTCTAAAGTTTCTAAACCTGAAATCTTTGCTACCTTACTATTATTCTATAATACTATAAAATCATATAATCATTTATTATTTCAATTAAACTCACTGTTTCTCAACAAACTAGAACATCTATTCTGCGCTTGAATCACTGCTATTACCAGATTCATCAGTATTAACACTTTTGAAATTCAACCAAGGATGAATTCGATCCACTGGATATACACCTCTATAAACTGGCTTACCTTTTTTTTTTGTTAAAGGCGTATCTTCTATCTCGTAACGGTCGTTTGGTAATATTTGGGCTATGCGATAGGGTCCTAAACATTTTGCGATTAGTTTCTTACTTTTTCCTCTATCAGCTACTTCTCGTTCTATTCGTACAAGTTGGCCTAACTCAAACGAACGTGCTGGAGTACGCTTTTTATTAAAATTATCATTTTGTTTTTCTTGATTTAATGCGATTTGTTTTTGTGCCTCTATTCTAAACGCGTATATCTCTGTTCCAGTGACAGGTAGAGGTATAGTTGTCATATATTTTTTTGTTTGTTGCATTGACCTCTACTCAAATATATAAGTGTTATCCGTGTAACACCTAGAAAAAAAAGACGCCAAAATCAGGCATTGGCTTTTAAGCGCACTTTCAGACTCTCCAGTTAACCTTAATCCAATTAGAACTTCTGAAGGGAATTTGCCAGTCGATTATTTATTGTATTATTAAGACCCCACTGTATCTGTGGTAAGTGTTCGTCCCATTTTCGATCATCGTTTCCGTAATTTTTTGTTGTTAATGCATCTAATACTGTACGATTATATCGCTCTATTTGGCCATTGGCCCTCGGAGTAGCTACCGCGTTCAAAATGTGTTGTATTCCGGTACTAGCAATATATATTCCTTAAAATTAGAACTTGTAAATGAAGTTCCTCGATCAGTGATAAGCCTATTAGGAACGCCAAAGAGAGCGAAATAATTCTTTAAACACTACAATTGTCGTTTTACTTTGAGTATTTTTAACCGCTTTTAGATATATAAATTTTGTGAATGCATCTATAATTAATAAAATATATTTATTCTTTCTTTTACTCTCATTAAATGGCCCCAAGTGGTCGGCATGTAAGGTATGGAATGGCTTTGGTTCTTTGGGTATGGAATGTAAATAACCAGACTTTTTTCCACTAGGTTTCTTCCCATGTGCACAACTCAAACAAGCCTGCACATACTTTTTTACAAACCTACGCATCTTAGGGAACCAATAGTCTGCTTGAACTTTGTCTAATGTCTTTTCAAATGAAAAATGACCGATTTTATCGTGACATGCCTGAAGAATCTGCCATCGCACAGCTTTAGGTGCCAGCCACCTGGGTCCCTGTTCCGTTATTTTATAAACAAGATTTCGTTTCAAGCAATAATTTTTTTTTATGTCTATTATGTCAGAGGTTTTGTCTGTAAGTATTGTTTTGATTCTTTGCACCTCATCATCGCCCATTTGCACTGTTTCGAGCCAATCTGCAGTTATTTCAAATATATGTGATGTACAAACGTTTTCCAAATTATTTGACTCGCTACTTATAGGATTCCGGCTCAACGCATCAGCGTGACTCATGGAATTTCCAGGTTTGTACAAAATGTTACAGTCATACTCCTGAATGAGACTCCACCATCGAGCAACACGTGGGATCATATCGCGTTTTAAAAATGTGGATCGCAAAGAGTTGCAATCGGTAAATATATTGAACTTTATTCCCAACAAATAAGGACGAAATTTACATAAGGAACTTATAACAGCTAATGTCTCAAGTTCGTATGATGAAAAGTGTTGCTCTTCCGGTGAAGTCTGCCTACTATAAAAGGCAACGGGCTTCAAAACATTATCGTGTTTTTGAAATAATATACCTCCTACACCATGCTTACTTGCATCAGTATGCAATTCGGTCTCCAAGTGTGGATCGTATAGGCTTAAAACTGGACGAGAAACAAGTTTTGTTTTCAGCTCGTCAAAAGCTTTTTTCTGATCTGGACCCCATTCCCAAGGAGCATTTTGTTTAAGTAACTTTGACAGAGGCCGTGCAATCAAAGCAAAATTTTTAATAAAACGTCTAAAGAAACTGGCTAAACCTAAAAATTGCCTAATGTTATGAACGTTTTTGGGCACTGGAAAGTTTTGTACTGCTTCGATTTTCAGTTTGCCAGGTTTGACGCCTTCTGCCGATACCTCAAATCCTAAGAAATCTATAGAAGTTTGAAAAAACTTGCATTTCGAAATTTTGAGGGTCAAACCTGCATCCTTTAATTTTTTGAAAACCATTTCAAGCTTCTGTAAACTTTCTTCAATTGAATTAGAGGGAACCAGTATGTCATCCATATAAACAACAACCGAATTGAAACGTAAATTATCCAGAACCTTATTTACAACTCTCTGAAAAACTGCAGGAGCGTTTGTTAGGCCGAAGGGCAATCTATTAAATTCATATTGCCCCTCGGGCGTAACAAAAGCTGTCTTAGACTTTGCTTGTTCAGTTAGTTCAACCTGGTAATATCCCGAGGCTAGGTCAAGAGATGTGAAATATTTAAATCCTGATAATCTCTCCAATTGTTCTTCGATTATGGGTAAAGGATAGTGTTGCTTAGTCGTTTTCCTATTTAGCGACCGATAATCAACACACAGACGTTTTTCTCCATTTTTCTTTTTTACAACAATTATTGGACTCGCAAATGGAGAAGACGACTCTCGAATTATTTCACATTCTAATAGTTCATCTATCATTTTTCTAACATCAGCTTTTTCACTGTAGGACAGACGATAAGGCCTGTACACTACAGGTTCATTATCATTTAATGAAATATCCATTTTATCGATACTAGAGCAACCCAATTCCTTAAGTGAAACTGCAAATGTAGTTCTATATTGGTTAACTAAATTCAACAAGCTAAGCTTCTGATTCTCGTCCAAAGATTGGTCAACATCTAAATCATATAAAGCAAAAGAAAGCTCTCTTTAGACGACTCTATTTGCAATATGTTTGATTCTGGAGTTTCAATAACCGCCACTTCTATTGCCCTAGCTACGAGCTCATTTTTAGAAAAGGGAAGATTTGTTATAGTCAAATTATTAATAATCAAAGTACTTTTACCGTTATTAATAGAATATACTCCTTCCTCTAGTAAATACTCATACTTAGGCTTTGACCGAAAACTACCATGGACCAATATTGATCCATTATCCTTGTTCTTTGAATTGACCCTCAAGTAATTGATACCAGGCGATAATTCAGTATCTTCTGACGTGAATAATTCAAACATCTTATCTTGACCAACGCTCTGGGATATTATCAGCTCCTCGAAACATTTATTGTAACTAATGTCCGGTAATTCGGTAAAATTCTGACCCACCAATAATGGCTGTTTCAGGCTCTCATCTGGTACTACATGAACCATAACATTAGCTTTCGCTCCCTGAATTTCAATCTCTGCCATACCGCTACCTATAGCCTCTACTTGCCCCCCACCAAAACCTTTCAATACTAGATTTCCTTGCTGTAACGGACCTAAAATCGCGCTAGCCTCATTCTGACGAATCAATGTGCAATCACTACCCAAATCTATGAAAGCGGCTCTTTCTACCCCATTAATTTTGACAGTTTGGTAAAAATTTTCCTTACGCTTATGTGCCCCATCTGATATGTGCCCTATTAGAGAACAGTTTTCACATTTTTTTATAGGTTTAGGACAATTAGCAACGGCGTGCCCTTCTTCCTTACAGTTAAAACACCGCTGCGATTGAGAGTTTTTGTTTTGAAGCGTTTTTTGAGAGGATTGAGATTGATCGCGTACTGTATTTTTTCTAAAATTAGGTGTAGCTCTATTACCGTATTCGTTTTGCTTACTTTTTACATTACGCAAATAAGACAAAAGTTTTTCCGGGCTTTCGAACTGAGCTGCCTCTGCGCCTAACCTTACCACTCTATCCTCTATACCAAAAATAATACATTCGACAGCACGTTTTCCGTAAATTTCACATCGGTTAAGTAGTGCAGTTTTCTCGTAAAAGTAATCTTCAAAACATTCCCCAAACTTAGCCCTTCGTTTAAGCATATCAAATAACATCGGCCCGTAATTTTCCTGCGGAGGAAAAGCACACTTTAATTTCTCTTGCCACTCATCTCATGTAAAATTTACGGAATTCAGTCCCTCGTACCAACGTTTAGCACTGCCTTTTAGTTTTGGAAAAACACTGAGAGTTATTTGCTTTTCGGACCAGTTATAAATTTTCGCGATTTCATTAATTTTACTAATCCACGTGTTAATGTTTTGGTTTTTAGCTGATGGATCGAATTCAGGCACAACATGAACAGTATTCATTTTCCCTACGCTATTGTCACCTAACTTATCTAGAATATCAGAAAATTTCAACAATAACTCACTGCTGACATCTTCGGTACGACGAGTTGCTCTGCCCGCGTTGTCCGGAGTTGCCAGCACGCGCTTCCTCTGGCTGTTGCGCCCTGGTGATCTTCGCTTGGAGTAGCTCTGCCTTCCACCCTCCCTGCTGTTGCGAAGAGGGCTGCGACTTCGATGCTCGCTGCCACGTGGTTGCGATGCACGTCGACTGCGGTGCCGGCTGCGCGTGCGCCGACCTGGGGGCTGCTCGCTGACACGGCTGGGCCTCGTAGTTGCTCGGTCGTCTTTGCGATCCGGGCTTCGGCTGCGACGCAGAACGAACGCTCCTGTGCGCTCCCGTCGATGTGGACTGCGGCTCGGTCGCCCATCAGACTCGTTCACCCGAACGCTGCTGCGGCTGCGTGGTGGGCTGTCCCGAGCTCCAGACGAAGACGGACGACTGCGCCGACCTCGCTGCTTACGCCGCGACGTACTGCGGCTTCTCCGCTCGCCGTCATTGGATGGATAAGCGTCCATTTTTCTGAAACGAGTTGTTTTGCAAAAAGTTTATATTGATACTTTTAATTATAACGCAAGCATACGTAATATATAAAGTTGTACCAAAAAATAATTAGTTAATTATGTACTTTTTTCAAAAATGTAAAATTACAACTTTAAACGCTTGTATCTCAAAAACTAAAGGTCCTAGCTCAAAAATAGCAAAATTTTTGGGTCCCTTTTTATAAATATCCCCGTCAAATCGTACGATAAATCTAACCCCATGAAAACCCCATAGATTTACCATGAAATCACCATGCTTTTTTTTGTGTCAATCATAACCTTCAACAATTTCTATTTTTAGAAGATATAAGCTTATTTAAATTTGTATGTATATTACATATACATAATATCATTACACATAAATATATATATTCTGCATATTTAACGCACACATTGAATACTACTGGAGTGTAGCCCCGGTCAAGTACTCAATAATATGTACATGTGCAATATATACAGGTTTACATAAATATAATATATTAAAAAAAATAGAAAAAATATATATTTATAAAAATAAACGACGTGTACTTACGTTCGTCCCCGCTTCTGAATTGTAAGACAATTCAAACAACAGAAGATGCTTCACACTTTTATTCTTGATCAGCTCCAAACACAGAATGAATATTTTCACAAAAATCAGAGTATTTATAAGCCTTCCACTCCACCACCTCCCACTTGGCAGTGGTAGGCGGAGTCGTGGACCAATAGGAATGGACAGCAAAAACCAACCAATCACTGTTGAGTTAGTGTTGCCATTTTAAGATTACAAATCGTACAGTTTTTTTTTTGTGAACGAATGGCTCAATAATTCGAACGAGTTTCTCGCTTGGCCTCTCGCCCTTTTAGCCGTCAAAAGAAATATTAACAGTATTGCCATATCTATACAAGTAAAAATTATACAATTTAAATGTAATTTTTCTACACGAGCTAACACTAGGATGAAGCCATTGTAGGAAGAGGTCATTATAAATGTGGACATTGTAGGATGAGATCATTTTAGGATGAGGACATTATAGGAAGAGGACATTATCTGCCGAAAGGACTGGTGCAACCTTAACAGGCTCCGCACAGGGCATGGACGTTGCGCTCAATTTAAGCACCGCTGTGGGTGGATAGGCTCCCCCGCCTGTACCTGTGGGGCCGCGGTGCAGGACATCCCGCATATCATCCTCGATTGCCGTGCAACGCGTTATGCCGGAGGCCCTCCAGAAGACCTGATCATCCTAAACGACGAGGCCACCAAGTGGCTCAAATCAGTTTGTAAGAACAGTGTACGTTTTTTTTTATGTAGCCTGTTCTATGTCCCACTGCAGGGCAAAGGCCTCCCCTCTTTCGCGCCACCCGTCCCGGTCTTCGGAATACCAATTTAGGAGAAAAGCTTCTATGTCGTCTCGCCATCTTCTCCAGAGTCGGCCACGACGACGACGACCATCTGACTAAATAAATAGAGGCCTGCTTCTTGAAAAACTCTGGCACCAAGGTTCATCAGGTCGTTGGACGACGCGACTTAGTGTCGTTTAAATTGTTATAAACCTAAGTGCGACCTTTTAACTTTAATTATACCGGAAGTAACAGAAAGGGTATAACAAGCCGAAAGGAGGTCAAGGTACTCATGAAACTGAACAACTTTCCCCATGGAACATGGGTCGAAATATGAAAAAAAAAATTTGGGCCTCCCATACAAAATCTCCGATCAGCTGATTGATTTACTATGGGAGGTCCAAATTTTTTCTATGTTCCATGAAAGTTGTTCAGTTTCATGAGTACCTTGACCTCCTTTTGGCTTGTTATACCCTTTCTGTTACTCCCTGTATAAGTATAAAAAGGATTTCGCACTTACCTACTTCTTAATACATCGTGATTTCGCGACCGTTTCGGTCCAGACGGTGGTCCTTTGTCAGGCAGAGTGCTCAGACAAAACACGAATATTTGAATATTTACTTTACAAATATTTGTGTCCGGTGGGAATCGAACCCACGAGCCTAGGTGTAAAAGACAATGGTACTTACCACTACGTCATTGGGACGAATTTATTATGTATGATTTGTTGTATACGTGGTTTTCAGTAAATTCCCTTACATAATATCCTATGATACCTACTTAATTATTAGTAAATGGTAGGTATTGCATTGATGGTACCTACATAGTTGTATTATCTGGTCTTTTTGGGGAAAGAAATAAAAATTTTGGTTATTTTAGGGTACCTTATACAATAATTAAAGTGAGTTATTGCGCCAATATTTCTATTTACTAAAAAATCTTATTCTTGTGAACTAAGTTGATTTTGAAAATGAAATAATATTACACAATTTTGAGTAGACTGTTACAATTAATCGAAAGCTAGCTTGATTTGACAGCTTTACCTCTCCCCCCGAAAAAATGACAGAAATATTTGTATAGAGTAAAGTAGCTATACACCCACTCCCTTGGGGGACGGAACAGGACGGAAGATGCGTTGCTCGAAGAGCAAACCTAACAGCGAGCCTTGCGTGCCTAATCTCGGACAGTGGTTTTGTGAGGATGTCAGCTAGTTGTGTGTTTGAGGGGATGTAGCTAACAGTTATTTCTGCTGCAGACGTGGCCAAACACTCAATATATTATTATTGTCCAAAGTTCAGGTCAGATGAAAGGTTCATGCCAAGAAGCTCAAGATGGTCGGAAATCGGTACACACCACATACACCTCGGAAAGTCGGAGTCAGGTCGAATAGACATGACTGTGTTTTAGATGCATTAAACTTGACATGATTTGCATCACCCCATTCGGATATTGCTTCAAGATTCAAATTAAGGCGACTCACTAGGGCCTCTCGACAAGACTGAGTAGATTCATTGCTGGCCTTTGCACTGGACAGGTACCTATCAACAACCGTTTAAAAGACCTATTCAACGATACTCTACTCTATATTATTACAGGAAAAAAATATTCTTTTTGCCCCCTTTTCACTTGTATGGGAGGGGTCCAAAAAACAATTATTATAATATTTTCTATATTTGGGTCGACACGATCTATCTTCTCACCTTCATGTCGATATCTCTAAGGCGCAAACTCCACCAAAAAGACGAGGGCATATGACGTAAGAATGACAGTTGACAGACAAGTGATAGTCAAATATTCTTCTTAGTTTTTGACGCTAGCTGTCATAGATGCGACGCTTTGGCGACGCTTGTGTGTGCCTTTGTCAATACTTTTTCGTACATTTTGTATGGAAACGTCGCGATGTCAAACGTCAAGCGTCATGCCCTACGTCCTATGTCCTTTCCTTGTCCTCTCTGTGGAGCTTGGGGCTAAGATCATATCACAATCATTGATCAAAATACTCATTTTCTTTAGACTTGGGCAACTTTTTTTTATAAAAGAACATAACGACTGTTTTAATCTCAAATGTCGTAAGGGACAAACCACTACTTTTCAGGAGAGCAAAAAACGAATTTCAACTTTTCAACTCATATAACTTTTTCAAATCTCAACCGATTTAAATGATTCCTAGACAGAAAAGTATTGAAATTACGATATCTTTCAGAATAAATAGTCTAATTAATGATAATTTCACTAGTTTTAAAGAATGCGTCCCTTACGACATTTTGAGTGCTAAAGATTCCTTTAACTACAATGGCGTTACGTACAGAAATGAGTCATTTTGTAGTAACTAAGGCTCTATCACATTGAAATATTTTTTTGTGTGTTGTAAAGCACCGTGAATTTGTAAGAAAGCTCTAAGTAAGTACTTGATAATTGTCGTAACTCACGTACAGATTATAAATTTGCAACGAAATTACTGTAAAAAAACCTTTCCGTTTAGCGTTTAAATATTATTTTTTAGAAAGTTGGTATTTTCCTACACTAAAATGTTGTTTGTAAAAAGAAAACGATATTATTTTTGTTTCTATTGGATAACTTTAGGCATAATGTCCGATTCGCATAATGTCCGATGTCAGTTTCGCACCAAAGTCGCACAAAGTCCGATTCGCACAAAGTCCGATTCGCACAAAGTCCGAGTCGCACAAAGTCCGAGTCGCACAAAGTCCGAGTCGCACAAAGTCCGATTCGCAGAATGTCCGATTCGCACCAAGTCCGATTCGCATAATGTCCGATGTCCGATTCGCACAAAGTCCGATTCGCACAATGTCCGATTCGCAGAATATCCGAGTTGCCCTGGTGACAGGTGACAGCTGTCAAACTTAAACGTTTTTTTCTCGAAATAAAATAATAATAATAAACTATGCATGCGAGACAACTAGTTTCTTAGAGAAAGTTGTTAGTCTTAACAAAATCTAAATTTCAGGTGACAGCTGTCAAACTCAAAACTCGCTTTTCTCGGAAACTATGCATGCCAGACAACTAGTTTCTTAGGGGAGTTGTTGGTCTTGACGAAATCTTCATTTCAGATGACAGCTGTCAAACTCAAAACTCGTTTTTCTCGGAAACTATGCATGCCAGACAACTAGTTTCTTAGGGGGAGTTGTTGGTCTTGACGAAATCTTCATTTCAGATGACAGCTGTCAAACTCAAAACTCGTTTTTCTCGGAAACTATGCATGCCAGACAACTAGTTTCTTAGGGGGAGTTGTTGGTCTTGAACAAATCTACATTTCAGGTGACAGCTGTCAAACTTTTAACGCGTTTTTCTCGGAAACTATGCATGCCAGACTACTAGTTTCTTGGAGAAAGTTGCTGGTCTTGAACAAATCTACATTTCAGGTGACAGCTGTCAAACTTTTAACGCGTTTTTCTCAGAAACTATGCATGCCAGACTACTAGTTTCTTGGAGAAAATTGTTGGTCTTGACGAAATCTGCAGTTCAGGAGAGTTACAAAAACAAGTAAGTAGTAAGTTGACAGCTGTCACCAAAAACATAAATGTCAAAATTGGTAGCAAAGTTCAATGTTCTACCCAAAAAAGTATTGATATGAACATGGTCGCCAAGTTCAGTAAACATTCCTGAAATTTATTTCTTTATAAGGTCCCTTAACATTCTTAACAACTCCCCCTACGAAACTAGTTGCCTGGCATGCATAGTTTCCGAGAAAACGCGTTTAAAGTTTGACAGCTGTCACCTGAAATGTAGATTTGTTCAAGACCAACAACTCCCCCTAAGAAACTAGTTGTCTGGCGTGCATAGTTTCCGAGAAAAACGAGTTTTGAGTTTGACAGCTGTCATCTGAAATGAAGATTTCGTCAAGACCAACAAATTCCCCTAAGAAACTAGTTGTCTGGCATGCATAGTTTCCGAGAAAAACGAGTTTTAAGTTTGACAGCTGTCACCTGAAATGTAGATTTCGTCAAGACCAACAACTTCCCCTAAGAAACTAGTTGTCTGGCATGCATAGTTTCCGAGAAAAACGAGTTTTGAGTTTGACAGCTGTCACCTGAAATGTAGATTTCGTCAAGACCAACAACTTCCCCTAAGAAACTAGTTGTCTGGCATGCATAGTTTCCGAGAAAAACGAGTTTTGAGTTTGACAGCTGTCACCTGAAATTAAGATTTTGTTAAGACTAACAACTTTATCTAAGAAGCTAGTTGTCTCGCATGCATAGTTTATTATTATTATTTTATTTCGAGAAAAAACGTGTAAAGTTTGACAGCTGTCACATGTCACCAGGGCAACTCGGATATTCTGCGAATCGGACATTGTGCGAATCGGACATCGGACATTATGCAATCGGACTTTGTGCGAATCGGACATCGGACATTATGCGAATCGGACTTTGTGCGAAACGGACATTCTGCGAATCGGACTTTGTGCGACTCGGACTTTGTGCGAATCGGACTTTGTGCGAATCGGAGTTTGTGCGACTTGGGTGCGAAACGGACATCGGACATTATGCGAATCGGACATTATGCGAATCGGACATTATGCGTCAAGAGGCTTTTTCACAAGAGACTTGAATTTAGTAACTTTGTGACCACAGATAAGTTACAAGTCACTTTTTATTAAAGAGTTACTAATTTCAGATGTCTTAAGCCCTAAGCAAGCAAGCCCCCAAGCAAACTTGAGCAGAACAGCAGTGTTGCGTATAACTTAATCGCGTGACAATTTTGTACCAATCAGACTACCTCGTATCCACGTACTACCGTAGCAGTTCCACTCAGGTTTGCATAAGCCATTATAATAATATTTTTATACGTTAATACACTTTCGTTAGTTATTATCTCAAAACTAGGATATAATTAAAACAATTAGATTTATTAAAATGTTCTTTTTTTTTTGAAAAAAAAAACAGGTTTTACTTATTTTTCAGTCTTTCGCAAAAGTTGCGTGATCATGGCATGCTATGAGTAGCGTTCCGCAAATATTGTTTTCAAAAAAATCTCGCGGAATAATGCAATGTCATACATAATTAGCCTGGTAGCGTATGTTAATAGTACCTCATTAAAATAATATTTTCTTAAGATAGTGTTATACATTTATCTTATAAGCACAAGCGAATTTAGTAAGAAGAAAATACAAAAAAGCATATTTTAAAAACAAATCACAATTTTAAATATAAGAACTATCATTTAATTGCAATTAAAATTTGGTTATGCACTTTTAAAGTAGGTAAAACCATTAGTTTAATAATAGAATTACCTACCATCTTAATTTGAATTTAGTACACAAATTAAAACAGTTTAACTTAACTAGACCAAGGTGTATTCGCGCAATAATTTGTTTTTATTACCCGTAGTGAAAAAATCGAAATTGTTAATTATAAACAACATCAAGTACCTACTAAAAAAAATATTTATGCAGTGTGTTACCGGCAAGCGGGCTTTCATTCAAACTGGTGAATCTATTCATCTATATAAACCTTAGCAGTTACCTACGTCACATGATATCAAGATAAAACGCATGGAAACAGGTCGGAATGGTTGTCTTAAGCAAGAATAAAGACCCGTAGTTGTCCTGTATTCATAGAGTACGTGATATGAGATCGTTACAAAGCATAGATTCATGGCAGCTTTTAGAGCTTTATTAGTAGGCACTTTTATTCGGGTACCAGGATTGCGTTCAATACTGAAACCTTCCACCCAACTGTCCTATATGACTCGAAGCTCCTCATTATGGAGAGCATTTCGTATTAAGGCACCATCAAAATCAAACACGGGGGGAAAAAGATATAGGTCATTTTTCATACACTGGACCTACAACTTCAAATGTCTGAAACACTAGGATGCGGCAAGTTTAGGCCTGGCAGACCTTGTGATCTATTGTCAGAGTGATCTTGGCTATTATGTTGTGGTGGTCGCGTCGTGGTACCCGATGAGATAGTTTAGGGGTGTCGGAAGGGCATCTTTGGAGAGGTCTGGCAAGCACTTCCGGCAGGGTGCGCAGTGGCAGACCAAGCTTTTTTTACATAATTTTTCAATGGTTAACTGATGCCAGCACTTTCATTGTGGTACCTTATGACATATTTTTTACGAAAAAATGACTCTGAAAAATATCGATTATTTTTATGTTTCGGCAGGATTGGCTCTGGCAGACCTGGGTCATACGACTTGTTTAAGTCTTGGTTAACGATCCAGACCTAGCCTATCGTGGTACCTTATGAGATAGCCACTTACCCCCTGGGCTCTCCAACTATTAAGAAAAGTGACATCAAAACACCCTTTATGTAATAACTGTGTAGTAAAGGCATTTTCTTGAGATCGAAACCGTAAAAATGTTGTAACGGACTCTTTTATGAAAAAAATAATATCGTAAAAGACACAGAATTTTCCAAGTGTTACGAGAAAGAGTTGTTGTAAAGGAATTTTCCCGAGATCTAAGATGAAAAAATGTCGTAAGGGACGTTTCAACAACAAAATTTATGTCGTAAGTGACATCGAACATTTCAAATATTTTATGGAAGTTATGTTGTAAATAACATGCAGCTTCTATTCGTTGGTAGTTGCGACATTTTCAGCTAGAAATTTTTTAGTTTTTGTTTTGAATTATGTAGTATAAGTAATTCATAATTGTAAAAAGCCTTTACAGCGTACCCCTACTACTACCCTGAGAGCAATCCTCGTTTTTTGGAAAAAATTCGTGTCCATTAGAATGGCGGGTGTATAATCTCGAAATAAATTAAGATTGAATGTATTAAATGTACACTAAATGTACGTATTTGTACTTAAATATCCATGTCGTACATTTATCAGATGCTTAGATATAACGATTTCAAAATGACCAGCCATTCTGACGCCAGGATGGCGGGTGTATTTTAAACGGATGCACTAAACCTGACAATTCCTGTATCAAATAAATGTACACTAAATGTACGTATTTGTACTTAAATATCCATGTCGTACATTTATCAGATGCTTAGATATAACGATTTCAAAATGACCCACCATCCTGGCGTCAGAATGGCTGGTCATTTTGAAATCGTTATATCTAAGCATCTGGTAAATGTACGACATGGATATTTAAGTACAAATACGTACATTAAGTGTACATTAAATACATTTAATCTTGATTTATTTTGAGATTATACACTCGCCATCCTGGCGTCAGAATGGCTGGTCATTTTGAAATTGTTATATCTAAGCATCTGATAAATGTACGACATGGATATTTAAGTACAAATACGTACATTTAGTGTACATTTAATACATTTAATCTTGATTTATTTCGAGATTATACACCCACCATCCTGGCGTCAGAATGGCTGGTCATTTTGAAATCGTTATATCTAAGCATCTGATAAATGTACGACATGGATATTTAAGTACAAATACGTACATTTAGTGTACATTTAATACATTTAATCTTGATTTATTTCGAGATTATACACCCGCCATTCTGATGGACACAAAAATTCGATATAAGCCTAAATTTTTGGGAATGATTATTATAAGCAAATCTAAGAACCTATATTCTCGAATCTCCCGAAAAAGCAGACCGGAAGTTAAGGAAAAAAAAATGCACCCAAAAACAATGTTATTCTACAGCAAAGGAGGTATTAGTATTGTTTTGGTGAAAATGTATTTATTAACATTAACAAAAAGTATTTCAACCGAAATTAACAGGAACATAAAAAAAAATTATACCTTCTTCATTGATCTTGAAATCCTATCCAAGAAAATAATAGTAGAAGAATTCTGTCTAAGTAATAAGAAAAAATACATACATTTATTTTTGTTTTATTTATAATCACACATTGTTTGCTTCGGGATAATAGTTACTTATTTTTCACGACTTTACACGAACAGCAAAAAAGTAGCAGTTATTAAAACCGGCAGACTTTACATATTAAACACTCACAATATTATTATTAACGAAATCGGCTAGAAGTTTGTAAAATTTTGCATTTTATGAAAATATTGAAGCACGCACAAGCAGAATTGAACTTTAAAATGATAGCATTAAGAGTGTCATTGTCGCGGTGCGTAACTGCGCACACAGCAATAGATTTGCACGCACACGTCGTTAGTTGTATCTCGTACTCGTAGCAGCGAGTACGCGACCAGAACGCAGACTAAATAATCTTGATACTATGGATGTGGCAAGTCAAGAAATATGCCATGCCAATACTTTGAACTTTGTACCATTCTTATGCCCCACGCAATAAGAGTTACAATGGCGCATCGAGTATTTAACTGGACGCGAGCTTGACTGTACCTACCTGTTACTACTTACCTGCCTACGTAATTGACAGTGACAGCTGCACTGCGCGGTAAGTGAGTGTATTTTCAGTGGTTTTTAAGTGCGATAAGTGCATCAATGCATCAATGAGTTTACCAGCTTAAAGATCTTTCACTTATTATTTTTAAAACAATGCCCCACACGACAAGAGAAAGAATACAATCTATTCCTTAAAGTACTATAGGTACATCAATTCACATTATTTCAATCATTTCACGACGACGGAACCACATAATACCAAACTCTTCCATTCGCGCTATAAAAGTACCTACTAAAAAGTACAGGCGCGCTTACACTACCACATTGTCCGGTCCTTTTTGCTAGTTAACTTGAGTATAATGTAATGAAATACTCATGATAATATAGGGTGAAATTTTACTAGTGACCGATAGCGAAAACACATAACCAGCTGGTGATAAGGAACAACTTTCCCCAAGGAACATAGGTCGAAATACGAGAAAAAATTTTGGACCTCCCATACAAACTTGCCGATCAGCTGAGTTAAGTTACTATGGGAGGTCCAAATTTTTTCTTATTTCGACCTATGTTCCTTGAGAAAGATTATCACCACTTTGTGTTTCGCTATCGGTCACTAGTAAAATTTCACCCTATATAATCAAAAATGTATGCCGAACAAACCAGTAGTGTCGTTTGTGTAATAGAGAGATGGGCGGTGGGTATATACCCAATCTACCCATTTGGGTATATACCTGGGTAATTAGGTATTTACCGGGTAAATACCCATATGTACCCAAACGGGTGGGTAGATTGAAAAGTAATATTTTTTTCGTAATTCTCATTATTTTTTATTTTAACCATGATGGTTCGTTGGATAATATGAATACTATGATTGATAATATATAGAGGGCCTTGTACGAGCAGACGGAGTTAAATTAAAGGAAGAAAAGAGTAAATTTGTATTTTTTCATATTTTGACCTATGTTCCTTAGGAAAAGTTGTTCAATTTCATGGGCTGGTTTATGCTTTCAAATATTTGCAGTTATTTTTTTTACAACCTTTACCGGTGAACTTGACGGTTTGCCTAAAACTTTGCGAGCATGCTCGGACCATGAAACTGAACAACTTTTTCTATGGAGGCCATGATGGCAAACGAGAAAAAAATTTCGACTTCCCATACATTTTTATCTACCCACCTATTTGGGTACATACGGGTATTTACCGGGTACGTACGGGTATTTACCGGGTACGTACGGGTATTTACCGGGTAGTTGGGTAAATACCCGGGTACGTGCCCAGACAAGTATATTCTTCCATTTTCGATAAGTCTCAACAGTGGAAGGTCTTTCGACAACTTTTCCAAACCAAAATCATGTTATTTTTATTGTTTTGGGGAGTTCGGCGTTATGTGGAGTGTCGTTACATGGAGTTTACACTGCTTTACATTCGAGAAACAATCAATGTCAATATAAATGTGTCAAATGAAATAGCACGCTCCACTCAAAATCTTTTTTTAAGAATATTTTTTTGATCACTTGAAGTGACTATAAAAAAAATCCCGCGGCCGATTTTGATAAAACTTGTCTCGAATAATCTGACAAGTATGTACTTCAATTTCCAATAAGTCTCATTAGCGGAGGTTCTTGGACCAAGTTCCATACAAGTTTGCCCACTGTCATTTGTTTACTTGTAAACACACAAGTGTGTTTACTCGTAAAACTGAACAACTTTTGACATAAACTTTTCTTCGAAATATGAATATGTTTGGAACTCCCATAACTAAGTGACACTTTTCCAACAATTTTGTATGGAAGGTCCAATTTCCTTTTCATATTTCGAAGAAAAGTTTTTAACAAAAGTTGTTCAGTTTTGTGAGTAGATCACACCCTCAAGAGATTTGTACTTAATTAAATGTAACCGTATGTACCGGGAAAAGGATATTACGAGTCAAAAGGAGGTGAAAGTACTCATGAAACTGAACAACTTTCTCCATAGAACATGGGTCGAAATATGAAAAAAGAATTTGGACCTCCCTTACAAAATCGCCGAGCAGCTGACAGATCTGATTTAATAAGGCAGGTCTAATTTTGGATTTCCCATACAAAAGAACTAGCTTATAAAACAAAATGTCGTCATGCCGGGGTTCGACCCGGCGCTATCCTTACCTTCCTTCATCTGAGGGTCGGACTACATAACAGCCTTCTGTTTCTTTCTATGTAGGGTTATTTCCTTACTATTCCTACTTTCATGCACCTTTCATAGAAGTTTCTGAATTATAGCCGAAAAATGTAGGTACGTTTGTTTTTACAAAATCGTTTATTTTCTACAGCTTTCCATACTTAAATAAGCTTTTCAGACATGATTTAGATTATATTAATACCTCTTTTAGAGCCTGTTATGCTCTGCATACCTCACTAGTATTTTTTAGTTTCTGCACAGTACGTATGTACCTACATAGGCAACATTGTGGTCACCCTACAAACAAAAAACTAGAACAGCTTACTTGTGAAAGGATAACACACAACCTGGGACAGATTCCTTCTTAAAACCCCTCACTGCACAAAAAGTAACCATTTTATATCAAAATGTTATGCAAATAGGCTATATTTTTGCAAAAAATAACAAACTTACAAAAAAATCAATAATTTTCACAATGCCGCCAAAAGTGACGTTTTTCAGTACCTATTGCCAAAAGTTGGTAGAAAATAAATACTACTGATGCTTCAACAATATTCGTATTTTGTGAATTCGTCACTTATAAATACGTGTAGTGTATGCAGGGCAACACTGGCTGACGTCACGCTCGGCTGTCAGTCAGTCAGCTGTCAGACGCGCGAACGGACGGGTGTGTTGTGTGCGTATCACTGTGATTCCAGTCCAAATAACTAGTGTGGTTTCATTGTATCCTAGACCCCAATCGATAGGTCACAACAAATGGCGACGAAATTGGTAACGATCCCAAAACATATCCAGTAAGTGCGTAAAATATTTTGTGAAAAACAAAAAGGAATAGGGTAGGATTGGAAGTGTGCTGGGCTCAAAACATTTTTATATAAAATAAAATTAAACAAGACAATAAGTAATCAAAATATGCATGCATGCAAATAGTGTGAGCATATACCAAATATCCGCTAAAAGAGTGCGAACGCTTCTGTACATAGAAGTCAAAGTGAAGTTTGTTTACAAAACGTTAGACAGTTGTTTACATATGCTAAAATATTGTGAAATACTGTACTTGAAATAAAATGACAGGAAATAAAACTTTATATTTAATAACACCGCAATGTAAACTAAACTACGCAACAGGTACCTACGATACCTACGCGAATACCAAACACTAGAGAAAAGCCCAGTATACCTACACTTCATTGCTTAGCTGGTAAGACGCACACTCACACACACCGGTCCAAAATTGCTGACCTGATTACCTACCTACTCCGTAAAACAAAGAAAACCCCTGATAACCCAATATCTACTTGGGTACGTCATTAAAATAGTTCACCGGTTAAAAACGTATTTAAACTAAAACTCCTCTAAAAACCAATGTTGACATACTTCCTTGCGAATGTGGGTGCTACATTTCTCAAAGGAAAATACAAAGTCGTGGTTTTATCCTTTGCAGAGTAGGCAGAGTATGATAGACCGTAAAAAACCAACGTGTCATCCATCACGTCTGACCAATATGTGAAGGTCTTGTCGAAAATGGTCATAACAATCATCTAGAGTGACAGGTAGTCACTTTCTTGCGATTACTAGCGTGTAATAAGATCAGAAATCCTAAATAGCCATTCCAACGAAACAATAACATCGTATAAAATTAATTATGTACCTACCTGTAGCCATAGTAAGAGTAGGTACTTAGAATGTAGTAACTCTCACTAAGCAAAAACTTAAAATGAACTAATAGGTATACATTCATCTTATTGTGCTTGATAGTTCAAAATTGTACATACTTTGGTGCTACTAATTTGCAATATTAAATGATTTTAAGCAATCTTATGTTTGGAGGTTCACATAGAATCCAAATTACAAATTTTGGTATCTATTACCTTTTCAAAGATACAAGTAGATATTTCAAAAGTTACTAGTATGAAAACAATAAGTACCTAACAGAAATGAAATGGCACAATATGTAGATAGTTCTGATCTTCGTGTAAATAACCTATAAGATATTTTCGTTTTAAAAAATCTAAATAATCCCTTGTCTTCATCTTATCAAGACACGCGGCAGCGTGTCCAGCCAAGTTCAAGCAAAGAACTGGCGGACCGGGCCGTGTGTATATTTACACGAACCATTTAGAGCCACTTTTTACCCCCTCATAACTCTAAATCTATTGAAGATAGGCACACCAAATTTAGTAAACGTGTTTAGACTTCCAAGATGACCTAGTATACCAAATTTCATAAACATAGGTTGAACGGTTATGAAAATATTGACGATCAAAAATCGGCATTTTTATCATTCACTGACATATATGTAGATCAAAAACCTAACCCACTTCTAGATGACCTAGAGACTTAAAATTTCGCATACACCTAGATAACTATGTGAACACAGGAAAAAATCAAAAATATATAATTTTTCACTTTAATCACAAAAAAAATACGAATTTGTGATTACAGGGTGATTACAAACTTATATTTGCAGCTAAACTTCTGAAACTCCCATATACAATGTATGGGATTTTATTTTCGCAGCGGCAAAGGTAAATTGGTCTTTAGTACCGACCGAGTAAGATTTGAATGAGATGAACTGTGGATAATAACGTAGAGTAGAGCTACTTAGCAGGTTGGTTCTAGAGTGGATGTATATAGGGTGTTATAAGTTGATGTATACAGGGTGTTTAAAATATCATGGATATATACAAACAAGGTGTTAAAAATGTATGTAGGGTGATGAAAGTGGACGTGTACCTACAGGGTGTTAAGAGTGGATGTATACAGGGTGTTAAAAGTGGATGTATACAGGGTGTTAAAAGTGGATAGTAAGTATACAGGATGTAACTTTTAAAGCACTCGCGATTAGGGAATGCAATCTCGATCTCGCGAGATCTCAAAATCACCGAGATCTCGAGCTATTTTTCGAGTTCGAGATCTCGAAAAAGGAAATCTCGTTTCTGAAAAATCCTTCGATATCTTGACAGTATCCGTCGAGATTTTGAACGAGATTTCGAGATTGAGCTTGAAGGCATTGACGTGTTTCTTGATATGCGTAGTTTTGTTTCCGGTGTCTGCTGGTCTACCCCGAGCGTATTATTTAGGTATGTAGCAAGAGAAGACTGCTGTTGTTAGACATTTATAGGGAAAACGAATAGAATGGACAGGATATAAACAAGGCCTCAAGTCTGCAATTTTTTAAGCCATTGCCAGCAACACTCAACTCTCATTCTATTGCCAATGTGATTTTCCAAACTAAAACTATTAGCAGAATCCATCCAACTGACATGCCATCGGTATCCTAAAACGTTTCTTATTTAGCAAATTCGGGCCCAGATATAACTTATAAGAGATAGGATATACTATTTTCTGAGGTTAGTGAGGCAGTCAGTCAAAGCTCGGGAGCCGGGATCGCGTACCCGGTAAATACACCGCAAATTTCGGCCTAGAAGCTGAGATGGATCCCCCGACATGATTAAAATTACAAAATTACAATCATGGCAAGGAAAGAAAGTTAAATTTTGATGATTTTTATATGAGAAGCAAAATCTCGATCTCGATCTCGAAAGTCCGAGATCTCGACTAAAAATCCAACGTGATCTCGAGTTGGTTAGTCTCGAACCCTAAGATCTCGACCGAGATCTCGAGTAGACAATCTCGGCTCGAGATTGCATTCCCTACTCGCGATTACTTTCACACATAATAATTACTTTAACGGGTCTTATCGCGATAGTTTTTTAGGGAAATAAGCGATTTACCTGGACACTCGACGTTTCAACTGGATTGCACCAGTCGTGGTCGCGAGCAGACTGAAGTAGCAGCGAGTTGTCATCAGGGCGGTGGGCAACTAGATTTTCTGCTACCCACATATTGTCTTAATAATTTAAATTGTTTGTAAACATTACACATTAGGCCGGCACACAACACTCACAATGTCCGACGATCGGTCCGATAGTGAATCGCGCGTTTTTATTTTGTCCTCTCTGTGGAACGTCACTATTACTCCAGAGTGGTGAGGGAGGCAATAGAAATCAAAAAGAACCCCAATAATTTTAATCGGGAGGACGGATTTAAATTGTCTACAACATGGAGTCCGGTAATAGATAAAATAAAAACGCGCGATTCACTATCGGACCGATCGTCGGACATTGTGAGTGTTGTGTGCCGGCCTAATGTGTAATGTTTACAAACAATTTAAATTATTAAGACAATATGTGGGTAGCAGAAAATCTAGTTGCCCACCGCCCTGATGACAACTCGCTGCTACTTCAGTCTGCTCGCGACCACGACTGGTGCAACCCAGTTGAAACGTCGAGTGTCCAGGTAAATCGCTTATTTACCTAAAAAACTATCGCGATAAGACCCGATAAAGTAATTATTATGTATACAGGATGTTAAAAGTGGATGTATACAGGGTGCTAAAAGTGGATGTGTACAGGATGTTAAAAGTGGATGTATACAGGGTGTTAAAAGCATCATGGATGTATACAGGGTGTTAAAAGTGGATGTATGCAGGGTGCCAAAAGTGGATGTGTACAGGGTGTTAAAAGTGGATGTATACGGGGTGTTAAAAGTAACATGGATGTATACAGGGTGTTAAAAGTATCATGGATGTATACTGGGTGTTAATAGTGGATGTATACAGGGTGTTAAAAGTGGCTATATACAGGGTGTAAAAAGTGGATTTATACAGGGTGTTAAAAATGGATGTATGCAGGGTGTTAAAAGCCAAATTAAAGCGCAAGAGACTTTTATAATAGAGTACAATCGCCTGCGAACTCTTTACCACCCTGATTTGGAAAGTTTAACAATAAGCAGAAAACGAAAAATAAATGTTAGTGATAATGAATGGGCAATGCGTTTAAGTGTGTCAAAAGTCCAAGAAAACGACTCAAAAAATAACGTGACACAGCGTAAACGCAGAAAAGTCAAATATTTTAAAAGTCTTTGTATCGTCTTTAGCACTAACAAAAAGTAATGATATCCCACCAAAAACATAAATGTGAAAATTGGTAGCCAAGTTCAATGTTCTACCGAAAAAAGTATAAGGTCGCTTAACATTCTTTACTAAAATAAAACAAACACCTTAAAATCTAGAGCACCTCACAGTTTTGCTTGGCTAGTTTTTATTAGGACTTCAAATATTGATTAGAGTAGATAATAAACAAGATACCTATCAAACAATTAGGAAATTGTGAAAACTAGCCCAGTCAAACTGTGAGGTGCTCTAGATTTTAAGGTGTTTGTTTTATTTTAGTAAAGAATGTTAAGCCACCTTATAAAGAAATTAATTTCAGAATGTTTACTCTATTTCATTTATGTTTTTGGATTATACTTACAGCAGGTCAATGTTACTGTAAGAAGGAACTTGTATTGTATAGGTAAGGTAGGTAGGTACATAACCGCGTCAGAAGGTGGTTTGACAAGACACCGTGTACTTTATATAGTGTCAAAGCTATACATATCAGCTGCGTTGCGTATTCTTGTTTGTTATTACGCGAATGATTGTCTTTTCTGTAGAACCAGATATACCTACAAGAATATCAGATTACTTAGTGCAAAATCCTGTTATTTATTCAAAGAATCATAACAAATAATTCACGACACTGTAAATACATTAAATTCGATAATGTACATACGAGGTTGCTTGACGACTAAGAAAACCAAATAAGTAGTAGGTACTGTCTTGAAAGTATCTGTGGTTTTGACTGTTTCATAATTTTGTGGATTTTATCTCCCTAACAGTTAGGTACCTAGGTATAGTTACAGATTCGCAGAGTGAACAAGGCTTTGATTTAAATTTAAATTAGGATAACCGGAATGTTATGCAAATAAATAAATATTTTCAAGTCATTTAGGTAGGTATCCAATCCACCTATCAAAGGAAATATCAATAACAAGTAATTTACTTTATGTACCTCTCTTCAGTAAATAAGTAAAGAATTAAAAAATACTAAGACGGATGAACAGCAAAGTACCTATAATAAAAAGCAAAGGAGAGTTAGTGGAAATTAGCATTCGAAACAATGTTTATTATAATTGTTGTAAGCCCACAAGGCAGTTTAAATGTACCTACGTGCTTACCTAGCCTGTTTCTGAAAACACTCGCCTATACTAAATAAATAAAGGTTAGTTTAAGTAAACTTTTATATCTTGTTAGAAGATTGAGTTAAAAAAGTAGGCAATAGTTAGTACCTAGTAACGAGATTGCGTGAAATCAAAGTACGACTTTTGCGTATAAGCAATAGCTGTTTACTAACAATATGTGTAGCTACAGCGATATATACAGCGACGTTACGCCTGCTAATAGGAAATTTAACCAGTTTAAAATGTTATGGTCAAGATCCTAGAAATAAAAAAAAGGAAAATTTACAATGAACAAAGTAGCTTCTTAACCAGAGAGCTTTTATGTACTAATGTACTAGAGACGACAGCAAGAACAATATATGTGCACAAGACTGTAAAGGTTACCGTGGTAACCGAGTTTCAATTAGTAATAGATGGAG
Organism: Phthorimaea operculella; assembly: GCA_024500475.1. Taxonomy (NCBI): domain Eukaryota; kingdom Metazoa; phylum Arthropoda; class Insecta; order Lepidoptera; family Gelechiidae; genus Phthorimaea; species Phthorimaea operculella. Next base: position 102,619 of record JANFCV010000281.1, on the reverse strand, counting down.
CGTTACTGCAAATGTTTATGACAAAATGACACATCATGGTGTCTCTGCTAAAATTGTTCTTGAATAAAGTTTAGAATTTATTTTCTAATTTATTTCTTTGCACTGTGCCCCTGGAATTATCAGTGCAATATCGTGATACACGCGCCAGCATTTTACTGAGATATCACTAGTTTTTGTTCCAAAACAAGCAAAACTTACGGGCTCATGAGCCAGCAAACAACCGAGTGAGTTGGATTGGAGCCACGTAACTCCAAGTGAATGAAACTCTTTGGATGTGAGTTGTGTCATCTCGATACGAAGTAATAAGTAATATCACGATGTACTTGAACCAGATAATTATCGTATCAAAAGTTTAGCCACTACGTTATCCACGCTAATAGTGTACCCTCGGCATAATCAAAAGACATAGTTTTGGAAACTATTAGTCGAGTAGCCACAAACCGGGCGCTGTCCTAGAATAACATAAAAAGCTATATAGTCGAGACCAAGTTTAAAACTCAGAAATATAAACTAGGTCATAAACGAATAAATGTTGCAAGCTAAATCGAAGGATTCGTTAGTCGTTACAAGGTCAGTAAATAGCATAGGCTGAAATTCAGTTAGTGCGCAGGAAGCTCTAGTAAAATAAAATATAAATGCATACCGGACACATATCGGAAAGTTAATTCAGGTAAGAAATAAATAAATGAACAGTTAATGATAAAACGTAAAGCAACAGAATATTTCCTAGCAATCTTTAGATAACCAGTTGAGATCAGTTAATAAAAGAACGTGTCGTTTAGTGGGCTAGCAGCATCTGTAATTTAATCATATTATTCCAAAATGTGCATTATTACATGCCAAAGTCGATCTATGAAACCGTGAATGATGTGTGACTGTACCATCTCACATTGAAGTAACATTATATCATTATTTAACAGAACGACTAGATGTACAAAGGTACAAACAAGGTACAAATAAGCAATGCTTAGAATAGAACCTTACAGAAAATGTCACCACTGTCAGCCTACTAAATTGTATTCCAAGGTTTCTGGGCTAATAGGCCATTAAAAATAAGAAAGGTTAACCTTAAAAATTAAACATTTTGAATTTGAAACCATTCACAAAGGAAGTCATTTTGGTTCCGGCATATAAATTTCAAACTTAACCATTACGTTTCGTACTTTGTGGTGAGATCACAAGAGTCAGTGGTTACCCAGAAATGAGTCATAGGACTTTATATTAAATGGGCCACAAAAAAGTGAGGGTTCGAATCACGTGTAGGTAAGCTTAGTAGTTAGAACAAATTAAAAATATAGCAAGTCTTAGGACCACACAATATGTATAAAAAGAAAATGTTAGTTAGTGAACCAACTTAAAAAGAGTCTCAGGACCGTGAGCCATTGAGTCACAGAAAATATAAGTCTTATGACCGTGCAAAAATAAACTGAGCCATTGTACCCACATAAGTGTACTTGTGATATACACCGCGGCATCGTTTTCTACACCCAAATGTCAAAATCTTTCTTTTATAAATTCATACGATTTGACAAGTACAAAGTCCTCTCGCGCGCAAGATATCCCTCTAGTGTGCACGTCGTAAGCCTAAAGAAATGAGTTGAGAACTCGACGGTAGTGACATATAAAATGAGTCATTGGATCAGGTAAAACTGAGTCCTTGGACCACATGAAAATGAGTCATGGGACCACATGAAACTGAGTCATTGGATCAGGTAAAACTGAGTCCTTGGACCACATGAAAACGAGTCATTGGATCAGGTAAAACTGAGTCCTTGGACCACATGAAAATGAGTCATTGGATCAGGTAAAACTGAGTCCTGGACCACATGAAAATGAGTCATTGGACCATGAAACTGAGTCATTGGATCAGGTAAAACTGAGTCCTTGGACCACATGAAAACGAGTCATTGGATCAGGTGCAACTGAGTCCTTGGACCACATGAAAATGAGTCATTGGATCAGGTAAAACTGAGTCCTTGGACCACATGAAAATGAGTCATTGGACCACATAAAACTGAGTCACTGGGAAACATATTAGTTAAGTCATCAGAACACATAAAAACTAAGTCATTGGATAACATAAAACTGAGCCACTGGATCATACATATTCTTAGTAAATTCAGTTTTATAAATCAAACTAAGCCGGGGTTTTGTCTATTGCTTTAGCTGAAGTTAGTTGAAAGTGATAGTTGTTCCATAGTATAATGTTGCATCAGTTGAGGATTTTGTTAAGAGTAAACTCATATAATGAAAAGAAATTATTCCAAATTGTTTGGGGTTCTCTTTTCTGGGAAGTGAACTATAAAATAAATATTCATATTATTTTTTTCTCACCCTATTTTGTACGCTGTATGCATATATGATGTTACTTATAATCAGCATATACCCTTCAATTAAATCGTTTTGTTTGAAAAAATTGTGGCAAGAGAGATCGTGTTATTATTGGATTATAAAGCCATCAACGAAGGTAGCTGTCATAAATCGTGTGGCCAGTGATGATAGTTTCAATGTGAAATCGAGCTAAATATGAAAGTTGAAGATCCTGGGGATAGAAAGTGACAAATGAAATACGTATTAATAATAAACTGCCCATTAACAGTGATTTTGTGCTTTCAGGTACTGAAGTTCAGGAGAAACTTGCATAACCAACCAACCTGTAATAAAAGAAGTTTTATACGCCGTTGCGTTAAATCACTAAACGTTTTATAAAATCAATAAAAATAGATAGATTAACAAAAAAAATTAAAAACATTTATGTACTAAAAACAACTAAAAGTTTTACAACCAGTAATTGAGATTCTCAATTTGGATAAATTGTTATTCAAACAGTAGATAAAAGAAAAAAATATGGATTCCCATCCTTCAGTTATAGCATATTTTGAAGCAGTTATGAATTTAAAGTAAAATAAGCGGGTAATTTAAAGTAAAGAATTAAATCAATAATATTATGCTAAAAAATTAACTGCCTTTCTCAGTAAAGTAATAAACTACTTTAAAGGCAATGTATGAATAGTAAATGGTCAATCATTCATTACGTATTTTAAAATACTAATATTAATATTATAAAATAATGGGCAATAATGAGTTGTAAACTGTATCAAGCCAAACTAATAGAACTTATCCTTGTATTTCCTGATTGTAAAATACTAGCTTACATAATAATATCAAAGAATATTTTAGTTGTCAGTTATGGCGGCATAAATAAAGAATAATTTATATTTAAAAAAAAAATTACAAAAAGAAAGAGTAAAGGATAAAAGTAACAAATCTAGTTATTGTTGATACTCGAAATTCAATGTTAACTAAATAAGCAAACTGAAAACAAAGAGCATACCATATGTGAAATAGTCAAACAAAATATGGTGATAAGACTTGAAGGTTTTAAAGTAATTTAAATGATTTTAAAATAAAGAAGGGATGTAGTGTATGCAGGGCAACACTGGCTGACGTCACGCTCGGCTGTCAGTCAGTCAGCTGTCAGACGCGCGAACGGACGGGTGTGTTGTGTGCGTATCACTGTGATTCCAGTCCAAATAACTAGTGTGGTTTCATTGTATCCTAGACCCCAATCGATAGGTCACAACACTACGGACATGTTGTTTCATCTTAATATTAAAACAACAGATATTTTTCTTTCAATTGTTGAAAAAATACCAGTGAACCTATTTATTTGGTTAGATTTTAATTTCTACCATTGAGTATTATTAGTTTGGTAGGGCAACTGTGTGAGAGGGACACGGCTACTCATTAGTTGCTCTCAGCTGGACCGTTTTTCTCCGTATGAGTAATGCCAAAGCAAAATCAACTGTATTTCCCATTCATAAAGTTGAATTTCGTTCAGTGTTTCGTGCAGAGTTTTAAAGAGTGCGCAATACTGTTCTGGTACTAGATACATGGTCTAGTCTAGGCGGGTACAGTCAAATATCACCCGGAAGCTGTTTTGCCGGCACAGTTGATGCCGCTTTGCTCAGTGATACTAGGGAGGGACCATTGTGAATGATTATATATACTCTTTATTGCATAAAATGTACAGAAAAATATTTACAATATTTGTCGCAAGGGCGAACTTATCTCTTAAAAGAGATCTCTTCCAGCCAACCCATGTCTTGTGTGAGAGCTTAAAACTTTTGGGGCAAATTAGCAATAATATATTAAAAAAGAAAAATTTGACAAAATGAACACATAACTAAGTTGAATAATATATCGTACATACATAAATATACATACCTACTTACATAAATAAATAAACAATACTTACATAAAAAGCATTATAATACATAAACATACATAAATATATCAAAGTTGTTGAGAAATGAAGTGTTCTTTTACTCTCTTCTTAAAAACAGAAATAGAGGATTGATGATTCCATCCGAGGAAATGAAAAATCCATCTACTGGATTTCAAGATGGCGGACCTTCGTTTTTTTGTATGGCACTAAAAAAATAATTCTTCTGGAGCCCATCGTGTGGGGTATCAAATGAAAAGGCTAAACAAGACGATTTTAAAAATATATCGTTTTAATATATTTCAGTTGCCCCCATAGAAAAAAATCAAGTTACATTTTCAAAAGTAGTCAAAACATGCCAAGTTTGAGGTCCAGTAGGTACAAAATGGCTAACATATAGTTTCTTAAAAGTATGCCGAATGATCCACCATATCCCTAACTCTAACGTAACGAAAGGAATTTGGATAATAATAAGATTTAATGCATATTTTTCAATGGCAAGTAGATCATTGGGAACTGCAGTAGGTTAGTAAGAACTGCTTGTGCGCCTCCATAAATGTTTAAGATGCAATTCTACTCATGATTGCTTTTACACTTAAAGCTAGATTATGATGTGCCGGATCATTTTAAATCTGCGGGCACGGTTGTACCCCCGCCAAGTCGAGTAAAAAACGGATTTGCCAAAGGTACCACGTTGCTCTACTCATGAATGCTATCTCACTTTATTTATTTATTTATTTATTTAACAGTTTATTGCACACAAGATAAAACACAGGACAATTACATAAAGAAAAACAACACAACAGGTACTACTTATTTCTAAAAAGAAATCTCTTCCAGCAGTCCTACGGTAGAGTGATAGCATAAGGTGAGGCTGATAGATCGTGCACAATTTATTCTACTAAATGAGGTATAAAAACAAAAACATAATAATATATATGAGATATACATAAATATACTAAAATACGTATAATATTACATAAATAAAATATATAGGTACATAATACATATTATATATACCTACTTATATACAAACTATTTGCACAGTGAAAGATAATGCTCTTTTACTCTCTTCTTGAACACTGAGAGGGAAGGGCTGTCACGCACTGTGTGCGGGAGGGAGTTCCACAATCTGGCTGCATGTACAGTGAAAGAATAACTGTAGAAGTCGGAGCGGTGGATAGGGATAGAAAGAATAGACCTTACATGTGAGCGACAAGGCCTGTCTTGGGGCCGAGAGAAATGGAAACGTTCTTTAAGATATGAAGGAGAAGAAGGGCTATGAAGAACATTGTAAAGACAAGAAAGCACATGAGCATTTCTGCGAAGTCGGATAGGAAGCCACTTGAGTTGCGAACGAAACTGCGAGACGTGGTCATATTTGCGTAAACCGAAGACAAATCTAATGCAAAGGTTTTGGAGACGCTCGAGTTTGTTCAACAACTCTTCAGTGGCATCCAGGTAACAAGTGTCAGCGTAATCAAAAGAGGAAAAGAAGTGATTGCGCGAGAGAAATTTTAGTTTTTAAAGGCAGGAAATTTTGGAGGCGCTTAAGCGAGTGAAACGAATAAAACACTTTCTTACTCACGTCATTTACCTGCGTAGTCCAATCCAGATTATTGTTGAGTAACACACCCAAATTTTTTGCACTTTTAGTGTAGGCAATAGGTGTTCTTTAGTAGGTCTGCTGTAAAAAAAAAATCATGTTAGAAATAAGTAGTGCCTGCTGTGTCGTTTTTATTTTTGTATATTTCCTGTATCGACACCCGAACAACGATATTTTAATAACATTTGAATCCTGTGTTTTATGGACCCAAACAGTCATTAAATAAACATTGAATATTTCAAAAATGTATTCAAATTCCTTCAATCTGTTACTCATTCGACCGACCATAAAACTTCTAAAGCGCTTTTAGATGACATGAACCTATATGAATGAAGTGAGATCAAAAAAGCCTTATGTAAAGATATGAGATACCATCAAAACACAACTCAAAAAAAAGCAGCTCATTACATCTACCGCAAAAAATGAGAGATTTCGTATATAAAATATTGACTTAGAGTACGGTCGTTCCGATAGGCCATATTTGACAGCCCATACTAAAAGACACATCATCAAAGAAAAATAACCTTATATCTTAAAGTTATCAAATAAGGTCTATTTAGCGACCGTAATTAAATAATTGCAAAAACAAATAATCATATACTTACTACTTGCAAGACATATTTTGTTAAAGACAGCCAAGTCCGCCACTCTACCAGAAAAGTTGTGCAATCCACGACGTCGTCGGTACGAAATTACTGTAGCATCATTGTATTTCATATTTATATGTATAGGGTGAATTTTTACTAGTGACCGATAGCGAAAACTCTGAACCGGCTGGTGATAAGGAACAACTTTCCCCAAGGAACATAAGTCGAAATATGAAAAAAAGATTTTGGACCATATAACTTTTGAAGCACTCGCGATTGATTTCACACATTTTAAGTATTGAAACAGGTAAAATATAAAGGTTTACTTAAATATTATCGCGATAGACCCGGTTCAATACTTAAAGATTTTGGACCTTCCATAGTAACTCAAATCAGCTGATCGGCAATTTTGTATGGGAGGTCCAAATTTTTTTTCTTATTTCGACCTATGTTCCTTGGGGAAAGTTGTTCCTTATCACCAGCTGGCTCTGAGATTTCGCTTTCAGTCACTAGTAAAATTTTACCCTATATACTAAACACTAACATGATTCTACAATTAAAACTGCAGTAAATGCTGTTTCGCTGTAAATTTAAAATGGTAATTCTGTGTATTTACATAGAATCACATAGTAAATTGTTTTTTTTTTTATTTTTAAACTTAAGTATTTTACTCTATTTAGAGCTTCTATAATATGCTAAATAAAATATTTCAATTTTAATCCAACATATCGTTTTAGGGGTCTCAACTTTGGCCGAAATTGCTTTAAGAGAAAAATGATACGGCAAATCCGCTTTTTACTCGACTTGGCGGGGGCACAACCGTGTCCTCAGATTTAAAATGATGCGGCACATTATAATTTATCTTTAAGTGTAAAAGAAATCATGAGAAGAATTATTGCATCTTAAACATTTATGAAGGCGCACAAGCAGTTCTTACTAACCTACTGCAGTTCCCAATGATCTACTTGCCATTGAAAAATATGCATTAAATCTTATTGTTATCCAAATTCCTTTCGTTACGTTAGAGTTAGGGATATGGTGGATCATTCGGCATACTTTTAAGAAACTATATGTTAGCCATTTTGTACCTACTGGACCTCAAACTTGGCATGTTTTGACTACTTTTAAGAATGTAACTTGATTTTTTTCTATGGGGGCAACTGAAATGTATTAAAACGATATATTTTTAAAATCGTCTCGTTTAGCCTTTTCATTTGATACCTCACACGATGGGCTCCAGAAGAATTATTTTTTTAGTGCCATACAAAAAAACGAAGGTCCGCCATCTTGAAATCCAGTGGATGGATTTTTCATTTCCTCGGATGGAATCATTCACAATGGTCCCTAGTATCACTGAGCAAAGCGGCATCAACTGTGCCAGCAAAACAGTATTTTTTTGCTAAGGACCTTGACTAGTCATAGTCATAGTACATATGATCGCTATTTAGCGTGAATATTTTGCCTTGATCGGACCTGATTTTGGTTGCATTCACTGATAGTTCAGTGATCCCATCGACAAGTTTTTTATTGTGTATGTCTACGAGCAGCCTGTAGTGATCCAGGAAATCTGCTCCTAGGATGGATGTCTTCACATCGGCTAAGATGAAAGTCCATCTGAAACTGCGACGTAAGCCCAAGTTGAGCGTGATCGTCTTTTCACCGTAAGTATTGATAGGTGAGTTGTTTGCAGCGTATAGCCTGTAATTGCTCGATGTATGCGCTGGTTTACCTCGTACTGCGATTACTGAAATTTCAGCACCAGTATCAATAAGGAATCGTTCCCTAGTATCTCTGTCGTAAACACAAAGGCGGTTGCCTGTTTGTGGAATGCCGATGCCCGCCACGATCGGTTCCGGAGTTAGTTTTCCGACTGCGCTTTCTGATGCCTACACGGCGACTCGCATCGATAGGCTTTAGCGCCAAATTTTCGATGGAACCTACATTCACGTTCTATTCCATCATTATGGTGCTTTACGTGGCGCGAGTTACGACCACTGGAACGCGAGCGTGAGCGCGACTGCTGTCGCTGCCGCGAGCGGTAATGTTGACGAGATCGAAAAGTGTGATGCTCGTCCCTCTTACGAAGTTCAGCGACCTCGAATGATAGCCTGTCTATCTGTTTAGATAGCGCCTCGATTATGCTCTCTTGTGAGCTAGACTGCTTGGAGCTGCCTGGCGTGCAAGCAGGAGACGAAACGGCTGCAATGGTAGCCGACCCAGTGTGTTCCAGCATTTTATCAGCCATTACTGCCAGATTGTCTAGCGACGAATCTGAACTGACAGATAGTACTGCCCGTACTTGTGCTGGCAGCTGATTCATCCACATAAGTTTCAGACCGCTGTCAGGCATCCTATTATGCCCTAATTCTCTCATTTTGCGTAATAATTGGCTAGGCTTTTCGTCACCCAACTCAAGACCACTAATTAACTTCTGAAACTGCTTGGTCTCAGACTCCTCATAGACTGAAAGTAGTCTATTTTTTAGTGTTTGATATTTGTTTGCTGTGGGTGGATTTAATAAAATATCACCCACTTGTTGCAAATCGCCTGGCTGCATACGCAATACGCTAAGTACGTAGCGAAATTTGTCGTCGTCCGATTTCTTGCTCGATTCGACTAGCAGCTCAAAATGTGCAAACCACAGACGTGGATAGGTACGCCAAAATGGCAATAGCCTCGATTGTATAGATACGCTATGCATGCTAAAGTCGTCTTCTTTGCGATCTCCACCGTTGTGATTGTCGCCAGTGTTCCCACCGTTGGTGTTGTCACCGTTGGTGTTGTTTTCATCATCGCCCATTGCTTGGAGTTGTGAGATTCGTGAGTTTGACGATAGTCTTTGTTGAAACTTGAGAAGCTTTTAATAGGATGCTGAAATAAAAATGTGCAGGGCTAACTTAGCTTTCCCGCACAAGCGCTCGGGGTCCAACTTGGATTCCCGTACAAGCAACGTGTGTGCTATGTAGGGCCAATTTAGGATATCTCCTCAACGAGCGTCGTGGGTCACCAATTTAGGTGACCTCAAACGAGAGTCGGGGTCACCAATTTAGGTGACCTCAAACGAGAGTCGGGGTCACCAATTTAGGTGTGGTGCATGAGCTGGGTGATGTGTGCGTGTATGAAAAGCTGGGTTGTTGCTTAGGTCAAGTGCAGACCGATTGAGATTGATTTATTCAGAAATTAGACCTATACATTAACAACAACAACATTCACATAGCTCATTTAGTACGTATCATGTCGAGTAAGAATCTTAGAAATACAAAACGGTGGGTATCTGAAAATAATAATATAATTGATATACCCTACGAAGTAAAATCCTAATTTTACAAATGTATCTTGACGGTATCTAAGGCTCAACGATAGCGACACTAGCGCCACTCAGTGAAAAAAAATCACTGACTGAATACGCAAGTGATTGAGAAACCACATTGTTAATTACCGACAATAACTAACAACAAAGAATTTTTAGAATCAGTAAAACCTTGTAAAAACTGTGCACTTTAGTTATGTAAGTCGAAATTGCTAAAAGTGGCCACTTTTAGCAATTTCGGCTTACATAACTCATGGGTACCAATTTTATACATTTTATTAGATTTATATATTCTTTGTGGTTAGTTATTGTCGGCAATTCATAAATTGGGCCCCAGATGACCAGCGTGTTCAGCCAGGGATTTTTTTCCTGTTTGGGGGCGCCACTAGTCTGACGTTTAGCCTGTACCCCACAAAGTACTTACAATATGCGTATATAAATTTCGTTACGGCCGTAAGTGAAAAAGTTAAGTTGAGTTTTGGGTAGGCCTTTTGTCGTATTATTATTTCGCTATTATGTCGTATTATTGATCTGTATTCATAAAAAACAAAAGTAAAATCTGATTACATTGCATAAATTGTCACCAGTGCGCCCCTAAACAATTCACGCTTTTTTGCTGGACCGAGTATACGGTTTTGTTGTCTAAATATTAAAATTGATCGAAATCTAACACATATTATTTTTTAAATTAGCAACTTAGTTATTATCTACAAGATCCTATAAAAAATCTTGAATAAAACAATTTTACTAAATTTACTACATATTTCAAACTTGAAAACGGGGTATTTTCGTCAAAATATTCAAAACCTTGATAACTTTTTTATTGATTATTTTCGACAGCTCAATGGTATAGACTTTCTGTTGGAAATAGGTAGTTCTTTAAATTTATTAAGTGAATGTATCTTATGTCATTATAGAATTTTCAGAAATAATTTTAATGAAAAATCCCGTTTTCATGAAAGATGGTGCTTAGTGATTTTTATTATAATATGACTATTTTTAGGTTTAAAATTGGCAATCGTATAGCTTTTAGGTTGGTCTAAAATAATTTTAATTTAAACCAAAAATTTGGTATTTATTTTGAAAACTAAAAAAATATTTCATTTAAATTTTTAAAAATTCAGGCGCCACCCCTAAACATTAATGAAAAATTCTGAAAAAAATACATATTTCACATTGCGGGGGTGCCCCAATAAAATTTCCAAAAAACAGTTTTTTCGACCATAGGACCACCCTAGTAAACAGGCTAGAAAAATTTTCATTTGTACTACCTAATCAAAAATCCTGTGCCCAGAAACTTTTCGGTACTCACCGTTCACATTTTGTATAGCGTCTTATGATTCTGTCAAAAACCACCAAATCTTAAATCAGTAGGTACGTTTATCGTTTACAATTATACCCCAGGCCATAATTCCTGCGAGTAGTTTGACAGTTGGTGACACTTGGGTGATACCATGTTACGACCAGTGCTGTATGTATCGATAAAATAAATAGTTTCATGTTTGGAATCTAGGCTTTTTCTCCCAGTAAACTGCACTGCTCAAAATAGATGGTATTGCGTACTTTTGGCGATGTACCTACCAGTTTTCAAAAATTATGTGTATTTTACATATGAAAAGGATTGTACGAAGTTCTCTACAATCGGGATTTCAAATAAAACTAAATTTTTCTTGCCATCGAAATCAAATTGAACCTTCTTATATGATGGCATTTGTATCTATGAAACCTTCATGAACTATGGCATAAGTATCAATGTTAAAAAGTAAACTGTCATTCATATCCGTTATAAAACCAAAACAAACTGCAAAAAACATAAACATTGTATTTCGTTCTATCTAAATGGGTATATATTTGATTCCCTAGAATATTTCACACTTATCTTTGCATTGAATTATATTTAGGACCTCAATTGTATTCAAAAAGAACTTCATTCACACATGTTGTATACCGTATTGTACCTACTGATTTAGACGCAAAAAACACATACACCATTTTCTTCGATAAGAAACACAAAAAATCACATATAACCAACTGTTGTAGTTATCTTAAACATTGTTCACGAATTCACGATCCTTTGTTCTGGTAAAATATGTAACAACCAATAAAAATCGAAAAATATCGGTAAAATAATTTACAAAGCGTAAAGTAAACAAATCAAATTGTCAAACATAATACTTGACAGACATATTTTTTTGCATCTAAAGAGTTTTTTCCTGAGGTTGCATCTAGTAGGTAGAGGTTGGTAGAAAAAGTATTTGAAAAGTGTGAATTTAAAGGCTCCCGTAGACAGGTCACAGGACGTATCACGTTGCGTTTATCATATTTAGGTTCATCTGTGGCGTTTATGTCTACGCAAGTCCAAGTTCTGTAGCGGCCCAGTAGCAGTATAACCCAGAATCTCAGGCTATGGAAAACGGTCCCAGTTAATTTTCACTTGATAATTTACGAAATGAAAAAAGTTTAAAGGACATTGCCCAAAGTGGACCAAATAGCGACCAGCATTGAGACATAGTGCATAAGGTTCCTAAGGCTAATACTACTCTAAAACCCAAACCAAGCCCAAACCACATCAAAATCCGTCGCTGGAGTCTTGAGAAAAATGACATTATATTTCAGGTTTCCCATCAACGAAAAATCATAGCCAACAGCTTATTTCTAGAATAAAATACGGTAAATATTGAATCAATCAACCACTTTAATCAGTCTATTACTTCCTGAACAGCTATTACCACCGGTGTTACTCAGGGTGTCGTTTTATCCCCTTTTCTTTTGTACGGGCGTATTTGAGTAGAGGACAATGCAACAGACAAAAAAATATGCAACAACTGTACCTCTATTTATATAAATCCCCATAGTATTTTTATACACTTCCAGTGACAGATTTAATCAGAAAAATACGCGTTTGAAGTTTATAAAAATACTATGGGGATTTATTTTTTCTAGGTGTTACACGGATGGTACTTATATATTTGAGTAGTAATAATAAAAATCCCCACAGTAACTTCAAACGCGTACCTATATCTCTGTTCCAGTGACAGATAGAGGTACAGTTGTTATATATTTTATTGTCTGTTGCGTTTTCCTCTACTCAAATATATAATTACCATCCGTGTAACACCTAGAAAAAAAAGACGCCACTAGTCCATACTAATCCGGCATTGGCCTTTGTGGAGGTGGACCTGTTAGTGATGATGATGACGACGATGATAACAATTCTTTTACCGATGACTCGGAATAATTATCCGTGATATTTTTTTTCGTTTGGGACACGGAGTCAGCGTCATTATCATCACTAATATTTTTGATCGCATAAACCCTAAACAGTTTTCCAAGTAGCAGGCCTCTGACATGGCTTAACGTGCCTTCCGAAGCGCAGAACCATCTTGGTTTGGACAATCAGGTGATTCAGCCTGCAATGTCCCAACCAGACTGGAAACAAATTAACAAAGTGATAAATATTACCATTGAAGTATTTATATTGAAGTGAACTACTGGGATCAAACCCGGAACCTTCTGCATGGCAAGCAGTCGCACTACCACTGCCGCACATCGGCTGGTTAATAAAAATTTATGACGAATTTTTACACAAAATATATTTGTTAATATATTTTGCTTTTGTTATTATTCTTTGGACAATTTCCCCCAAGGAACATAAGTCGAAAAACGAAAAAATATTTTGACCACCCATAGTTTAACTCAAATCAGCTGATCGGCAATTTTGTATAGGAGGTCCAAATTTTTTTTATATATTTCGACCTATGTTCCTTGGGGAAAGTTGTTCCTTATCACACGCCGGTTCTGAGTTTTCGCTATCGGTCACTAGTAAAATTTCACCCCATATAATGACGCCGCAATGTACGTATAACGTATATCGATGTTTTTAGTCTTTTGTTTGGGAAATCATCCGCAAGAGACCTGGCCTTATAGATCCTAACAACAAAATAAATTGAGCACTACACTCATATGGATAGTAAAATATCGACATTTACCCCAACACTGATTTTTTTCTCTTTGAGGTGGCATCACTCCAAATGTCAGACTTGTGTCAAACTACTCGCAGGAATTTTGGATTTGAGTATAGGTAAGTTTATTGAGTCAGTGACCGGTTGATTTGGAATATTCATATTTTCACCAACAATATGCTTGTTTCCATCTTATATTTCAATTCAAAACACCGCAGCAGGTTAGAAAATACAATTGAACTGTTCAATTAGTTTTTTGCATAACAAATGGATACAGCTTGGATACAGGCATGGATAATGTAATTTATTTGCCAAACATTTCATTTTACAACTTTTGTTTTGAAGTTCCAACTTAGTTTGGACAAACAGTATATTTCAGGTTTTTTATATTTCAAGCCAATCTAAGCTTTATAACAGTTGCAATAATGTTTATTTTCAATGGTGAGCTACACCTGTTTTCGTGGTCTAGTGGTCTGAGAATCTGGAATCTGAAGACCCAGGTTCAATTATTTCGGTAGAGAAAGCACACCCAGTTGATGTTTGTTAGTTTTTAGCTGTGTGTACCCCCCCAATTGGGGGAAGCCCATATTCTGCAGTGGACTTTTGCGGCCGAAGTAGTAGGAAGTAGTAGTAGTAGTATGCAATGGATATCATGCATTCGTAAGTTATTTATTATGGATGAACTAAACAGAAACTAGAAAGTTATAAGGTACCTCTGCAGCACCTGCATAAAATGTTCACAGTTCTAAATGTTCCCTCGAGACGTGCTGACCTCGGGGTCTGCTTGGACATGATGAAGATCATTAATTAATCAATTCATCATCTTTTCTGTACAATGGCAATTCTATAGAATGCTACGGCCGCCTTGTTGTACGTTCTACGTGTCCTTTTGTTAATTTTTCTATGTTGTGTTTTATGTGTGCAATAAAGAATATTATTATTATTATGTTGGTATTCTTTTCGAATCACGGGCCGGCCCACAGGGATCCAATCCGGGCCTTTGAGGCATGCGTGGGGCCGAAGCCAAAAGCACAGAGGCCTTTTTATACCAAATAATCTAATGTGTGATGTGTACATCAAGCCGATACTCCCTCTGTCTGCACTACAGAGTTCACCCAGAGCCAGCACCGGCATGATGCAAGGAATATTGCAGGTGAGGGTCGGAATACTAGGGCTATGGGGAGGAAATTGCTGGACCGGTTGCTGGGATATTGATTGAGACAACGGGACGCCTGCCAAATCAAATGTCTCAATCTTGATAATCTCGGCAGACGGTGACTCGCCGCCCGCTAGGTGGGCCTCCACTAAAGAGCTGTTACGCGTAATACGTGGTGCCCTGGGACGCAACACTGGCGCGGGCGACTGAGGGGTGTCGAGAGGTGTACACCGCTTTCTGCGCAGAGGTCCTGGGCAAGGGCCAGAACATATACCAATTCGCGACTTACGCATGTTTCACTTCCACCCCTCGAGTCCAAGCTCAGGCTCGAACTTTGGCCGGCCAACTAAGGCAAGCCAGAGGTGAGAGTCCTGGCCTTGGGGTCCACCCCGGCGAGCCGGAGACGGTCAGTCTACACTCTCGGGGGTTTCTGGGGTCCGTGGGGACGCTACTCCCCAACAGCTCGTCACAAGCTGCCCTACGGGTAGCAAGGGTGTAGAGAGGTGTGCTGCACTTTCAAGTTCAGGAATTTCTCCCTTCAGCATTACTCGCGGCTTTATGCCTTTAACACTTCCACCCTCGAGTTGAAAAACTCTTGCGATTCCACTCTGCCGGGCCGGTTAAGGCAAGACAGAGACGGGCTCCCACAAAGGGTAACCCAGGAGTACTTCGGGTACGTGGTGGCGCCAACTCACAGCTTGCCAAAGCTGCCCTGCGGGGTTATTATTTTTATTATTATCTAACTATCTCCCAAATTCGCAATCATGTCGTTACCAGCCGCTATTTTAAGACGTCTATCCGAACTGAGTGCAGAACAGAGTGAGAACAGAGGACTGAGTGCTAAGGAGCTACAACGAGTCAGAATAGCGCTACCCCATATTTACCAGAGGAACTGTAAAAGGCAACTTGGGGATGAGTCCAGTCAATTAGCAGCAGAGTTTCCTGAATAGTAAAAAGCGTTGTCAATCGTGATTTCCACATACTGAGTTCTCAGGGTAGCATGTTGTGTTCGCTTCCACCTACACGCGCCCGCTATCCATGGATCGGGCGGGCACTATAATACCCGCTATTCACTGACTCATGACCTACCGCCTGCGTGCCTGCGTGTGATGCGGATGCTCCAACGAATCACATCTAGATTTGTTAGTGGATTTGGTCATGTGTGTCCAAAAAGTATGGTTTTATTAAGACTAAAAAGCTTGTTTAGCATTTAAAACGCCCTAACTAATGTTTCTGTAATGTTTTACGTAGTTTTCCCACAAGAAAACTAAAAATCAGTCAAGTCTAACTGATTTAAACTAGGGCGGGCTTGTGACTAAATACAACGGCATTTTAAACCAAGTTTATCTTTAGAAATGAGCTAAATGTGGATTGTAATAAAGAAATATTTAGCCAAGCGTTTAATTATTTGATATAAAAATTCCATTCATTCATTACACTAAATTTTTTTGATTTTAATACTGGCTGTCAACAAAGTATAAATGACTAAAAAGCAAATATGGTTGTCAGAAGTTGTCACCAGCTTTAATTTTTTTCCCACTCGTGCGGTGCCGTGAGATGCCGGCTCAAAATAGCATCACCCCAATTCCAGGGAATGGGCAGCAGCGTTCCCTGTCAATTCAATATCTTGAATTGACAGTTTTTATTTTATTACCCGACTGCCTCAGAAGGAGGGTTATGTTTTTCGACAGTATGTATGTATGTATTTATGTATATACGTATATATGTATGTATGCATGTATGTATGTGTGTATGTATGAACCATTATTTTTCACAGGCTACAGCCGAAACGGATAGTTGGATTTTGACATATGAGGTGTCGTTAGATTCGTCTCAGCAGCGAGAGTGACAATGGCTATTGTTTTTAATATATCTGTTTGTTTAGGAAAACCAACAGCTAATGCAACAATATACAAAGGTACTTAAATATTGCCGTGTGGTGCCGGCAGAGTTTGCCGTGTGGTGCCGCCAGAGTAGAATAGCACCACCCCCTCTCTTCCCGTGGATGTCGTTAGAGGCGACCGAGGGTTAAACCTGACCTAAACAGCCAGGGCCAACCGTATGGCGGCGGTTAATCCACCACAAAAGCATTCCCAAGGAGGGTTGACGTCTGGTAGGCGGCCGGTCGTAAAATTAAGCCAAATCCTTTGCAACACGATTTTGTGTTCAAACGTGTTGCGCCGACCCCAAGTAATTGGGATAAGGGCAGGAAGATGATGATGATGACTTAAAATAAAATCAGAAAGCCAATAACAGGTTTTCACTGTTAGACATTAATTTAGAATAAGATTCACATAAAATACTAACACCGTGAAGAATAACACGGACACAACCAGGAAGAATAACAATTAATGCTTACCAGGAGGCTTATGTGATAATTGTGCCAGTAATTCAGGGCTATCTACAGCGCGAGAGGCAATTTTTAAGAGAAATATTAAATCGCTTTTTCGCGTCATTTTTCTGAGTGAAATAATTAATGATGTTCTTTACACAACTGTATGAAATTGTCAGAATTATAATTTTGATGTAACCGGTAACATAAATATCGTAAAAACTTTTTGGATGTTTCTATGTGATGATCAATATAATGTGTGATACATGGGGTTCCATGCTTGAGACGCGTACTCCAAATATGGGAAAACCCCCCGATAGGCGGAGGCCCATGTCCAGCTGTTGAATGTTGTACTCGGCTGTCATGGTCATGGCCACAGAATACAGAAAAGAAGTTCCTCTTCTGTATTTGTGGTCATGGCGACGCGAACCGACATTACTTACATTGTAACAAGTTCATGCTAATACTAAAGCAAATAAGCAATATTATGCGATTTTAGAAAGCTTCTGTCCTGGGTTTTCTTGGCTTTTGTGTGAGTTTTTAATTACAGGACCAGAAATTAAAAGAAAATACGTTTGATTTCAATATAATGATATTGAAATCAACAAGTAGATGTGTTAAAAACAAAAAACCCGCCTGCGGTAATTTAGAAATCGTATTTTGCCGTAAAAAATCGCCATTTTGAATCTATATTTTTTTTATATATCCAGTGTCACTCGCGCTACTGAGACGAATCTAACGACACCTCATTTATGTGAAAATCCAACTATCCGTTTTGGCTGTAGCCCGTCTAAAAGAATTTTCTTGTCCACATACATACATACATAAATACATACATACATACATGCTTACAAATATATCTCGAAAAACATAACCCTCCTTCTGAGGTAGTCGGGTAAAAGTCGAATCGCACTAGTGCAAATACGCACATTTATTGAAATGAAAGCTATGTCAGTTTCAGTCACATATCAAACTCAGTCTGACTCGACTCGTGATTGGTCGATATTAAAACCTGATCTAACTTTTTAGGGTTTCGTAGTCTACTAGAAACCCTTATAGTTTCGTCATGTCTGTCTGTCTGTCTGTCTGTCTGTCTGTCTGTCTGTCTGTCTGTCTGTCTGTCTGTATGCCGCGCCCTCATAACTCCGTCAGTTTTAGAGCTATCGACATCAAATTTGGTGTGAAGATATATCGTTTTGACCCAAATTTAGAAATGTTGAGAAAAAACTATTTCAATTATTTTTTGGACCCCCTCTCATACAAGTGAAAGGGGGGCAAAAATTTTTTTTTCCTCCTGTAATATTGAATAGGGTATCGTTGAATAGGTCTTTTAAAACTAAGGGGAGGTTTCTTTGAAACAAAGTTACTAAAATGTTTCTGTCTCGAGATATTTGCTTTTAAAAGTGGCGTTTTTGAGCCATAATTTGTTCCAGCTGTAACTCCTAAAGTATAAACGCTAAAAATTTGAAAAAAATATGGAATATACTTCTCAATCTGAAGTTACCATGAAAACTATAACGGATACTGTACCACTTAAGATTTCAGAATAAAAAAAGTTTTTCTATTTGCGGTTGGTAATCATACAGCTGCAAACAAACCAGCAACAAAATTAACTTTGTAACGCTGATAACCTGATATTTAAACGTTGACTACGAAACCCTATTTGTGGGCGTGTCTGACACGCTCTTGGCCGGTTTTTTGTAATAGAAAATGGTTTAAACACGTGTCTAAAGACGCTCAAACAATGTTTAACTTTTTTTGTAATAACACTGTAAGAATTTAGACAGTTGGTGCTAGTTGTATTGTGCTAGATACGCATTACTTAAACTACGGAACACGTGGCAACCCACCAAATGTCAGTTTAGTCTATCTGGATAAAATTCATGCTTAAAAGAGAGATAATTGTACCTAATAAAAAAGAATTGTAGCTCTATAAGCATTATTCGGAAAGAAAATATAAGAAAAACAGAAGCTGGATGCGGGGGGGAAACAAGGCCTAGTCCCGGTAATAATTCGAGCTTTGGAGGTCGAGATTAATGATGTGCCGTGCCCGGGAATGTTCCCAGCAACTGGGAATATTCCCGGAAGCTATCCTGGGAGCGTTCCCAAACTGGGAATCTACAGGGAACTTTGGTCAAATATTTATTAAATATAAAATACCTTACCATTACTTGGGCTTTCAGACTTTGGATACCTCTTGAGAATCGATAACTTGGAAATAAAAAATGTTATACAAGGACGTGATACCCCAATTTTGGGGCTTATGATGGGGGGGCTTAAAATTTAATTTTAAGGGGAACAATAAGCGTACAGCACAACTACCTCTTAGAAATTTATATCAGTGACTACGGCAATTTGTCGTGGAGATCTTCACAACGGCCGCACAGAGGCCGGCGGCGATTCACCTTCAAGACTGAGCCTTATGGGGTAGGGGTTGAATTGCTCTAGTTAGCCATGCACCTGTCCAGGTGTCCTGCAGACGAAACATCACGCCGCGACGAGATCTTACCAGTTTAGGTGATACCCCTTAAGAGGGAGGCCCAAATTGTGCTCATCAGCTAGCGGCAACTTGGGTTTGGTTGGAGAGCGTGGCTGCAGATATATTCTCCGCAAGTAAATATGTTGCGCCACACCACGCCAATCCTCTGCAGCGATATTGTAGTGTGGTTTTAGATTGATGTAAACAATATTAATTGTAACGCGCGGCTTTGTCACAGTTTCGCCCGGTGCGCTAGTGCAGTTTGACCTTTATTACTTAACGGGGCTTCAAATTAACTAACATTTGGGACGTGAAACCGGACCTATTTATAACATATCAAAAATTTGAAAGATAGACGTAAATTCCCAGTCCATTGGGAATATCCCCGGGAACATTGCTGGGCACTATATTTTCGATAACTTTTTCCGAATTTTTATTTTAGTTTGAGGTGTTATTATGAGAATTTAATGACTGGATTAATTAATCGTTCGTTTTTTTTTACTTGTTGATGTTTTTAAGGTTTTGTTGAATATTTTCAAAACTCAGTTTTTTAATTTGATCTAAGTTTCTCTGTGTTTATTGGAGTTTTACGGTGTTTTGTTAACTAGCTGGTGCCCGCGAACTTCGTTTCGCCAAGAGAAGTTTTTGAGCCGACAGAAGCGGCACATCATGCTAAACAAATTTTTCAATACAGACATTTTCGTATCTCTTAAGGGCGCCACACAGGGCGCGTATGTTGACGCACGTCATCACGCGCGTAGAGATGACGTTGTATCGTATGGGATTGTATGAGAGGCCTGCCTATGTATGCGTGCACGTAATCACGCGAGTAGCACGGTGTGCGGTGCCTCATACAATCCCATACGATACAACGTCATCTCTATGCGCGTGATAACGTGCACGTCACGCATACGGGCCCGGTATGTGGCGCCCTTTAATATTTTGCCGAGTTCATGGTGTTCCGTCACGTAGGTAGACAGAGAGTACCTCCAGTGCTGATAAAGGTTCTCACTAATCATAAAATATGATCAGAACGTTTATCTTCCACAATACCAAACATCTAAAAACATCGCTTAATTTTTGAGTGATTCATGCACAATTTTTACACATAATGGTACGTTTTCATTTTCGATGTTTGTCTCATGGTTATTATTTTATGCGTGATTTGTACGATTAGGGCATGGAAAGATAATGGTTGATGACGATGATGATGGAATAACCTGGAGAAACCCCAGACTACCGCCGATGTGAGTTTGTTACTTGACTTTGAAGGGGAAAGCCCACTTCGATCCCTCCTGTTTCAAAGTCTGAGCCAGGGGGGTGTCAGTTGTAGTTCCAAATTTCGACGCTCGTCGCAGCTATCGCTTATTTGACTGTGGCGGCAGAATTTAAATTTGGAATGGAAAAAATTATTGTCAGTCAATTCATCCGTGACAAAGACACTTCTATGACAAGACTTTTCAAAATTTCAACGTGGCGTCTGTTGTTGATTAAATTTTCTGTGAAATTTACGGAATTTTATGAGTAGTCCTCGCATTAATGAATGCTTGTGTAGATTCATCCTCTCATAATCTAAAGTTTGCTTTAGTGGATTTATTCGCGCATTATTTATTTCTCGAGTTGTTGATAAGAGATTCTACCTTCGCAAAACCTTCGGATGCGTGGACCTGAGGAGTGGACCATGACCTGAAACGTGGTAGGTAAGCTGTACCTTTTTAGGTTACGGGGTGATTACCTAAATATGATGATTCTTCATTTGGATATGTTTGCTCGTGGTTCTTTGTGTGTGCATAAGTGAGCAGAGCAATTTTTTGTGTACAATTTGCTGCATTTAATTATTTATTTAACATGAAGGGTTTTCGTTTCAGATCAAAATGCTTTGAGTGACCATAATTACTTCAAGACCCGATCTTATGATAATGATGATGATTCTGACCTCACCTAATTAGTGGGAAAAGCAAATATTCATGTGCAACCTTCGCCCATTTTTGTGAACACTGTACAAGCTTCTACATCTACCTAAAACGCCAGGCCGAAATAACTTTATCATGTATGTTGAATTAATTCTTACCAAACATCGCAATGGAAATTTCCGATAAAACTCTTTGTAAGTGGTAATGTGGTAAGTTTGTAAACTACTTTGAATAAATGTATTTTGAAAATTTAATAAACTGACAATTTAATCCCATTTTCTGAAGTTTTATTTACAATTTCTTATTAATTTAATCAAAATCAATACAGTATACCCTACAGTAGAATGCCGCAGTTTTATCGATAATGACCGCACAGCACTAATAATCGATGGCGATAAATGTTTCGATGGACAGCACTATTAATTATACTACCTTTTTGGATTTACTATCTCCTTATGGTCCTAATTAACATCTATGGTTAATGCACGACACTAGCGCCAAGAGATGAACAATAATGTAGTGGGATATGTAATCTGTGGTAGTGGGACAAGTGACTGTCGTATCTGTAGCTAGTCTACATATTTAAGTTCATCTGTGGTCTGAGCGCCTGACATCTTGTTAATGTCAAATAATAGAAAAAACAAGTAGTTGATCTTTGTAGTTGCCATCAAAACTATTCCATAGATTTTTTCGCTCCCTGTACAGATCACTCACGGAGACCAATTTGAAGGAACAACTTTTTGCTCAGGTGGCGTATCTACAACCTAGAACCTACATATAATATCATTGGGTATGGTGAAGTCATTGTCGTTATTATCAGGTGAGGTCATGGTGGTGTTGGATGACCTAGGGAGCGCTGGTATTTCAAGACCACCTAGCCAGATACTAGGTATGCAAATAGACGAAAATACCTACCTATGGTTTCCTTGGGCTCATCCGTGTTATGTGTTTAAACTTTGTTGATATTCACATATCATATGTATTCTTGTTTTCAGAAAACTCAAAATATTCCCTTCGTATGAAGTGCAAATCAGAATCAGAATCCACATAACTACCTACTACCAACTTGAGTATCACCTAAAATAACTGGGACATCGTGGTGCAGCTGTGGTCATGTACATCAGATTGCCTTGAAAATGTAACAGATTGTTTACTCGTTAATTAAAGAAGATACGGCTTTTTTGGTTGTAGCTTTGTTATGTACCGCTTGTATTGTTACTGGGATTTCTTACAGAAGATTTGTACCGCTATATTTACGGAGATATACAATGGCCAGACAACGAAATGCTGTAGAAGTGTTCATTGTCTTTTATTCACGTATCTGGTGTTTACAAGGCATATAAATGTGGTAAAAATAAAGGTTTGCGATTTGTAACGGCATCTATGTGATAACTTTGGTCGTAGGTCATTCTTTTGCAGAGATATTGAAGCTTTTACAACTT
Organism: Phthorimaea operculella; assembly: GCA_024500475.1. NCBI lineage: Eukaryota > Metazoa > Arthropoda > Insecta > Lepidoptera > Gelechiidae > Phthorimaea > Phthorimaea operculella. The sequence goes on along the minus strand of JANFCV010000281.1, from coordinate 79,607 downwards.
TGAATTGAGGTTATGCATTTCTTCGTCGGGCTCAGTGTTTATTGGTAATATTTCTGAAATCCTGCCGGTACAAATTTATTCATAGCTAAAATAAGGAATCTCATTGAAGGTACTAAACGTACGTGAAAGCAGAATCTAGAAATATGCAGTGGAACAGAGAATGAAATATCCACGCGCGTATACCGGGAGTAACAGAAAGTTTATAACAAGCCGAAAGGAGTTCAAGGTACTCATGAAACTAAACAACTTTTCCCATAGAACATGGGTCGAAATATGAAAAAAAAATTTGGACCTCCCATACAAAATCTCCGATCAGCTGGTTGATTTACTATGGGAGGTCCAAATTTATTTATCATATCTCGACCCATGTTCCATGGGGAAAGTTGTTCAGTTTCATGAGTTGACCTCCTTTCGGCTTGTTATACCCTTTCTGTTACTCGCGGTAGGTGTGCGACCCCTTCATTCGACGCGTGCGGTGCGGCTGTACGAATAGATGGGCGACCACCTGAATGTCACTTCATTCTTTATTTGACTGACAGAAAAAACAAACAAATTAAAATATAAGTCATGGTCACTCTTGTAGGTCACTCAAGGTACTCTGTGGTCACTCCACTCTATGCTCCACTCGTGATTTTTTCAGCGAATGTGAGGTCAGTGTCAATGGTAAATGACCACTGAAGTGATTGAATATTAAGGTGAGAATTATAATTGTTTCTTGGGCGGGTTCAGTTCAGACGTATACGCGTGTTGCGTGAGTGTTGTGTGCCATGCTAGTACCAGAGTTATACGCGCAGCTTCCGCGTTCACCACGTGTTCACCCTGTGCTCAACCAGCGCACTGACTGGGCGCGGTGGTAACGCGTGGTAGGCGCGTGGGCTGCGCGGGTAACTTAGACGCGTAGCCTACAGCATTCTGTATCCGCCCTAAGTCTGCTTCCGAAGGAAAATTTCAAGTAAGTATCTGCTCTGGAGCATCTCGACTAATGACGTACCGGGGAAGGCGAGTAGGCGAGTGAAAACAAAAAATGTTGAAGTAACTCGCATGCGAGCTACTGTCCAACTCGCACGTGCGAGTAACTCGCATGATGTGTGTGTTCACACGGTGCGAGTTACTGCACTGCAGCTACTGTCCATGCCGACTCGCACGCTGACTCGCACCGTGTAAACCAGGCATAAGGCTCGCGCAGACCAAACGCAGAATTCGTGTAAGCATTTGTAGGTATGGTCAAAGACATTTTATTATAGACACGGTACCTCCATACTGCTTGTACAAAAAAGTTGTTCCGTGAAATTCGCTTGAACAGCTCATAGCCTGACCAAAGCCTGACTGACACAAGACTGTCACATTGGTATGTATTAATAGTAGGTATGTAAATAGACGAAAATACCTACCTATGGTTTGCTTGGGCTCATCCGTGCTATGTGTTTAAACTTTGTTGATATTCACATATCATATCTATTCTTGTTTTCAGAAATTTTAAAATTTTTCCTTTGTAAGATAAGAAGTGCAAATCAGAATTCAGAGATCCCAATAGATTGATTAAGCAAGCTTCATCATATGGTTTGAATTCCACTCATAATGTGGACTAACCATGCAGTAAGTTCTAAATACTTTCTACAGATGACGCTGGATCGTCGCTTGGAGACGAGCATCAAGCGATAGAAAATTTGGCATTCATCAACCGGTGCATCGATAGCTCAGTGGCAGAGCGGTGGGGCGTTTACCCATGCGGCCCGGGTTCGATTCCCGGTCGATGTATGACATTTTTTCTATTTCTTATTTTCACTTGTGAGAATAATATAGCCCTGTGAGTGAATTACAATCCCAATAGATTGATTAAGCAAGCTTCATCATATGGTTTGAATTCCACTCATAATGTGGACTAACCATGTAGTAAGTTCTAAATACTTTATACAGATGACGCTGGATCGTCGCTTGGAGACGAGCATCAAGAGATAGAAAATTTGGCATTCATCAACCGGTGCATCGATAGCTCAGTGGCAGAGCGGTGGGGCGTTTACCCATGCGGCTCGGGTTCGATTCCCGGTCGATGTATGACATTTTTTCTATTTCTTATTTTCACTTGTCAGAATTCAGAGTCGGCATAACTACCTACCACAAAATAGAGAATTTACAGAAGGTTCACTCGGCTCTAATTCGGATTTTCGCGATGGGCACTTGTTACATAGCCAGGGTTGCTTGCTACTGTCAAAAATCTGAAATATTAAAATATCAAAACAGCTAAATTTGGAACTGAACGTCATATGATTCTGAAATAATTTTAAATACAAGAAATATGACGTTCATGTCAACCACCTTCTTAGTTAGCTTGACTTCCCCTGAGATAACGGTTATTTCCAGTTAAAGTCAGTAAGTGTCAAAATCGTCGTTATTACTGAGTGAGCCATCTGGTAAGGCGCCCCGTGCGCCGTTTCCCTAATTTGTGTGCCTACTAACTACCATCTTGAGTACCTACCACCTACAATAACACTGGGACATCGTGGTGCAGCTGTGGTCATGTTCATCAGATTGCCTTGCAGATGTAACAGATTGTTTACTCGTTAATTAAAGAAGATACGGCTTTTTAGGGTTTCTTCGTCTACTAGAAACCCTTATCATTTCGGTAAGTCTGTCTGTCTGTCTGTATGCCGCGCCCTCATAACTTCGTCAGTTTTGGAGCTATCGACATCGGTGTGAAAATAGATCAAAAAATAAGCTGATGCTATTCTAAGCCGGCACCACACGGTTTATAAGTAATTCTGTTGTAATGGAACCATACTTATTATTTTTGATTGCCCAGTTATGCAGTTAAATGATAATGTGCCGAATTTCGGCCGAAGTTCGGCAGTATGAACCGAATTTCGGCCGAATGACGAAGTTCGGTTAAACCTGCCGAAATTCGGTTTAACCGAATGTAAAACAAATTTCGGCCCATCCCTAATAAATATCAAAATATCCGATATAGATCCAATAAATCGGATATATATCCATATTTTGATATTTATCGGATCAATCAGTCTAAAATCTTTCAAAATAATGTATTAATTTTGACGCTAAACACAAAAAAATATAAAAGAAAATTAATCTGTGACACTTAATTTCATTATAGTATATGTTTAAATGAAAGTGGTATAAAAAATATAATGTATTTATTGACCAGCACAAGTGGACAATAATGGATACGTGCATAGGTACCTAAATTTTTTACTCAATTTGACCATCGTATCATATATGCCTGCACGTAGGAGATGCTCTTCCAAATAAACCATTTACCTTGCACACCAAATAAAATATTTAATCTTTGAGTCTATCTAAATAAATTCCAAAGGAAAAATTAAACATAACTTTAATCATCATCATCTTCCTGCCCTTATCCCAATTACTTGGGGTCGGCACTACACATTTTGTTGAACACAAAATCGTGTTGCAAAAGGATTTGGCTGCATTTTACGATCGGCCGCCTACCAGACGTCAACCCTCCTTGGGAATGCTTTTGTGGTGGATGAACCGCCACCATACGGTTGACCTTGGCTGTTTGGGTCGGGTTTATTCCTCGGTCGCCTCTTAGTGGGCGAATTCTGGAAATTCAATGTATGGCGCCAGTTGAAGCACGCCTTTACAGCAATTTGCGATTAGATATTTTAACATGTTTTGAACTTAAGCGGAGACCCTCCGCCCGTCCGCATCACCCCCATTTTCTTTGAAATGTGTCAAAAATTATGAACTTTCCGGATTTATGAGTTAACTATAATAGTTACAAAAAAAGTGTCAAGGGACAATATAATCTCTAGTAAATTACATTTAAGTAGCAAATTTAATACGGCATATTTTGTCCGTTGAAAATTTTTTTGTAACTATTATAGTTAATTCATAAATCTGTAAAGTTTATACTTTTTGACACATTTCAAAGAAAATGGGGGTCATGCGGACAGGCGGAGGGTCTCCGCTTTTAAGGTTTCAAACAACATGCTTATAGGTATCTAACAGCAAAAACAATGCTGTAAAGGCGTGCTTCAACTGGCGCCATTCATTGATTTTCCAGGAAAAAGGTTTTTTTCTTTATATAAATCGTTTTATCTTAAAAACCGTAAGAGTTACAATAAAAAAATATATTACATTTAAGTAGCAAATTTAATACGGAATATTTTGTCTTTTGACACTTTTTTTGTAACTATTATAGTTAACTCATAAATCCGTAAAGTTTATAATTTTTGACACATTTCAAAGAAAATGGGGGTGATGCGGACGGGCGGAGGGTCTCCGCTTTTAAGGTTTCAAAGAACATGCTTAAAGGTATCTAATCGCAAAAAAAATTGCTGTAAAGGCGTGCTTCAACTGGCGTCATACATTGAATTTCCAGAATTCCCCCACTATCTTACGACCCCCACGAGAAGAGAGGGGATGGTGCTATTCTACTCTGCCGGCACTACACAGCATTGCCGGCACTACACAGCATAAAGATAACTTTAATATTTATAAAATATATCTTATACAAAAAAGAGAAATATATTAATTATTTATTTACATCATACTTATTGGATTCTTTCTAATGCATAAGAAAAGTGGGGTTTTTGAAATTAATTAGAGATATTCATTGGTGGCGTACTTGGCGAGTTCTTTTTCAGTCTAATTGACCAAAAAATTTCATTAATCCTTAACGAAAAATGTGTGATATATATCCAAAAAATAAATATCATAATATCACGCGATATATATCCTTGATATATATCACTTGATATTTATTAAGGAGTAAATATCGTGATATATATCCGATAAATGTCAATGATATATATCTTCGAACCCTGCTTCAAAATGAAATTTTCAGGTTTTCGTCTAGTTTGTACAACTATAACAACTACTACTTATACTTGTACAACTATATATACAACAATATACTATACATACAACAATATACTATGGAAGTTGAGAGAGATAGTGCTCTTTCAACCTTTTTTTGAAAGTGGATATAGAGGGATAGTCTTGGACTGTCTTCGGAAGCTGGTTCCAAAGTTGTGTAGCTCGAACAGAAAAGGAATTAAACAGAAAGGAGACAGGGCGGCGGTAGTATGGGACTTGGGCTATGACGATATATTGAGAATGTTACGATATTTAGATTTCGATATTTTATCTACGCCTTCGTGTAAAACCGCATCAAAATCAGTTCAGTGAGTATCGAGAAAATCACTTGCCAACTTTTGTATTCTTCATGGATATTCTGTGCATAGCGAGCTATCATTTTTTTGAAATATCATGGTTGATTTTTATTTTCTTGACATATTGTATAACGAATAAATGACATATCCTAACTAGGGTGACCACGTTATGCGTGACATCAAGGAATACATATTTTTATTATCAAATCTGCCAGATTTGATTTATGTTTCTTATTGAACATGTATAGATTACATGTATATCGTGACTAGGTGCTCACATTTCTATTAAATCAAGGAAAAAATATTTTAAAAATACTTGGAACCGCCGGGTCAGATTTTTATTTTCTCTTAAGCATTTATAGATAAGAAGTCACCTATTTTTTCTAAGGTGACCACATTTGTATTGAATGAAAGCAAATATATTATTCTAGGATCAGATTTTTATTTTTTTATAGACGTGTATAGTTAAGAGGTTACCTATCCTTACAAGGGTGACCACGTTTGTATTGAATCAGAAAATTATATTTTTTTCAGAAATGCCGGATTAGATTTTTATTTTCTTTTAAACATGTATAGATAAGAAGTCACTTATCTTAACTAGGTAACCACGTTAGTATTGAATCAAAGAAAAATATTTTTATGTTTTTCTCAAAACTGCCGGGTTATATTTTTGTTTTCTCTTTAACATGTATAGTTAATAGGTCACCTATCTTAACTAGGTGACCACGTTTGTATTGAATCAAAGAAAATTTTTTTTTTTCTCAGAACTGCCGGGTTCCATTTTTGTTTTCTCTTAAACATGTATAGATAAAAGGTCACCTATCTTAACTAGGGTGACCACGTTTATATTGAATCAACCAAAAAATATTTTAATTTTTTTTCTCAAAACTGCCGGGTTCTATTTTTGTTTACACATAAACTTGTATAGATAAATGGCCACCAATTTTAATTAGGGTTACCACGTTTGTATTGAAACAACGAAAAAATATTTTTATTTTTTTTCAGAACTGCCGAGTCAAAATTTTATTTTTCTCAAATATGTATAGCTAATAGGTCACCTATCATAATTAAGGTGACCACGTTTGTATTGAATCAAAGGAAAAGTTAAGCCGTATTTCAATGAAAAATGTTTTGAGCCTTTTCTCGAAATTGTCACGGCAGATTTTTATTTTATCGTAATTATGTATAAAGGAGAAGTAACACGTCAGAACTAGGGTGACCATGTTTGTATAAAATCAAGGACTAAAAAAAAAAATTTTTTTTCTTGACTCTCCCGGGACGGATTGTTTAGTTCTCATTTTTTTAACGATGAGGTTACATAACATAACTACAGTGACCACGTTTGTATTGAATTAAAGGAACTTAAATTATGGCCATAGCCCAAGTTCGCCCAGTCGCCTTTGGTATTGGCTCTAGGGCACTCAAGTACCTTAGTGATACATGCGCGCCTAGGCCGGGGATCAGGAGGCAAGAAGTGAAAACGGGATCGGAGATACTCGGGAGTGGACGGGTTATTCAGGATATTATAGAGGACAGACAGGATGTGCACATCACGACGAAGGCGGATAGGGAGCCATTTTAATTGAGCACGAAATTCGGAGACGTGATCATATTTTCGGAGTCCGAAAATAAATCGAATCGCTAGATTTTGTAGGCGCTCAAGTTTATTAAGCAGCTCCTCAGTCACATCCAAGTAACACACATCAGCATAATCAAGAGTAGGGAGGAGAAGTGCTTGAGCAAGCATGACTTTAGTTTGAAAGGGAAGGAACGTCTGGAGCCGTTTGAGAGAATGAAAAGAATAATGCATGCGCCTGCTAACTTCATTAACCTGCGATGCCCAAGACAAATCCGAGTCAAATATAATTCCCAGGTTTTTTGCTTTGTTCGTATATGGGATACAAACATCATTGTAAAAGATTTTGAGAGCGTCGGTAACTATGAGCTTGCTACGAAGTCTGCTACTGCCAATTATCATAGCCTGAGACTTACTGGGGTTGACCAATAAACCAAAGTTTTTTGCCCACGTCTGTATAGCCAAAAGATCTGAGTTAATGGCATTAACTGCTTCAGAGACTTCAGAAATAGAAAAATGCCTATATATTTGTAAATCATCTGCATACAGATGGAAGGGAGAAGAAATGACTCGAGAAATATTATTAATGAAAATAGAAAAAAGTAAAGGAGAGAGAACGCCGCCTTGTGGAACACCAGCAGTGAGATCCAACCAGTCCGATGTTGCATCGTCTGTTTTCACACTCTGCTGGCGACCATGAAGGTATGACTGAAACCACTCGACCACAGAAGGAGCAATGTTAAGAGAGCGCAGGGAACCAAGGAGGATGTCGAAGTCCACCGAGTTGAATGCGTTACTGAAGTCAAGCAGAGTCATAACAGTGAGCTGAGTGTTATCCATCGCCTGGCGAATATCCTCTGTGACATTCAGTAACGCACTAACTGTACTATGAGAGGGACGGAAACCGGACTGGAAAGGACAGAGTAGGTTATTGCAGGTAAGATACGTGTAGAGTTGTTTGTGAACAACACTTTCCAGCACTTTCGAAAGTACAGGAGGATAGAGATGGGACGGTATTGGGAAAGGGAAGTTGGATTGGAAGTTTTAGGAAGGGGAATAACGAAGGCTTTTTTCCAAGATGATGGAAACACATTAGCCGTAAGTGAAAAATTAATAATGTGCGAGATTACAGGCGTAATGCTATCCAAAACTGGAAGGAGCATCTCGAGACTTAAGTCATCACTGCCCATTGCCTTCGTGGATATGGAAAGGATACTCTTCTTAACATTGTCCTCCGTAACCGGCTGAAATGAAAATTGTGTGCAGTTAGGCAGGTCAAGGCTGGAAAGGAAAGAAAGAGAAGAAGATTTAGTAATGGGGTCAAGTACGACAGGTGGAGTACAAAAATGTTTATTAAGAGCATTAATATTTATGGTACCATTAGTAGTATCCATGGCCTTGCCCACGCCTAATGACTTTAAGAACCTCCAGGTCAGAGCCTGAGAAAGATTTTCTAATTTAGAGTGAATATAGCGACGTTTGGCATCCCTACACATTCTGTTGCAGATGTTACGTAATTTTTTGTAATCAGCCATATTAGATTCCGACGGATCTTTTTTGAGTTTCTGCTTGGCCCTGTCCCTTTTTGCCATAACTCTTCTAATAATAGGAGTCAGCCAGGGAGCAGGAGCATGCTTAACGCGAACGGGTCTAACTGGTGCATGAGTATTGAAAAGATTTGTCACAATTTCGTTAAAAGCCGCAACTTTGGCATCAATGCCGTCAGCTGTCAAAACCGGCGACCAATCGATGCTCTCAGCATCTTCCCTCAAACGGTCCAGGTCCATGTCACGAAAGTTACGTTGGAAGATTACTTTACTCTTGATTTTAGGAGGGCGCACTTTATAGGCAAGAAATAATAAATCATGGTAAGAGAATGGGGCCACCATTTGCCCGTGAGACATGACAGAATCCGGTTTGGAGACTATCATAACGTCGAGCAAAGATGGCCTGCAATTTGGAGCGTGATGTGTTGCTGAAAGTGGAGAAGATGTAAATTTAGGCAAGAAGTTAGAGAGATTAGCTTTTGATCTGTAATCATCCTTCAGGGTACAAGTATTTAAGTCACCCATGATAATAGTGTGTTCATAAAGAGTACTAAATTGTTCCAATAAGGACTCAAACGTGGAAAAATAATCCACACTATCACTGGGACTATAAACGATCCCAAGTAAGATTTTTTTGTGGTTGAGGATGATTTCCAAAAAAAGATATTCTAAAGAAGCAGAATATTTAGGGGGAGAAGGTGAGTTACTAATTAGTGTGGCCGGAATGTCACAGCGGAGGTAGATACCTACCCCACCGCCCTTTGCACCAACACGGTCATTACGAAAGAGACGGAAGCCAGGTAGGCTGACGGAAGTTGAAGGAAGAGAAGGCTTAAGCCATGTTTCAGAAATTAAAATTGCATCGACTACAGTGTTACTAAAAGATGTGAGAAGGTCGTTGTGATGAGCTGGAACGCTCTGTGCATTGATGTACACAAGGGATAGGAACTTCAAACTACACTTAAAAACATTAGAAAGTTTCTCCTCTAACGGTTCACAATCAGAAAGAGAACTATTATTGCTACAAACACTTAAATATTCCTCATCAGATGATGAGCACGAAAAATATATATTATCTAACATATATATATATATAAAATAAATATGATATTTAAATATATACTTAAATCATAACAAAACCGTTTAAAAAACTATAATCATACCTACTTAGCTACAAGTTGACTGGTGGAGATTTAATTTTGAAACACACTAAAAAACTAGATAAATAGTAGCAGAAGAAAAAAAAAACTTATTTCATAAATGCTTGTAAAGGAACGTAGAAGTTTAACAAAAATTACTGCGTTCATAAAAAAACAACCATTACAAATGACAGCACAACAAACGGAAGCATATTAACATAAGTGCGACAAGGACAACACTATCAATCTTAACAATTCTTAAGCTGAACGCAGCCAACCAGCAAAATAAAAATTCAATCTGCTATTTAGTCTGTGGTTCAATCTGTCAGACAAGTCGTTTACGTCAAGTGCAGAAAACAGTAAAAAACATGCCAAAATAAATCAAAATTAATGTGTTCTACCTTAAATACTTATAAAACTGAGTATCAAAACGTGTAAACACAGAGATTTATCAAGAAGGAGTAGTGCATAAGGCTCAAATTACGCTCAACGAGCAATATATGGCAAACAACATTAAACAAACAAAACACTGTGTTACTTAGCAGTTTTCCTCTCGCCGCACTTGTCTGGATATTGTTTGATAAGCTCTGAAGCTCAGCCATCGTCACCAGCTTCTTACGGGTCTTATCCGGCAGCAAAATTACAATCACGCCGTCCGACGACCAGCTGTTCTTCACGCCAAATGGTCCCTGGCCGCAGCGAAGATGTCCTGGCGCGGCTTTGTAGGAACTCCGAGATGGACATTTTCGAGCCCTTCAGCTTTGTTTTGGCGTTCCATACGGCTGAGCGATGCGTAGCAGTGGTGAAGCGGACCAGAACGGGGCGACTTTTATCCCTTTTTGCGCCCAAACGATGGCAAACTTCGATAACCGCCGAGCCTGTTGCCGTCATCTTCAATTGGTCGCGTAATATGGTGTCGACCTTTTTAGGCAAATCTTCAGATTGTGCCTCTGGGACTCCATGAAAAAGCAATACCTTTCTTCTTGAATGAGTCTCAAGACGATCCAGCCCATTAACCACCAACTCTAACTGTGCCCTTAACATTGCAAGGGTGTCAAGTACAGTGGACTTGAAACTGAGGTACTCCGTAGTCAAGTCCTTCACCTTTGGTGTACCTGGAGAGCCGGCCAACTGGGAGTTCTTCTCAAACTCAGCCATCCGGGAGTCCATCCAAGCAGCAAGGTCCTTCACACTTTTAGCCAGCAGAGCAGTGTTGTCCATGTTGTGATGAAGATGTTGAGAGCGCTGATGATTTTTTAGGTGTGACAAATAATTATTCTGAGTGGTGATTAGTCAACTTGTAACCTAGGTAAGGTTTTACCACATTAATTTTAAGTTAACTATTTTAATTTAATTAAAAACAGAGAGAGCCAAAAATATGCTGTTGTCACTTTCTTGTCTACCCGCAAAAAAATAAGGGAATTTCTTTGGGAATGCCAGACGTCAACCCTCTTTGGAAATGCCGTCAACCCTCATGGGAATGCCTGAAGTCAACCCTCTTTGGGAATGCCAGACGTCAACCCTCTTTGGAAATGACGTCATCACTCTTTGAGAATGTCTGCCCTCTCTAGGAATAACGTCAACCCTCTTTGGGAATGACGTCAACTCTCTTTGTAAAATGACGTCAATCCTCTTTGGGAATGCTTAACGTCAACCTTCCTTGGGAATGATGACGACAACCCTGTTTGGAAATTACGTCAACCTTCTTAGGAAATGACGTCAACCCTCTTTGGTAATGCCTGACGTCAACCCTCTTTGGGAATGCCTGACTTCAATCCTCTTTGGAAATGACGTGATTCCTCTTTGGGAATGTCTGCCAGACGTCAACCCTCTTTGAGAATGACGTCAACCCTATTTGGAAATGACGTCAACCCTCTTTGGTAATGCCTGACGTCAACCCTCTTTTGGAATGCCTGACGTCAACCCTCTTTGGAAATGACGTGATTCCTCTTTGGGAATGTCTGCCAGACGTCAACCCTCTTTGAGAATGACGTCAACCCTATTTGGAAATGACGTCAACCTTCTTTGGGTATGCCTGAAGTCAACCCTCTTTGGAAATGCCACACGACAACCCTCTTTGGGAGCGCATGAAGTTGTAACAAACCGGACCCCGGCCCCTTTTATGGGAGGACTACACGCCTCCAAGACGCCAGCCCAGTCTGTCATGAAGATGATGTCTTGAGTTCTAGATTTCATAGAAACCCATACCTCAAGCATAGTGTATACTAATGGCTCGTGATATAAAAGTGATGTCTAGTTAATTATTGACCCATACGTTGTGTTTAAATAAAGTAATATGTAACCCAAAAATTCTTTTAAAGGTAATTGAGACATCTCTGTACTAATTATTTTAATAAAGTGACTCTGATGAACAGGAGAGGGAAAAGGGCAGGAAACTGAGCTCCAAACGGGCCCCCAGTACTTCAACGCCCGAGGAATGTGGGTGGAAGCCCTCGCCAATAGATACCCTTTGTATTCATAAACGCTCCGTAGTCATCTTCACATAACCAATTTATGTATGTAAAGATAACCCTTAGAGCATATATCAAATACAAACGGTAAATTATCTGCTTCCCCCAGAAGAAGGATAAATATGGTGAGACCTGCGTCTCTGTGAATAGACGCGCCATAACCACAGGCGCTAGTGGTATAACCACCACGAAGAAGGATATTAGATTCAGATGTCCCTTGCAGAACAAATGAAGTAGTTTAGAATAAACTACTTATGACTGACCAAACTGACACCTCAGTGTCCAGTTGGTTAAGTAAGTAACTATATTGTAAGTAGGTATGTTATCTATCAGTCAAATGACATGATTTCAACAATTATCTTTAGGTTTCCCTAAAGAGGTATCGGCAAGGCCGGTAAATGCACCGAATATGAGATTGCACTGGTCAGTCAGTCTCCACCCACATTTAACTCCTACGGAGGTCAGAATATAATATGAGAATGCTTTATGCAAGTCCCAAATCACATGTGAGCATACATGCTTATAAGTTGAAGACGGGAGAGCAATATTTTGCACATCCCAAGAGAGAGTTGTAGAATAAGCCATGATGTTCACATGGACCTCCTGAGAGAATGTGGACTTCCACGACCAGAAGCTGCCATTACAACCATACCGAATGCTAGGTAATAAATAGATAGGTATTCGATGAAGATATGATAAAAGTTGTCCCATGACATTTGATGACAACCATTGTAATTAGTAGGTAAGTTGTAGTCATAGTTTTACTATGATAGGCACCATTTTAGCCAGTCATAAGAAGAACTTTTAAGAACTTCATGACTAGAATATTACTTTAGATATGATTCATCTGAATCTGTTATAGGATAGGATGATAGGAAAGGATATTATCCATTCTACCAGCCATACATATATTCTTAGACAACACAGTACTTAACAACATAGTAAGCACTATAAAATAATATTGTTGTAGATAGATGTTGTCTACTGCCGGACACATTCCATTCTGAAGGTATCAAAAATATAGTTGTAAATAAATGTTTGTCCACTGCAGGACACATTCCAATACTGAAGACAGTTTTCTTTGTATGACAAAAATACTGTTGTAAATGATTATTTATCCACTGTTGGACATAACTAAGTAGAAGTAGATATCTAACAATATCTACTTATGTATACTTCATACACAGGAACATCAATCAATCAAGTCCATAGTCACTCAGCAACCATAGTATAAATAGAAATCTGTCCACTGATGGGCTAAGCCAAACAGTAGGTAAGTAGATACAATATGTAAATATGTTTTAAACACAGGAACTTTATCAAGTAAATCCTTAATCGCTCAGCAATTATAGAATAGTAATTTATCCACTGATGACCACAGCAAATAATAGATAAGTAGATAACAATATCTACTTATGTAAGTTTTAACCCAGGAACTTTATCAAATAAATCCTTAGTCGCTCAGCAGTAATAATTAAGATAAATTATTTTAATTGAAACTACATTAATTTGGTTATTAAAGTAATATATGACTGGCAAACGGATAAGCAGATAGGAATAATAGGATTTTACAGGTTATGCTACCTACTCCTAAATACTAAGATGAAACCTAATCTATCTAACGACACTAATTAGCCCAGATTTTCCTAATTTATGATTAGATGTGGATACTATAAAGTTTATATGAAACAATCAGAACGCAGATTCTTTAAAACATTCTGACCCGACAACAAAACAAAGTTATTGCAATAAAATGACCTTAGCACTAAAAACCAAAGCATAAGACCATGTTCCGAATCTTATCAGCACTCAGAGAATATAATTTGAACAAGAATCCACGACTCTAAACCTCAAATAAGGAACACCAATCGCTGATAAGATAAGGAAATATTGAAGATTGTACTTATCCATCTGGAACTTGAAGCCACCAGCACACGAAGAACCAACAACGACGACATCCACAATGCCGATTCCAGTGCACGCTGATGCACGCATCCTCCTTTTCAAACACCACATTTTCACGTGCTACACGGGTTCAAAACACTTTTCACAAATAGAACACAATCGCGAATCGAGGGGTGACCAGGCAAACGTCGAGACTCCCTGGCCCACGGCGCGACTCCACCAGGACTGATAGGTAAACTAATCACTGCACTAGGTACCTATTCCTTTTCTGTCCTGGGAGACTTCACGATTCAAACTAAAACTGAACGCAGGCCGTATGGCTCGCTATTTATACCAAAAAGCTTCGAACTTACGAGAAGAATTATTTTCTAGAAATCTGCTACTCATCAAGAAAGAAGATATTCTCCTCTCTTTCATACACATTTTAGAAGACATTCGACTATTCTAGAATTTTTTAGAATGTCTTGTTTCGCTACTTGTTGCCAGATACCAATTCAGGGAAAAGGCCCTAGGATCCACGACCCATCCTGACATCCAAGAAAGACTTATAGTGTATATTAAGTAATCCACGGTTTTATCAATATTACTGAACATTTTACTGCTGGTTTATAGAATTTTTAGAAAATACATCAATTTTCTATAAACCGAAAGTGTGACTAATATAATAAACCTTAGGTATTTCAGTCGCTATGGCACTATAATAGGCCTAGTAGGACCCTGTCTAAAGTGACACTTTGCAGTTTCCGCTACTCGACAATAGATGGCTCTTAACCAAAATAGCAAAATGTTATGTCCTGTATCATATAAGCACGAAAAATTATAAATGCTACTGCAAACGCTGTGCAACCATCAGACCAATTATCCAAAATTATTTAGACTTGCAAATACGAACGATACGATGGGAAAACCAAGAAAATAAATTACAACTTTAATGTTTCATACACATAGCGCCATCTCTCAGCTGTGTTCCTGAACTTCCATAATAATCTTGACAGAACAGAACCAAGTACTAATCGCATTCTATACCAATAGATGTCGCTGTTTTGAAATCTTTATAATAAAGGCCAAAACACATATTAATTAATAAAGGCCGAGACACATATTAATTAATAAAGGCCGGGACACATATGTGACAAAGTCAACACTCTTTTTGGGAATGTCTGCCTGACGTCTACCCCTCTTTGGGAATGCCATCAACCCTCTTGAAAATGCTCAAAGTCAACCCTCTTTGGGAACGCCTGACGTCAACCCTCTTCGGGAATGTTGATGTCAACCCTCTTTGGGAATGTCTGTTTGACATCAACCCCTCTTTGGAAATGATGCCAACCCTCTTTGGGAATGCCTGACGTCAACCTTCTTTGGGAATGTTGTCATCAAAATTCAAAATTCAAAATTCAATAATTTATTTCTTCGTAGGAATTTACAAGATTCTCTTAAAGAAAGACAAATTCTAATACAATTTTAAAAAAGAGAAAATTTCTAATGCAAAATTTTCTCTTTTTTATAACAATTTGAGTTCCTACTCTAAACGCGGCTCAGGTGGAATAAAAAAATAAAAATAAAGGCACTGCCTTGGGGCTGGCCAGGCTAACCACACAGCATGCAACTTTATGCCTCAATGAATGACAATTAAATGGAATAACATTCTGTCAAAATTTTAAGAAGGAGTTACATGTGTATGGTTAGCCGGACCCCCTGGACAGGAAAACCGCCTAAAAACCTGCCCAGAAGTGCACCTATTCTAAAATCTACAATATTCTTAGGCCCTTAGCTACCCTAGCTAACTTAGAAAATAAATTAATAGAATAGCCAAAAACGGCTCACAAAATAAAAATTACTGTAGATTATTCTAACTGTTTTGTCTATAAAATATACATTAAACATTTGAGCATAGCAAAAAAGAAAAAATAGTAGATTTACATTAAATGTAAAAAATACATGTCAAAAAATAATAATAATAAAATTCAAGAATAATATGAAAATGTCAAATTTAACCACTATACATGTCAATTTACATATCATAAAAGTAAAGTTATATCCACTCAAATATATGTCATGCTTTTTTTTAAATAATGCCTATCTCTTGCATTGCGTTAAAGCAACTGTTGCTACTGACCAGACATCTTTATCTTTCAAATAATCTTCTGTTTTATAATACGCTTTCGAACTAGAGATGCGCAAAATGTGTCATTCAGATGAAAAGATAGATATATATCAATTGTGTCCTCGGATATATATCACTTATTTATATCTCTCACTCATTTCACATAGTGAAGGAGCCCGAGCTTTTTGTTTCATATCATCAACTGAATGTTAAGCTTTTTTGTTATGCGAGTTCAAAAAATAGAGAAACTCAGCTTTAAACTCAGCATGTTAAAGTCCATGCAAAAAAAAATGCGGGTGTTTGTTAGTTTATTATCACTTGCGTTGTGTTTAGTTTGAATAGGTTAACAATAGGACAAATGATGCCTTTTACAGAGACTAAACAATCTTGACTTTTAACGAGTCAAGCAATGGAGTCAAGATAATGGTTTTTAATATGCATTTGTAGTCTATTAAATTAGGAATATTTTGTTTAGTAGGTACAAACTTTGTTTTTAAATACTTACTGAGAACTTATAATTATTTTTTTAAAAGTTATTTAAGACAAAATTGCCAATTGTGTAAATACAGTGAAGTGTCAATATTTTCTATCCACTAATAGTTTCGGCGCTATACGCATGGCACGCGACGACTGCATTTTTTTTTTAAATTGAGAAACATAGGCCTGGTGGAACATACACAAACTCAAATTTCCGTTTTTGTCTTGCATCTCAAAGTGATTCCACAGGGCGCTTCGTTCCCTTACAGCAGATATTGTTTTTAATTTACACGCGCGTGCACATTTATTTATTTATTAACTAACGAATATATTTCCAAAGTTTTTCAGTTTTCAAGGTACTATTCACTTATTTAAAAAATTTATCATCTCTTAAAACTTGTAAACTGTTTCGGCATTAAAGTCAAAATACGTACTAACAAAAACGAAACCCTTTATTTTTGCTAAAGAAATGCATCTGTTCTGTTACTCAAAGGAAAGACAATTTACAAATTATTTGTTCTTAGATTCTTTTGTTTAAGATTTTTTGAAATAATCAGAAATGTCGCCGACCAAACCTTTAGCACTTACTTACCCATAATTGAGTCTATTGTAATCTAGCGTGTGACAGCATTGTTAAAAAGGTCATTTTTGTTTACATTATCCTGCATTGACCTGCACAGCTATTCATCTCTCTTAAACAGACAGCTCTCTCTCCCTTACTCTAACTCATCTATCAGTTGTTTTGTACATCAAAAATGAACCGTAATATAAGTGAGTTGAAGATATTTTTGAAAATGCAGTGAGATTGTGAATGATATATAATTTGAACTGATATGTTTCTTTTTTATCTCTCTCTCATGAGTTACCCAAGTCTATTTCGAACATAAAGTATTCTTTATTTTAAGTTTAAACTGCCTCTCATTTAACTTTAGAATTTCCTCTGGAATTTTATTATAGTAGCGTATACAGTTACCCATATATGATTTACTGATCTTACTTAATCTGGTTTGTGGCGGTACAATTTTATTTTTATTTCTCGTATTACGACAATGAATATCTGAGTTTCTTAAATCATCATCATCTTCCTGCCCTTATCCCAATTGCTTGGGGTCGGCGCAACACGTTTTGTTGAACACAAAATCGTGTTGCTAAGGATTTGGCTTAATCTGAGTTTCTTAAATATGAACTGGAATTCTTGCGCATATACATTATATTATCAAATATGTTCTGCGAGGGAAGCGTAAGAATGGCAATTTCTTTTAACAATTCTCTTAGGGATTCATGACTTCGCAGTTTATATATTGCTCTTATTGCCCTTTCCTGTAACACAAAGATAGTTTCTATGTTAGCGGCTTGACCCCATAACAAAAGTCCGTAGGACATTATGCTGTGAAAGTAACTAAATATATAGTTAAAACATTTACTTGTAAAGAAGAGTCTCGCCTCTCAGTTCATCTACTATAAAAAGTTGTGAGATCCATGTGATGCCAAGTCGGTTATTGATTTATTCAAGGACTACTTCAGGGAATAGGTAACAGACATCATCTTAAAGTAACTGTATCGATATTTAAAAACTTTTATATTTTCAATAACTAGAATGACCCGGCCATCGCACTAGACCATCGTATCTCACAAGCAAATAGCGTGCGATTGCCAAGTCATTCTAGTTATTGTAAATATAAAAGTTTTTAAATATCGATATAGTTACTGTAAGATGATGTCTGTTACCTAATTACGCAATAGCTTAAGATGAAATTTCCCTGAAGTAGTCCTTGAATAAATCAATAACCGACTTGGCATCACATGGATCTCACAACTTTTTATAGTAGATGAACTGAGAGGCGAGACTGGTTCTTTTACAAGTAAATGTTTTTGGTGGATCTCATTTCTTTTGTAGATAGTCTTCCTCTTTCTCTTATCTGGAACTACTTCTTGAGCCTCAGCTACAGATTTCCTCAAAGCCCATCCGCAAAGTTAACTTTGTAATCCTATACATTTGTATGGAAATACAAAGTTAGTTATGCGGTTTCAACCGAATTTGCAGAATGTTATAGTTTTCCCTTTATTCATACACTAAATACAAGGTGTATTCTAAGTTTCAAGCTCCTCAGTCTGCTAGAAGTACCTTAGAATTTTGATGATCGGTCAGTCAGTCAGTCAGGCAGAAAACTAAGAAACTTTGACTAACTATAACTTCTAAACTACTGGTCCAAATTTAATGAAATTTGAAAAGAATCGTGTCCATGCAGTGCTTGATAAGATATTTTAAAATGAGGGTTCTAAACTCATTGACAAGGGAGTTATGGGGGGGTTAAAAACGGCCTGAACTGGTGTAGTGTATGTAGACACCGCCTTCCCATTATTAGTTATAAGTACTTCCTAGCACCCATGTATATGTATGTTTCTCTTTCCATTTTACATTCAATATACGGACTCAGTACAAGACACACGTGTTTCGTTTATGAACCCTCTACAGCCCACATTGCATGGCGACCCTGCCAGTGCTGCCTTACATGGGCAGTGCTGAGAGCTGGAGTCTTGTCAATTCGGGTTGTATGAGGGTTCCGAGAAAATAAAATTGTTTATGTAAAAGTTTCGTCGCGCTCAAAGTTACTAACAATATGTGAACTCAGTGTGGTGATCATCTGAAATCATGGACTATGGCTGTTGGTGAAGGATTTCTATGGAGAAGAAAATTACCACGCAATTTTTGGTTTTGAAGGCCAATGTGAGATATGCAGGATAGAAAACAAAATCTTGAAATAATTACGCGCATCAGTTTGGATTTGGCGACGTGTCACCATAAAGAACGTCACATGCATGATACACGTGACATGTTGGGCGTCTTCAGGGTAGTAACATGATCTACTTACCTATATAACATGATATACTTACCTAGGTGTTTAAGAATCTATATTATCTAAAAAATACCTTTAACCGTTTCTGATGCTGGACTTGTGAAGAAATAGAAGCGCAAAAGTAAGAAAGTGTGGGACGTGTGGTGCAAGGACATGAACCAAGATCTTGATGGATGACAGTCTCCCGGGCACCAGACGGTACTGGTGTCCGAGGTAGCAAGGCGCAGGACGATGTTGAGTCGGAAGTGGTTGCAGCAGGGAGTGTTCCGGTCCCAAGTTGTGATGAGGAAGCGTGTGGTAGGCTTTTGCCTATTTCTATTACCAAATGTGAGCGTATGGTATGTGTTTTTTTTTAGTAGTGTCAAAAGTGAAGTGATAATTATCTGAAATAAGTGTCAACATCCAGGACTTGATTATTTAGTATGCCGTGTAATTTGGTACGGGTCATTGGTAACGGTTAAAAGTAGATATTATTAATCAGTAACTAATTGATGAATGTAGTGAGGGCGTTCCACGGGAGATCTTCTAGTGTACGTAACGCATTGCTGGGGCGAGGCCATTGAAAACCACGGCGAAGCAATAGCAGTGTCGCTGGACATTTCAAAGGCCTTCGATAGGGTGTGGCATGCGAGTCTGTTGAGCAAGCTTCCAGCGTACGGCATACCCACTGGCTTCTGTAGCTGGGTGGCTGACTTCCTGAGTGAACGGTCGATCCGAGTGGTCATAGACGGCTGCTCCTCTGACCTCAAGGCTATTGACGCCGGAGTTCCTCAGGGGTCTGTACTCTCCGCGACGCTTTTCCTGCTGCACATCAATGACCTTCTTTCTTCAGGAATTGTTGGGTACGCAGATGACAGTACTGTCACCGAGAAATATCTGTCCGGCGCAGGAGCCAGTGGTGATGAAATCCAAAGATTGAGAAAGGCTATGATTGAGCGTACGAGCCTGACGTTAAGTAACGTCTCCCAGTGGGGCGAAGACAATCTCGTCAGCTTCAATGCTTCAAAAACGCAGGCGTGTCTTTTCTCCGCAAAAAGGAGTCCTTTCACCTTTTCTCCTACTTTTCGGGGTACATCTGTTCCAGTGACCAACACTCTTCAACTCCTTGGCATGGAGTTGTCCTCTGACCTCAACTTCGGCACCACCATCGAGTCCAAGGCTCAAATTGCAGCTAGAAAGTTGGGCGTCCTGAATAAAGTCAAGCGGTACTTCACGCCTGAACAGCTTCTAACTCTTTATAAAGCTCAAGTCCGATCTTGCATGGAGTACTGCTGTCACCTTTGGGATGGCTCGGCTAAATACCAACTTGCTGCACTGGATTCGGTGGAACGCAGAGCCAAGAGATTAATAGGCGATAAAAAACTGGTGGCGACCAAGCTTCACAGCCTGGCTCACCGCCGCAAGGTTGCTTGCCTATCGGTCTTCTACAGATTGTACTTCGGAGAGTGTGCGCGTGAGCTGCATGAGCTCATACCACCGTCTCCTTTCTTCTATCGGACATCCAGACGCACGGCCGGCTACCATCCGTTCTTAGTTGATATACCCACATTACGCACTAAGCGCTTCAAATCATCTTTCATTATGCGCACGGCTAAAGAATGGAATTCCCTGCCTGCGTCTGTATTTCCGAGTGCATATAACCTGAATCTCTTTAAGTCTAGAGTGAATAGGCATCTTCTGGGCAAGCTCGCTCCACCGTAGATCCCATCTCTGCTCTAGGGTAAGATTGGGGTCAAGAGTAAGCCCATCATAAATAAAAAAAAAAAAAAAAAAAAAAATTTAAGTAAATACTTACTAGTTAAAATTTATATTTTACATTAAGCAACCAAGAACCTTTATTTTTAAGATATAATAAGCATAATGTTGAGTACCTATTTTATAGACCGTTTAACGTTACAGAGGCCACTACAATTATTTTTCACACAGGATACGCCTAGTGATCTATTTTTAGCTCAATGTGGAGTTCAGTAGGTAGGTACCTAGAACGACAACAACATAGATGGTCAGATGCGTTGCGTAAATTTCCAAAGATTTCGTCGAAGCAGGTACCAGAGAATTAGCAGAAAATCGTAAGTATTTTTGCAATTATTTTTGTTTACCATTATTTTTTTTATTTCTCCCTCAGCAGATACACACTTTTAATATTTCTCTACACTCAGCTGTTACCATTATTATTTGCATTTCGTTTTCTTCAATAATATTTAAGACAAGTGTTGAAATTTAATTACCGATTAAATTACCATTAAATAGTAGGTAGATAAATTAACCTACATTAGTATGTATAAATGTTTTTATTCACTTCATACATTCATCATTTACTTCTAGGTTCCGTAGTTCTATTTTTATTGAAAATATTTAATGTTGATGTACAAAAAATTACACACATTAGAATACACCTTGAATGCAATTTGAAAGTTTTCCTAAACATTGTATGTATGTTCGAGCGCAGATACGCCTATCATAATTATTTATATAAATAGTGATTTTCAAATAACTACTTAATTGCTTACTATTTTGATCTATAACTGTATTAAAAAACAACATTTTTGAAAGAAAACACCATAATCAGGTTGATGAGCCAGTTTCAGTATTTTTTTTTAAATTGAATTCATGGTTATAAAATAGGTATGTACGTATTAACGTATTTTTTTTTTGGAACTTTGATGACGTGATTCACTTAGTAACATTAATAGTGAGTACAGAATAAATAGTAAGTAAGTATTTTTTGCAAAAGCCGACCTACTTCAGTAAACACCATCGTCAGTTTCTGAATCTGTTTCCGAATGTTTTCATTTCCGATTCTTTTAACTTCTAATCTGAAAGGTAAAATACCTAAGTGCCTACGTGCATATAATTTTTACTGCAAATAATATTTATGTTACATACTTACCTATTTATTAATTTTAGTTTCCAAGTAAGATCGTTTTGCATCATGAATAGACAAGTACAAAGTATAGTAACACAGCACTACCTTTTGATAGAGTCTCACGTGTTTTATCCTAGCATATCGTATTTCAAAACTTTGTTTCAAATAATTAAACAGAGAAGATTTATAGAGATTGTTTAAAAAAGCTTTACCTAATGGAGGTTTAGATCATTTTCTAACTCTGCGATTAAACCTACAGAATGATTTAGATGTTTTAATATAAATACTTTTATAATACTTTCAGCTTAGAATTACGTACCAATAATAAGACGGAAGCTTTAATTACTCAAATCTACATATTAATACATACAAATTTTATTTTGCATACTTCGTAATAACAGTATTGAATGATCATAATAAAATATACTTATATATTTTTTTTTACATTGCTTTACACTTTAATAACATTTAAAGATTTAGTCATCTTTTACTAACATCCTGTATAACTAAAATGAAACAACATTTTAAGTAGCAGATAGCTTTAACAGCGTAGATGTTTGTGCATAATAATGCAACGCATTCAATTGCAACTTGTAATACGACACGAATTAATGTGAAGGCTGATGCAATCATCTTGCTTTCATAAAATTCACATGCCTTTATAAAGTATGAATTGTAACACAAAACAAAATGGACAGACGATAAGAATATACTTCTTAGAAATGAGTATATTTAATATGTTATGACATGAGTAGGTAGAGTATGGATACCTCTACAAAGATGAGGACAAGTATTTCTATGAGACAAAAATCTACATGTAAGTTTAGGACGAATACTAACGGATAGAGACAAATAAGTAACACTTATGAAGACTATAAGAAAATGAGTTGGCAAAAGGATTCTTGTATAATTTGAAGGAATAGAAAATGTATTAATATCTTTTTATACCAACATGAGTATAATTAGTTACATTTTCTAGGAAGATGCTTTGTTTTAAGTAGGCTTAGCAATTTTAGCCGTTTGGAAAGGTAATCGGGGTGTTTGTAAGTTTGGTTGAGTTTACGTTTAGAAAGGTTTATTATTTATTGTGATTGATAATGTTTTGGTTAAAAGATTTTGCCTCGTTAATGGACTGATCACCCATGAAATTGCGCATAGTGTTTGAACCAAAATATTTGGTCGGTGTGTATTACTGAAGGTTATAGAGGTGAAATAAAAAATGATTTTTAGAAAAAAATAAAATAAAATGGTACAATAGGGCAGGTCCTTCAAAACATTATGCGAACGAGCTTCCTTAGTGTAATTTGTTGGAGATCTTAAAGTAGTCTTAATTCATGACCCTATATTATGGTACATTGAGGGTCAGGTCCTTCAGTTTGATCATTGATGTAAGCGAGTCCTTGTCAGTGAAAACAGTTGGAGTTGTATGAAAGCTTAAATCATGGCCCCAATTAATAAAGGGTGTGCGCACAACCCATATTAGGCACTAGTATGCCAATATAATATATTATAAAAAGTAATGTCGACAAATAAATGTAAAAAAAAGTACCATAAATAAATAAATAAATAAAAAATGTAGTAAAGAGACCGGTCGCGATATGTTAATAATAAGTAAATATAAAAGTATATGCTTCTAAATAAGATTGACGGTACCAAGAGATAAGATCCTAAAGGCTAGCGAAGTAATCAAGCCAATACGTACGTATAAATAAACTGAAAAAGAAAAATAGCTAGCTATCTATGCAAACATAAAATAAAACAAAAAAAAATATATGAAAAAAGCACGTGACGACGTGAACTTTTCTTCATGATGATGACGATGACACTTGATGGTGAGTATTTTTATGCTAATGCATAATATCTTGGATGTGATAGTGATAGTTTATAAGATAAATTAACTTTATACCTAATTGACTTATGTTTTGTATGACACCTTAGAAAATTTTGGTTTTGTTGTCCTGTACATTACAGGTAAGTACTTCTAAAAAAAAAACACTTTTTTATTTGAGCATTGAGGCGGAAGGTTCGAATACAAATTACCTATGTATTTCAAGTTCATGGACGTTTGAATGATTCCAGTATGCTTTTCATTTTTATTCAAATTGTAATTATCTTAATTAATGAAGCAAAATTGTATCCCATCAAAAACATTTACTTGTAAAGAATCGTCTGCTTCAACATCTAAAAGTTAGATCCATTGAAAGTCGGTTATTGATTTATTCGGATATTAGGGAACATCATCTTACAGTAACTATATCGATATTTAAAAACTTTTATATTTACAATAACTAGAATGACCCGGCCATCGCACCAGACCATCGTATCTCACAAGCAAATAGTGCGATTGCCAAGTCATTCTAGTTATTGTAAGTATAAAAGTTTTTAAATATCGATATAGTTACTGTAAGATGATGTCTGTTACCTAATTACGCAATAGCTTAAGATGAAAGTTCCTGAAGTAGTCCTTGAATAAATCAATAACCGACTTGGCATCACATGGATCTCACAACTTTTACAGTAGATGAACTGAGAGGCGAGACTTGGTTCTTTACAAGTAAATGTTTTGATGGGATCTCATTTCTTTTGTAGATAGTCTTCTCTTTCTCTTGTCTGGAAATACTTTGAGCCTCAGCTACAGATTTCTCAAAGCCAATCCGCAAAGTTAACTTTCAAATCCTATACAATTGTATTGAAAAACAAAGTTAGTTATGGTTGCAACCGAGTTTGCAGAATGTTATAGTTTTCCCTTTATTCATACACTAAATACAAGGTGTATTCTAAGTTTCAAGCTCCTCAGTCTGCTAAAAGTACCTTAGAATTTTGATGATCGGTCAGTCAGTCAGGCAGAAAATGAAGAAACTTTGACTAACTATAACTTCTAAACTACTGGTCCAAATTAAATGAAATTTAAAATATATCGTGTCTATGCAGTGCTTGATAAGATATTTTAAAATGAGGGTTCTAAACTTATCGTCAAGGGAGTTATGGGGTCAAAATGGCCTGAACTGGTTCGAGAAAAGGATGGTACGGCCGTGCCGCTTTCAGCTCGACTTGGTGGGGGCACTGCCGTGCCCCCAGATACAATAAGGGTTCTTGGTACAGCATTATTAAGTAAGTAAACTTTAGATAAGGGTGTAACTGGATTAGTTAAAATTTCAGTTAAAACATATTTTTAGAAAATAAGTATAGTACTCTGTTCAGGTATCAATCATAAATCAAACAAATATTTTTTTTGTTTAACTTTTTTTTTATAATCCAGACCACTTTAATTTTAAGTATCATTAACATTGGGCCCATGTTTAAGATTAATTAAGCTACTTGAGGTTTCAGTATACCTATGGATTCATTTCTTTTTTAAAAATATTATATCCTCTTTAAAAGTGAGATGTAATCATGACATGTTGAGATAAATCATATAAAAAAAAAAAAAAACTATGTATAAGTACTTTCAGATAACTTTAAATATGTATCTAGAAAATCAAGGCAGTTATTATTGAAATATTGTATAAACTTTGGTAACACCTAAAAACTTAAATTTTGATGAATATTGATTTGAAAAATAGTATTGCAGTATTGATGTCAATATCAAGTAGGAAACTATTGAAATGTATTTTTGTTTGTAATCCAAAGTACTTTATTCAAATATTTGTTTTGGTTTTAATATAAAATTTATTCTTATTATCTTTCATTGTCAATTTGCACTTCTTATTTACTGGTATAGTTTTGTATAACATATTTTGTTCCAAAATTTTAACAATTTGTTGAAAGTCTCTGCATGTCAAAAGCAGCGTTAGTTTTGCATTTCAATACACCTAGATATTTCAAAATATACTAACATTTTAATTTCATCTAATTGTTTCAATTTACGAAAAAGATATGTCTTCTGCAAAAGTATTTTTTTATCATACCTAATTCTAATTAATCTTTGGTTAATTTAATTGAACATAACTTCTGTAATCACATGACAATTACTTTACAAATTTGGGTCATTTCGGTTAAAACATAATGTATTTTGTAAAAAAAAAAAGATATGTATTTCTCTAAAAGTTATTGGTTATACTACCTATATTCCCATATAAATTCCGTGTAATTTTGTAAACAAATTTTCAAAATCATATGTCTATTTGTTTTTCCTAAAATTAAAAATATTTATCGCTATTTTTAATTTTTTTCAAATTAAGGGGGGTGGTGTAGTGTATGTAGACACCGCCTTCCCATTATTAGTGATAAGTACTTCCTAGCACCCATGTATATGTATGTTTCTCTTTCCATTTTACATTCAATATACGGACTCAGTACAAGACACACGTGTTTCGTTTATGAACCCTCTACAGCCCACATTGCACTGGTTCGAGAAAAGGATGGTACGGCCGTGCCGCTTTCAGCTCGACTTGGTGGGGGCACTGCCGTGCCCCCAGATGTTATTTATTACGTAGGGATCATTTGTTTAGAGTGTGGAAATCAAGTCCAAAAAACATGAATAAAAGATTAGAATATACAAAATTTAGAAATAAGGTGAATAAATTAATTAACGAAGCCAAAAACAAGTACAAGCAGTCAGAAATAAAGAAATGTAATGGGGGGATTTTAGAAAAATTTGGTCAACGATCAATTCATGGCTCGGTCACACTAAAACTAATTTAGATAACGTTATAATTAAAAGTTCAGGTAAAACAGAGAATATTAAGCAAATTTGTACGAGATTCTCGCAAACATTTACACAAGAAATACAAGGTATCAAGCATGTATGTAACATAAAGTTTTTAGACAGGAAATCATATGTTAGCCCTAGTGAGGTAAGTTTTCGATTTCGAAATGTAAGCTCCTCAGACGTGAAAAAAATTATTAATGGCATGTCAAGTGAGAAAGCACCGGGACTAGATCAGATAAGAGTAAAAGATATTAAATACACTTCCCATCACAAAAATCGAAACACCTCGGTTTTTCTTGTTTTTGGCCGAATTAAACACCAAAAAGTATTGCTTGCATTAAAAAAATTATATGACTGTGTAGCTGGCAGTTTTGTCTTTTCAGTGTGTATAAAAAAATTCAAAATTCAAAATTGGAACTCCACCTGTTTGTTCTGTAAATGAGATGAATGACTGAGACACGTTTGCAGGTTGCGCCTTTTAACGATTCATAACATTTTCAAAATTTAATTTAGAGCTTGTCTTAGCTTATCTTAAAACTTTTGCGTTTTTAATTGTTTACTGTGACTATGGATCGCCTGAAAAAGTAAGATTTTATCTGAGTCATGGGTATTTTGCCCGTAGAAGCCGCCCAAGTGGTGACATTGCCAAATTTTGGACTTGGTCATCGTCTTGTGGCTGAATGTTTGCATTTAAGCCTCACATCTGTTCATACAGCTTACAAACGCTATCAGAAGACTGGTCTGTTTACGCGACGTTCAGAATCTGTCGGAAATCGGGTCAGTTCTGACCGACATGATCGAATTAATGTTATAAGTTCTTTGCAAAATCGACGCCTTAGCGCTTTTTAACTGCGCCAAAAGCTATCAAATGTACAAAAGTTGGCTAAAAGTGGCTCTACAATCAGAAGAAGTTTAAAGGAACGTAGACTGGTACCGCAATAGCCAGGAAACGGATCCAAATCAACTGAAGACAATTAAATAGCGCGCCTTAACTTTGCAAGTGAGCACCTAAACTGGTCGTATACCCAGTGGATCAAAATTCCTCTTTTCTGCTGAGTGTAGAATTACGCTGAATGGCAACCACGGAAGCACTATGGCTTACAGAAGGGATTAAAAATGCTTTACACTATGCTGCATTGATAAAAAGGTCAGTTATGGTGACAGTTCGTGAACGGTCTGGGAAGGAATCAGCGCCGACGGCGTGACAGAGTTTGTCTTCGTGTCTGCAGTTGATTTGGGCCCGTTTCCTAGCTATTGCGGTACCAGTCTACGTTCCTTTAACCTTCTTCTGATTGTAGAGCCACTTTTAGCCACCTTTAGTACATTTGATAGCTTTTGGCGCAGTTAAAAAGCGCTAAGGCGTCGATTTTGCAAAGAACTCATAACATTTATTCGATCGTGTCGGTCAGAACTGACCCGATTTCCGACAGATTCTGAACGTCCCGTAAACAAACCAGTCTTCTGATAGCGTTTGTAAGCTTTATGAACAGATGTGAGGCTTAAATGCAAACATTCAGCCACAAGACGATGACCAAGTCCAAAATTTGGCAATGTCACCACTTGGGCGGCTTCTACGGGCAAAATACCCATGATTCAGATAAAATCTAACTTTTTTCAGGCGATCCAAAGTCCCAGTAAACAATTAAAAAAACAAAAGTTTTAAGATAAGCTAAGACAAGCTCTAAATTTTAATGCTGAAAATGTTATGAATCGTTACAAGGCGCAAACTGCAAACGTGTCTCAGTCATTCATCTCATTTACAGAACAAACAGTTGGAGTTCCAATTTTGAATTTTGAATTTTTATACACACTGAAAAGACAAAACTACCAGCTACACAGTCATATAATTTTTTTAATGCAAACAATACTTTTTGGTGTTTAATTCGGCCAAAAACAAGAAAAACCGAGGTGTTTCGATTTTTGTGATGGGAAGTGTATATAAAAAATTGCTTAAGCCCTATCCTGGCTAAGTTTATAAAATATGTGTTTAAAGACTGGTATATATCCAGATCAATTAAAATATGCAATTATCCGCCCCATTTACAAGTCAGGCAGTCACCTAGAATATGTAAACTATAGACCTATAGCTATATTATCTACTATAGATAAGATAGTGGAAAAAGTAGTTGTTGGCCAAGTCAGTAAATTTCTAGAACAGCATAGTATACTGTTTGACAGCCAGCACGGATTTAGGAAAGGGCGAAGCACTGTCACGGCCTTAACGGGTTACGCAGATTATGTAAACAATTGTTTAAACTCTGGTAAACAGCTGATAGCTCTTTATATTGACTATAAAAAGGCGTTTGATACCCTAGACCACGATATATTACTACAAGCTATGGATGAATGTGGCATACGTGGTCCCACCAATATATGGTTTAAAAATTACCTAACAAATAGAAAAATAAGAACAATTATAAATGGTATAGTTGGTGATGAAGAAGAAGTTAACTTGGGTGTACCTACCGGTTCAGTTTTTGGGCCGGTGGCTCAAGCCCGCAGAATACTGCATGTACCCTGGTGGCTGCCTAGTGCTCTCCTGACACCCGCCCGTTGGATCTCGTACCTGGGATGGGTGTCCTTGGCCATGTTCCTGTGCCGTTGCTGCCGTGGTGGAGATCGTCCACACGTCCTTTGGTAAGTGGGCTCCGTCTGTTGACGTCCCCCTGCCTGTCCCTGTGACCGATGCGGAGATGGGCTCCTCCTTGGAGGGGGTGGGGTGCATTGCTCCCTCCTTTGGTGGGCAGGCTCCCTTCGCTGACCCGATCCAGCGCTGCCCCCGGCATCTCCGGAGCGATTCATACAGAGCAGCGGATGGTGTGCACCCTGGCAGTATCTACAGTTGGTGTTTGAAGGGCACTCTCGCACCTGATGCGGCCCCAGGCACCGATAACACCAACGCCTCTGCTGTGCCACACCCCGTCTCTTCTGAACCCGCTGCGCAGCAAACTCCTGACACGCTGTTACCCTGTGGCCTGTCTCCCTGCAGTAGGCACACCCTGATTCCAATGCGGTATTGTACCGCCTGGGTTGCCTACTGTTGCCTCCTCGCGCCGGTGCACCCGGCCGTTCCGGGTGGCGAGGAGCAGAGGTCTCCTTGCGAGGGGCTTCACCAGCCTGGATGTCCACTCGCCTGCTTTCGGCCTCGAGGAACGACTTCAGATCCTCGTAGGTCGGGAGGTGGTCCGAGGACTTGCCCCCATGGAGCTGCTCGAATCGAGCGACCATTTCACTCGGCAGGCGGCGAAGCACTGTGTGGACCAAGATATAACCGTAGCCCGCCACTGGCAAACCCTGTCGCTCTAGTGCGCTGACCGCGACGCTGACTGGGTGGAAGATTTTCTCGCGGAGGTCCGTTCCTCGCGTTATGGTTGGTATTGACAGCCACTGGTCTAACAGCCTGTCTACAATCAGGCGCTTGTTCCGATACCGGTCGGTAAGGATCTTCCACGCCACCTCATAATTGCTATCCGAGACAGCCAAATGCGTCAGCAATTCATGAGGCTCTCCCTGTAGCCTGGACATCAGCTGAGCCATCCTGTACGCTGGCGTTATGTCCGTCCGTGTGTGGACCACGCTGCTATACAGGTCCTCAAACGCCGGCCAGTCGGCGTAATCGCCTGCAAAGACTGGTACCGAAACAGGCGGAAGAGGCACCTGTAATCCTTGTCCTTCTTTACCACGGAATGGCTTTCCCTGTCCGTCACGTCGCCTAGCTATGTCCGCAGCTGCCTGCTCAATGTCCTGTGCCAGCTCCAAGCACTGGCTTACATCGGCCTCGACCAGCTTCTGATCTTCAGGGTTAGGAGTCTCCTCAAGGAGCATGATGCACTCTGTAAGGTGTTCCGACACAATCCGAACCCGTTCATCTACCTGTAGTGCACTTTTCAAGAGCGCGTCCTCCCGGTCCTCGCGGCCGATCATTGCCGCTGTGGTAGTAAACCACCTTAATTCTGTCTTTATAGCAGCCTTATACCTGGCGATCGAAGGAGCCATGGTACCAACTTTTACACACTCGACTTAATAAAAACGAAAAACCAATAAACAAATACTGCAAAATAAATGTTAGTTGACTGGCCTAGACCTTATCGATAAGGTACCGTTCACTAGGCAAACAATATAGTCACAAGAAAAAACGAAACAATATTTTCCAAAATTAATAAAATATGTGGGTAGTTTAAAAAACACGCTTAATATGTTACAATTAACTAACCACGCTCTGCTACCAAAAAATGTTTGATTCCGAAGCTGATCTTAGCGCAGTGGAAGCAAATTAACACGTTCCCTGCCAAATACGAGTATATTCGTAGTAGCTGATCTGGCACCCACTGCCACCTACGAGTATAGTCGTAGAAGTTTGTATGAGATTACTAACTAGATTTTTAGGATTGGCAGTGGGCGGAGGGCGGAATGAAATAGTTTGGCATTGGAAGTACAACATACTTTTATCAGATAAAAAGTAACTTAATTATTTTTTCGAATACATTACGTTGAAAACATGAATGAGTGAAATATTTTGTAACAATTTTCTACGCATAGAGCAGGTTTTTCGGGGCAAACTGGACAGTATACGTACAGTATCGTTTCCCAGCGATTTTTTTCTTTGGTGCATAATGTCGCAGTACGATGGCAAAATTAGGATTTTGGCCTAAATTCTAGGTTTTTGGGTAGGTAAAAGTCGGCATATTATGGCAAAATCGAAGACTTCCTTCGACCATCGTCCTATGCTGTTTCAGGTTATTAGTCAAAATCGTAGAATTTTGCTGCTACTTCCAATCCTTCAGGGATCCCCTGAATTGCAGGGGGTAGCGTCGGACGCCCAGGAAAACCAACGCCCGAAATGAAAAAAAAAGCCATAGAAATTAAAGATAAGCCAAAAGAACGAAAGCCAGAAAAGCCAGAAACCTGGATCAGCTTAGGATGATGGCCTAAGGATGTCTACAATTTTGCTATATGCTGGCTTTTGGCCAAAATCCTGATTCTGCCATCGTACTGCGACACATAGGTACGACATGGGTTTCTGCTTTTTTTTTGTGGTAGACGTTCTAAATAATATATGTTTCATTATCACCATTAGTGTCTAGCATTATCTTCAGTTTTTTTAACCATAAATAGGTATACAATCGTTTTATATTTGAAACTCATATGTATGTATATCTCAAAGATGTGAATCACGTCGTCACGCATACGGGTCCGGTGTGTAGCGCCCATTACGATCGCAACCGAAGTATCACGTGGGCCGAAACTCACGCGATGCGTCTTGCCTTCTTACGCAAATGAACAGGGCTAAGAGTTGCCCTGTTTTTCACCCAAAATTTATTACGATTAAACTCGTAGTTGGCAGTGTAATACAAAACCCATAATTAATTGCCACACTACGAGTTAACTCGTAGTCTGTACTAGGCTCCCATGCCAACTACGAGTATACTCGTACCTACCATTTTGTATGGTGGCAAATGCCGTAAGAAATATTAGCTACGAGTATACTCGTAGTGGCAGGCAACGTGTTAAAGTTATCTTAGCCCCAAGTTCACCAACAGCTGATGATACTACGATTACTTAACGGGTACGTTAACAAATAACCAGTGATTGACCGGGTGGCGATTTTCTTGGTGTTCACTAACACTTTTAGGACATCGTTTTACCAACCGAGCGTTTTTGAATGAAACTTTTATGAAAGACCCAAAAGTATAAATCGACCACGTAAAATTGACATCCGTTTCCTTGTTGTTACTATTAACAAGAGCAGCGTCCAAACGTGGTAGCGCAACTTTGTTATACTACAAAATTAAATGTATCCTTTGCCTAAGCATCTGGACATAGAGCAGGCACTCATTATTTTTAGCAGCATGTGAGTCTGCCAAATTCAAAGATTAAAAACAAAAAACTTTACACTCAGTGAAGGGTACAGTAGCGCCACGGGGAGCATCGTAAAAGTTTTTGTGCGAACGAAATTTCGGACTCGCAGTGCAAGACAATAGGGATGAACCATTTTTTGTTGAAGATTTGGGGCTAACCGTAAGATAATGGAAGAAATGAGGATGTTTAAGTAAACCGGCAAGTTAAGGCCACTTGACAGCTTTTAAATGGTGGTTAGGGTTTGGTGAACAGTAAAAATTAATTTAAACATGGAATTAGACATCATCGACCGATTATAAATTTAACAGCTTTTGGTGAACACAAGCCTTAAAATCTAAAACTAAATGGTCGATCAGCCTCAGAACAACATTTGACTACGATTCGTAGTGCTCTTTACTGCTACTAAATAAAATGAATTTAATGAGAAAATTTTCTGTTCCGAGAAATTTCCGTTCGAGAAATTTCTGTTTCCAATGTATGCGACGGCCCTTAATCTCCTACAAGATGACTAATATTTTACTGTACTACCACAGCTCATATCTAAAATAAATGTACCAAAGTTCCGGTTGTACCAAAGGTCATCAAGTGGGTGACATCAACGTTATGTTGCTAAATCACTACAATAAAGTACTTATACAAAACTAACAGCGAACTGCTCACCGTGTTGTAGGTATGACGCCGTTCCTTCGTGAGTCTAGATATGAAAGGAAACAGGTAGCAGGATTTAGGAACACATAGGAGGGGAACTTAACCTAAACTCACGACATTGGACATCCGCTCGTAGTTACTCCGTCCTTCTAACAATTTTGCCTCACCACCTCGATTATCACACTATTTAGACCGTAGGGTCTCACAAACACTATTGTTCATAGTTCGCGACAGCAAATGGATAGCATTAAAACGTTCGCTGCTCTCAAAACGCGAATAACAAAGGATTTCTCCCGGCACGAGAAATCCGCCACGCTGGCTGGCAAGAAACCTGCCTAGTCCGCAATTAAAGCGCAAAAACCGAAAATCACTTGGTTTCACTTCCACACCGAACAGGGAACTCTTCCCTGGTAGAAATTGCGCATGAGAATAAGAAAAACACTAAAATTACATTAAAATGTGCCTATCATCGGCCGCGAGCGCACAGGGGCGAGAGAGAAAAGCAAGATGGCGCCGGCCGAACCGCCAACGTCACAGCCACCGCGGTCTGCCAGAAAAAATGGCGCGAAATTCAAATCGCATTCGCGCGCCCATATGATACGAAACTAAACAGCCTATGTCTAGCTGTGAACTGTTGCGGCTGTCATAGTACAGCATGTTTTATTGCATCTTATAAGTATTAGCCCCAAACTCCACAGAGAGGACAAGGAAAGGACATAGGACGTAGGGCATGACGCTTGACGTTTGACATCGCGACGTTTCCATACAAAATATATGAAAAAGTATTGACAAAGGCACACACAAGCGTCGCCAAAGCGTCGCATCTATGACAGCTAGCGTCAAAACTAAGCAGAATATTTGACGATCACTTGTCTGTCAACTGTCATTCTTACGTCCTATGCCATCGTCTTTTTGGTGGAGTTTGCGCCTAAGGGCGATTCTGCAAACAAAATGGTAAAATTACAAATAAGACGTGGGAGTCAAAAAAGGACATCAAGTTCGAGAAATATAAAATACCATGTAGCGGTGCCGTATGTGTGCGTAAATGAGTTTTTGAGCGTTTGTATTTTAAAGATGTGATATATTTACTGTGATCGAGATAACGTTCTGTCGAGATAGGGTAACGTCGATTTCCCGCTATACACTCCTGCTTTGCCTTCAATAATTTAGAGAATTTCGCAAGTAACTTACGAGTTTCATTTCACCCGAGCGAAGCCGGTCTTTCCTCTAGTCTTAGTATAAACTTAGCGTAAAATTAGCCTTTCCAAAATACAGTTTTGATAATTTTATTTTGTTTGTTGTAAAAAAGGTACAATTTAAAAAACTAATTAGCTGCACGAAATCACACGAAATATTGACAGGTTGTCATAGCTCTTTTATACCGGTAGTAACGGAAAGGGTATAACAAGCCGAAAGGAGGTCAAGGTACTCATGAAACTGAACAACTTTCCCCATGGATTATGGGTCGAAATATGAAAAAAAAAATTGGATCTCCCATAGTAAATCAATTAGCTGATCGGCGATTTTGTATGGGAGGTCCGAATTTATTTTTCATATTTCGACCCATGTTCCATGGGGAAAGTTGTTCAGTTTCATGAGTACCTTGACCTCCTTTCGGCTTGTTATACCCTTTCTGTTACTCCCTGTATACCTTGAAGAAAAACATTCTGATACCGCGTTTTACAAAACCATCAGCGACATTTATGAAATTATTTTTGTACTAATTTTCTTCTCGAACAACTTTTTAAACTTTTTTTCGTAATATTCCATGAGGAAGAGGCTTTATATTGCAGAAAATAAATAGAATCACCGTATACCCTCGTTTCTATACCAGTAAACATCTTACAACGGTATTCCGAAACTCTCTAGCCGACAGTTAAATCTACGAGTATTCGTTTCGCCGATGCTTAATTTTATGAAAGCTTGAATCGACGATGATCATGTCTACGAACATTCGTTTCTCCGATGGTGAGGCGGCCGATGGTTGGTTCTATGAACCTCCTCGCTTCACCAGTGTTTGGTTGGCCGAATTATGAGATTCAAAAAATAGTTTTAAAAACAAAGAGTCAGTGATAGTGATGACTTCTGGAACCTCTAGTACATAGAGGTTTCGGCTATCATTACTCCACAATTTAAGTTATTAGGTATGTAATAATGACATTAAATACAGGGTGGACCATAGAGTGACGTCAATAAAAATAAATTATATTTCTCGCATCTTGGGGTAGGGGAGAGGGGGGCGCCTTTGCACAGGGGCAGCTATCAGCTGTATGTGTCCCGGCTAGACAGTAAGACGACACCGGAGGACATCTTACAGCACTTGCAGAAGATGGTCAAAGTCAACCAGGATCCTGTACGAATTCCCGCCGGATTGACGCTGGGAATCCGTCAACTTGAATCTAAAATTAAAACGAATTTTAGGTCCTTTGTTTTGACGGTTCCCCGTAAATACGTGTGTGGATTCATGCAAGAAGATGTCTGGCCACAGGGAGTCGTATTCAGGCGCTATCGACCCCCTGTGCAACGTGAGTCGCCATCACCGAAAGTGCCTACTTAGCTTTATTATAGTGTATTTATAGTATTTGTGTTAGATTGTAAGTTATATTGTATTGTATTATTTTATTTTCTATGGGCCTTGTTGCCTGAAATAAAGGATTTATTATTTATTATTATATTATTATTATTATCAACAAGCTAAATACCTACTGTCTGCGTGTTTTATGCAATAACAATGGAAACTGCTTTAGTTTTATGTTCACAACTGTCAGCTTCCCTGTCATAGACAATTTTACAAAGTCAATAAAAAAAGCGGATGTTATTGCCTGTTTTTGTTTTTAGATGACAATGTGTTCGTTGTACTTTTTTTTTCAAAAGTTGTAGGGGTTTGTCTGGTTATTCTTAGTTTTGGCGGATTCACACGTATTTTTATACTAATTTGTGTTTATTTGTACGTCCATTTCAGTTATTATTGAAATAATAGAGTAAATATTTTTTTATAAATTCTGATGAAGAAAGACTTTAGGTATGCTTAGGGCAGCTTTGAATAAATTTTGTGAGGCACATTTGAACAAGCCTGGGGCACTTTTGAACAAATAGTTTTATAACTGTTTCTATTCTTGAATGAAATAACTAAAAACCAAGCAATTAGACATTGCTAAACGATTATAAATATTACCAACCCCTTATTTGAACTTTATTTTAAAAATATCTTTTTAGTTGCCCATTTTTGTAAGGACCTTGGACCAAACAGAGACCCGCATAGGGACATAGTGCATAATGTTCCTAAGACTAATACTAGTTTGAAACCCAAACCACATCAAAATCCGTCGCTGGAGTCTTGAGAAAAATGACTTTATATTTCAGGTTTTCCATTAACGAAAATCATAGCCAACAAATAACTTATTTCTGTAATAACATATGGTAGTCATTGAATCAATCAACCATTTAAATCAGTCTATTGCCTGCTGAACGAACAGCTATTACCACTGGTGTTACTCAGGGTGTCGTTTTATCCCTTTTTCTTTTGTACGGGCGTTTAACCAAATAGCGACGCGCATTGAGACATATTGCATCATGTTCCTAAAACTAATACTAGTTTGAAACCCAAACCACATCAAAATCCGTCGCTAGAGTCTTGAGAAAAATGACATTACAACACAGGGATGCTGAGAGTTGTGAACATAAACTAAAGCAGTTTCCATTGCTATTGCATAAAACACGCAGACAGTAGGTATTTAGCTTGTTCATAGCTGCCCCTGTGCAAAGCCGCCCCCCTCTCCCCTACCCCGAGATGCGAGAAATATAATTTATTTTTATTGACGTCACTCTATGGTCCACCCTGTATATAATGTAATTATTACATACCTAATATTTTAAATTGTGGAGTAATGATAGGCCAAACCTCTATGTACTAGAGGTTCCAGAAGTCATCACTATCACTGACTCTTTGTTTTTAAAACTATTATTTGAATCTCATAATTTGGCCAACCAAACACTGCACTGGTGAAGCGAGGTTCATAGAACCAACCATCGGCCGCCTCACCATCGGAGAAACGAATGTTCGTAGACATGATCATCGTCGATTCAAGCTTTCATAAAATTAAGCATCGGCGAAACGAATACTCGTAGATTTAACTGTCGGCTAGAGAGTTTCGGAATACCGTTGTAAGATGACCAGTAAATTTGAAAAAAAAGTTTCTGGGTGGTCGAGCTTTGCCGCACCAGTTAATGTGTTTTCCCGTGGGATCGAGACATTTTCCCGGAGTAAAATATATCCTAGATGTTGACCCGTGTAATAAGCAATCACTGTACAAAATTCGGTGAAAATCCGTTCAGCAGTTTTTGCGTGAAAGAATAACAGACAAACAGACAGACAGACAGACAGACAGACATACAGACAGAAAAACAGACAAAAATTTTTTTGCTTATTGTTTGGAGATCTATATTTTGAACATTATTTACTACAAATACTCTTTTTTAAATCTATTTCATATACAGACTTAGTTTCGTTACTGTTTTATTATATGTACAAGGTGTTCCAAAGGAAATACATTAAATTGGAGACGTTGTGTAGACCATCGTAACGAATAATTTTCATTACGGGGCCAAGTTATGAAAACCCCTCGTTTAGAAGTAATTAGCAACTTATGTTTGTTAAATTTAATTGAGTCTCACATTATGAAAGAAGCTTTATTGATCATGACCTTTATTTATGTCATGTTGCCGTCTTGGAAAAACTTTTGAAATTACCGCCACAACTGTTGCCAAGGCAACGGTTTTGGCGGTAATTTAGTTGCCAAGGCAACAGTTGTGGCGTAGACCAAGGTCAAATGTCATGTTCGTCAAAAACTGACATAACTGACACTACAGACTCTACTTGGTTCTCTGATTGGCCCTTTGTCTTTGCGTCTCTATGGATGCTCTAAGTCAAAATAAGTTTTGAGTTTGAGGTGACAATAAAATAAAATAACACCAAAGAAAGAGATCTTTTGTCTTAAGTTTTAGTTTAAATTTAAAACATAGACAACTATGTTCCAAACTTTTTCGAAGATTCAAATCCAACAAGTTAAAAATGCAAGGTTGCAATCTTGGATAAGGGGTAATACATAATGGTTGTAGTAAATGTAGGCATTTAGTTTGTATGAAAATTTCAACTTTTTAATAGTTAAGAATTCAAACTTGGTGCCATAATGGAAATTGTTCAGTACAATGGTCTACACAACGTCTCCAATTTAATGTATTTCCTTTGGAACACCTTGTATATAGATATAGATATCGAAATCGGCCGCGGGTTTTTAGTAATGATTTTGAGTGGGGCGTGCTATTTCTTTTGACATATTTATATTTACATTGCGTGTTTCTCGAATGTGTAAACTCCATGTAACGACACTTCACATAACGCCACTTCCCAAAACAATAAAAATAACATGACTTTGGTTTGGAAAAGTTGGTCAAAGACCTTCCACTGTTGAGACTTATAATAATATAATAATAATAATATAATAAGATGTTTATTTCAGGTAACAACCCATAAATTAAAATTTAAATACAACGATCGGTATAAAACAATACCAAGAATCTTAAGCTAATAAATAACTTAAAACTACCTATTATTCACCTCTGAGAGTCGTTGTCTGAGCGATGTATTTTAGTCCAATGCCTAACGAAAACATTTGTCACGTCATCGGAAATATTTGCCAAAATTGAGTTTTTGCTATCTCGGATTCGGCTCCAAAAGGAAGCAGAACGAGATCGGAGTATAGCAAAAAAGTCAGGTACCCTTGCCTTGCAAAACATTTCCTTAGCACTACACCAGGGAGGCAGCCTTAACAAAGTACGGAAGGCATTATTATACTGTACACGAAGTACATTATAAAAGCGTTTGGTGTATTTTACCCAGAGTTGGCAAGTGTACATCGTTTGGCAATAAGCCTTAAAGAGCGTCACCTTCACGCCTTCTTCGCACTTTGCAAAGCGCCTCGCCAGCATATTGCAGCGAACAGCAAGGGCCCTCCTCTCTCTCTCCATATCTTCTTCATCATTTAAGTGCTCATCGAGAACGTGACCTAAGTATTTGAACTTTGCAACCACTCGAATTGGCAGGCCATACAAATACACCGGCGTTACGAACCCCGGACCACCATCTTTTCGTGTATGCTTACGAAAAATCAGCATTTCTGTCTTCTTAACATTGTATAGCAATCCGTGCCTCCTGGCATAGGACTCACAGATTGCCATAAGCTTTCGAAGACCGTTGATTGAGGGACTGAGGAGCACCATATCATCCGCGTAGCTCAGGCTGTTAACACACACGTTACCAACATGGCATCCAATCCTGGTACTCCTCAGCTCCTCAATCAGCTCGTTCATATACAAATTGAATAGGTCCGGGGACGTAAGGCCACCCTGGCGGACTCCACATTCTAATTTAAAATTATTAGAAGTTGCGTCACCCCATTTTACCGTGTTGGTTTGGTTCTCGTACCAGAATCTCAACAGATTCACAATACCGGCGTCGACATTAGATTTGGAGAGCTTACTCCACAGCATTTTATAGTTAACCAAATCAAAGGCTCGGTTCAAATCGAGGAAACAAGCGTAAACTGATGTATCTCTCTCTTTGTAATAGTTAACTGTATGTTTAAGTGCCAGTACTGCTGAATCCGTCGAGAGTCCAGGACGAAAACCAAATTGGTATGGATGGAACTCAACAATTGTCCTTTATTCGACTGCCCTGTGATTTCAGCTACAAACCAAATAAAATATTTAGGCATCATAATAAAATAAATGATTTGCTTTCCTTCAGACCACACATTGAAGCCTTAAGTAGCAGAATCCGCAAGTTTATTCTTGTTTTAAAAAAATTACGTTCTTTTGCGGATGCTAAGCTGATTATACTACAAGTGTACCTGGCCCTTGTCTGGCCCTATGTCAATCACTTCTCACTTATTGTATATCATCATGGGGTGGTGCAAACACTACTGTTCTTTTAACTCTTGAAAGGGCGCAACGAGCAGTTCTGAAGTTTTCAAGTTTTCGTCCATTCATGTACCTACCCTACTAACCTACTATACAGGGAGTAACGGAAAGGAGGTCAAGGTACTCATGAAACTGAACAACTTTCCCCATGGAACATGGGTCGAAATATGAAAAAAAAAATTGGGCCTCTCATAGTAAATCAGTCAGCTGATCGGCGATTTTGTATGGGAGGTCCAAATTTTTTTTCACATTTCGACCCATGTTCAATGGGGAAAGTTGTTCAGTTTTATGAGTACCTTGACCTCCTTTCGGCTTGTTTTACCCTTTCTGTTACTCCCGGTATATAAGTCATGCAAAGTACTAACGGTTCGCCAATTATTCATTCTGAGCACTGTACTAAAACAGCATGCTGCCATATGCACTGTCCTACAGTATGGAGGCAAATAACAAAAGACGTAAAGATATTGTCTGCACACAGAAAACACAAACAAACTTTGCTTTTTCATCGAGATTCTTTGTGTTTTTAGGACCTCGGCTTTACAATCGACTAAATGCAGCTCTTTCATTATACCCTTTACGTTACAGTGAATGTAAAAGGGTATTACAAGAAGCCTTACAGTTCTTGTCTTATGATGAAACAGAGAATTTATTAACTGTTGTCACCTAATTATCTTTAGTAGTTTAATACTATTAGTTTCTTCTACACTAATATAATAAAGAGGAAGACTTTGTTTGTTTTTTTGTTTGTTATAGCTATTAGTTTCTTCTACACTAATATAATAAAGAGAAAGACTTTGTTTGTTTTTTTGTTTGTTTGTTTGTATGTAATCGATAAACTCCGAAACTACTGGACCGATTTCCAAAATTCTTTCACCATTAGAAAGCTACAACATTTCTGAGTAACATAGGCTACTTTTTACTAAGAGGAAATTCCTCATTCCCACGAAAAACGGTTAACAGCAGGAAAAGCAGGAAATATAGCGGACATTACCCAAATTAGCCAAACCGCTTTAACGATCTTCGCGAATTTTGGCACTGATATTACTAGCATTACTAGCATATCAAAAACGGACATGGACCACTTTTTATCAGCCCTTGAGGATCTAGAGTAACTGATGAAGACCACCAGCATCCCATCTACTAAACTATAAGAGA
This sequence comes from Phthorimaea operculella, assembly GCA_024500475.1. Taxonomy (NCBI): domain Eukaryota; kingdom Metazoa; phylum Arthropoda; class Insecta; order Lepidoptera; family Gelechiidae; genus Phthorimaea; species Phthorimaea operculella. The sequence continues at coordinate 38,220 of JANFCV010000281.1, read as the reverse complement.
TACGATCATGGCTTCATAGAAAAAGTTGTTCACCATGACGGGCCGCATCCTGCTGGTACATGGTCATCGAGGATCTGGAGTACCTGATGTAGACCAACAGCATCCCATTTAAACTATAAGAGATACGGTCATGGTTTCATAGAAAAAGTTGTTCACCATGACAGGCCGTATCTGCTCCATTATTTCCGATGGCCACCACCCCTGTCTGCCACCGGGTGGCAATCGGGAATATTTTGCCACCCCCCTTGGAGCGCCGCGGAGGTTGATTCTACTAGTGATTAGTATTTTATTATTACGATTTTCTGAATTAACTCTATTTAAAGACTTGTAACACTGGACTGCAAAAATTTACTTTAAATCATGATTATTGTTTCAATAATAATAGGTACCATCCAGAGTTGAAAATAAACAGTTTATTTTTAAAAGTGCTATCTTAGTATTTTCTTTCATTGGTATCTATCTCTATGTTTATAATAAACAATTTATCTATTTGTATAGGGTTACATTTAATTAAATACAAATCTCTTGAGAATGAGGTCTATTCACAAAACTGAACAACATTAGTTAGAAACTTTTCTTCGAAATATGAAAAATACATTTCGACACGCCCAAGGTAAAACAACGTAACTTGAGTTACGACAAAAATGAGTTTTTTACATACCTTTGTTCGTTTTAATTTTCTCTACACGAGTGTCGAACAAACGTATCTCTAAGTACAATAGAACCGAAGTTAGCGAGAATCACAACAACGTAACATGTGGTTGCAGTCTGCAAAAAAAAATTTGTTTGGCGGATAAAACATGCTATATTGATTTACAATTTGGTTTTACGGATCAAATATTGTCTCTTTTAAAAATATAACAACGCATGTTTATTTACGATGATTGATCGTATTTTTTCAAAACCTAATTTACATGCAAAAAGAGTGTAAATTGAGTTACGTATGAATATCTCTTAGTCGGTTCGAATTGGGGTGATGCTATTCTAAGCCGGCATCACACGGCAAACTAATAATATAAACTACCTAGAAAAAGTAAGGCACATAAAAGCTGACTTTGAGAGTCATTAAAGTTCTCTAACATTTAGGATTGCAGCCTTTTAAGGAATACCGGAATAGGCCAGGTTTCATGAAAGCGTTATCGATAACCGAGTTCTACTTTTATACCTAACGGCAAGCTATACAGAAGTTAGAGGAGTATACCTATAACAAAATAAAACCTATGAAATGTAATTGAAAAGACAAAGTACAAAACAGGCGGCCATATTGCTAGGGTAGCAATTTCTTGCAGGCAACCTTTGGGTAGGATAATGCAAAGATATAGTGCCCAAAACGTGTTTACATAAAATATACCTACATAAAATTAAAATTACTTAATACTCTATACAATGATAAAGCAAGATATAGTATACCTGGACTGTTTTGGAGTACTCTCTTGACTGTCTTATAGCGCTGCCACGTTGACTGGCAATATGTAGAGGTAGAGCTACCTAAATGCAGGGAAGTCCATTCAAGTCCAGAACCATCAAGCAAGACCCAATAAACTGCTACTCCGAAGCATAAGTCAGGGTGATGTCATATCCCCGATGATAAACTTTACACCTGAAGTAGCTTGGCTGGGAAGCATTTAGGAGTTGCATCATATTTTAGAGACATCCTTGCCATATTACGATCATGGTGTGCGATATGTGCTATCTGTCATGACTTAAGGAGCTGAGACTAGAAACCTGGTATTAAAACTGGTCCACCAGCTACCTGTCATTCAGAAAGCTATGGAAAGGGGTTTTACTAAAGGATTAAATTACAGAGTGTGATTACCACTGGAAGACCAAAGTCGCTGTCTAGCTGGTCGATTCTGTCATAGAACGAGTAAGGAAGTTCTTTACTGGAGGTCACGACTTGGTAAGCGTAGCAATAGACATCTTGCAACTAAACAGACCGATGACATAAAAAGTGTGTTTTTCAGTTTTTATAAACTAAAAATCACAAGTATTAATCATAAAAAGTGTAGCTTATAGTGACTGCGAGCTTTATTGGAGATCTCAGACACATTCCGCCACTACGATGAGGTTATCCACAAACATGATCCTCATTTGCGACATGCCCGCATTGACGTTGCTTTTTCTCACTCTTCATGATATCCTTAAGGACATTATTGAAGAGTTTGGGCGAGAGAGTGTAACCTTGGCAGATACCTCGTTTTATTGATATGGAGACTGTATTTCGGTGCATGTGCACCTGCTTCGTTTCAAATCTCCAACAAATGCTCACAGTACTTCACAAAGCTTATCTTAGGATCGTGCTGAGAACGAACAATTGTGTCCAAGACCAAATGGTTCTTTGCGTGTTCGTATTATAACCATAGGTAGGTAATGACATTGTACAAATAGTCTTGGGCATCTTTTATCCTTCGACCCAGTGGATCAGGATAAGAGATGAAAAGACGAATTGGGTTAGGCTTGGCTGCTTTTGGGAAGCTGGATGATGTCTTCAAGTCCAACTACCTCAATACCTGAAGACCAAGGTATATGACAAAATCCTGCTGATACTTACTTAAGGTTAAACCTATAATAAGTTTAAGATTAAAATAGCACAGAAAGCAATGGAGCGCGCCTACCTCGTTGATTGCGTATCAAACGTCGAGATTTGACGTAGTAGCAGTTTACGACAAAAGTCGAGTAAAAGTATTTTTCTTTATTCACATGCCCCTTTATTCATTTGTAAATCTGTAAAATATCATAAATATGACGTTTTACACGTCATAAAATAAATAGTTCCTTGCAATTACACACAAAAGTGTGAACCATTTACGACCTTTTTGCAGTCAGTAAATTGAAAACTAAAGGGTGTAACTATCAAAAAGTCTACTTCTCGTAACTTTAGATTGAAAATATTAATTTCCTATAGAGGATACTCAAAAATTAACAACATGGTCCTAAAAAATAATTTCCAAATAACGCATAGTTTCGTGTTATGATTTTTGGTGATATTTTTTTAGTTTTTCGGTTCTGGTGTAAAGTTGTTTTTTTTCTAGTTACGACCTTTTCGTTTTCACCCATCGTATATCGATGGTGAGTGGATTTTTTTTAAATATAAGATTTTATGAAAGTATTTTATTTAATTGCATTATGGTTCGTAAATTTCATACAAGACTTACGCTACTTGGATTACTTTAAGGTCAAAAGGTTATAAATACACAAGACAATTCAAACGTAACTCAGACATACACTGGATTTAACCGTAAAAGGTAATAAATACATAAGACAACTCAAACGTAACTCAGACATACACTGGAATTTACCGTGATATCTCTATCATTGAAGATTCACTATCTCAACTTACGTTGTTATTGCAAGTAATATGCATCGTATCCCTTCATTGTAAGTCATAAAACTCAATGAAAGCAAATTATTATGAATAAAACATATATAACAACATATAAAACTCGTTACATGTATTCTTTAAAACAAACAATCACTTAAATTAATAAAAAAACAAAAGCGTGAGAATTTTTTTAAACCTTAAAATCGCTCTACTGTAAAGTTGTCAAAAATGAGATACGTTGTTTTACCTTGGGCGTGTCGATTTGGACCTCCCATACAAAAATGTCGTTTGTATCGGAAACTTTGTGTGCTAGACTATTAGTTTCTTTGAGAAAGTTGTAGGCCTTAACAAAATCTGTATGAGAGGGGTCAGCTGTCATATTAAAAAGTCGTTTATATCGTAAATTGTTTCCTATACGTGCTAGACTATTGGTTTCTTTGGGAAAGTTGTAGGCCTTAACGAGATCTACATGACAGGTGTCAGCTGTCATACTAAAAAGTCGTTTATATTGGAAACTATGCGTGCTAGACTATTGGTTTCTTTGGCAAAGTTGTAGGCCTTAACGAGATCTACTTTACAGGTGTCAGCTGTAATACTAAAAAGTCATTTATATCGGATACTATGCGTGCTAGACTATTGGTTTCTTTGGGAAAGTTGTAGGCCTTAACGAGATCTACATGACAGGTGTCAACTGACATAATAAAAATTCGTTTATTCGGAAACTATGCGTGCGAGGCTATTGGTTTCTTTGGGAAATTTGTAGATCTTAACAAGATCTACATGACAGGTGTCAACTGACATAATAAAAATTCGTTTATTCGGAAACTATGCGTGCGAGGCTATTGGTTTCTTTGAAAAAGTTGTAGGCTTTAGCGAGATCTACATGACAAGTGTCAGCTGTCATACTAAAAAGTCGTTTATATCGGAAACCATGGGTGCTAGACTATTGGTTTCTTTGGGAAACTTGAAGGCCTTAACGAGATCTACATGATAGGTGTCAGATGTCATACTAAAAAGTCGTTTATATCGGAAACCATGCGTGCTAGAGTATTGGTTTCTATGGAAAAGTTGAAGGCCTTAATGATATCTACGTGACAGGTGTCAGCTGTCATACTTAAAAGTCGTTTATATCGGAAACTATGCGTGCGAGACTATTGGTTTCTTTCGGAAAGTTGTTGGCCTTAACGAGATCTACATGACAGGTGTCAGCTGTCACACTTAAAAGTCGTTTATATCGGAAACTATGCGTGCTAGACTATTAGTTTCTCTGGGAAAGTTGTTGGCCTTAACGACATCTACACGACAGGTGTCAGCTGTCATACTAAAAAGTCGTTTATATCGGAAACTATGCGTGCTAGACTATTGGTTTCTTTGGGAAAGTTGTAGGCCTTAACTAGATCTACATGACAGGTGTCAGCTGTCAAACTAAAAAGTCGTTTATATCAAAAAGTATACGTGCTAGACTAATGGTTTCTTTAGGAAAGTTGTAGGCCTTAACGAGATCTACATCACAGGTGTCAGCTATCATTCTAAAAAGTAGTTTATATCGGAAACTATGCGTGCGAGACTATTGGTTTCTTTGGGAAAGTTGTTGGCCTTAACGAGATCTACAGGCCATCAGGTACCTACTCGAGATCCTTGATATCCATGTGCCAGCAAAAGCGGCTTATCATGCTAAACAACTTTTGCTATGGCGCCATTATCGTACTTATCTCTTTTAGTTAAGGCATTCTCCTGGTACATCCGGTACTGCAGACCCTTAAGTCCTGACAAAAGTAGCCTCAGTTGTTCAGTTTCATGGGCTGGTTCATCCCTCGAAAGGAACGCAGTACTTTTCCTAACACCCAGTATAACTACCACAGTCTCAACAGTCCACTGCTGGACATAGGTTTCCCCCTATTGGGGATTGGTATTTGCCACAACACAATCACCAAGCTTGGCAAGCAAAGTACCAAAATACCAAAAGAACCGAATACAACTGAAGCAACACAAACATAATATACACTTCCCATCACAAAAATCGAAACACCTCGGTTTTTCTTGTTTTTGGCCGAATTAAACACCAAGAAGTATTGTTTGCATTAAAAAAATTATATGACTGTGTAGCTGGCAGTTTTGTCTTTTCAGTGTGTATAAAAAAAATCAAAATTCAAAATTGGAACCCCACCTGTTTGTTCTGTAAATGAGATGAATGACTGAGACACGTTTGCAGTTTGCGCCTTTTAACGATTCGTAACATTTTCAACATTAAAATTTAGAGCTTGTCTTAGCTTCTCTTAAAACTTTTGGTTTTTTAATTGTTTCCTGTGACTTTGGATCGCCTGAAAAAAGTTAGATTTTATCTGAATCATGGGTATTTGGCCCGTAGAAGCCGCCCAAGTGTTGATATTGCCAAATTTTGGACTTGGTCATCGTTTTGTGGCTGAATGTTTGCATTTAAGCCTGACCTCTGTTCATAAAGCTTACAAACGCTATCAGAAGACTGGTCTGTTTACGCGACGTTCAGAATCTGTCGGAAATCGGGTCAGTTCTGACCGACATGATCGAATTAATGTTATGAGTTCTTTGCAAAATCGACGCCTTAGCGCTTTTCAACTGCGGCAAAAGCTATCAAATGTACAAAATGTGGCTGAAAGCGGCTCTACAATCAGAAGGAGGTTAAAGCAACGTAGACTGGTACCGCAATAGCCAGGAAACGGGCCCAAATCAACTGAAGACAATTAAATAGCGCGCCTTAACTTTGCAAGTCAGCACCTAAACTGGTCGTATACCCAGTGGATCAAATTCCTCTTTTCTGCCGAGTGTAGAATTACGCTGAATGGTAACCACGGAAGCACTATGGTTTACAGAAGGGATTAAAAATGCTTTACACAATGCTGCATTGATAAAAAGGTCAGTTATGGTGACAGTTCGTGAACGGTTTCGGAAGGAATCAACGCCGACGGCATGACAGATTTTGTCTTCGTGTCTGCAGTTGATTTGGACCCGTTTCCTGGCCATTGCGGTACCAGTCTACGTTCCTTTAACCTTCTTCTGTTTGTAGAGCCACTTTCAGTCACCTTTTGTACATTTGATAGCTTTTGCCGCAGTTGAAAAGCGCTAAGGCGTCGATATTGCAAAGAACTAATAACATTAATTCGATCATGTCGGTCAGAACTGACCCGATTTCCGACAGATTCTGAACGTCGCGTAAACAGACCAGTCTTCTGATAGCGTTTGTAAGCTTTATGAACAGAGGTCAGGCTTAAATGCAAACATTCAGCCACAAAACGATGGCCAAGTCCAAAATTTGGCAATATCAACACTTGGGCGGCTTCTACGGGCCAAATACCCATGATTCAGATAAAATCTAACTTTTTTCAGGCGATCCAAAGTCACAGGAAACAATTAAAAAACCAAAAGTTTTAAGAGAAGCTAAGACAAGCTCTAAATTTTAATGTTGAAAATGTTACGAATCGTTAAAAGGCGCAAACTGCAAACGAGTCTCAGTCATTCATCTCATTTACAGAACAAACAGGTGGGGTTCTAATTTTGTTTTTTTTTTTTTTATACACACTGAAAAGACAAAACTGCCAGCTACACAGTCATATAATTTTTTTAATGCAAACAATACTTTAAGGTGTTTATTTCGGCCAAAAACAAGAAAAACCGAGGTGATTCGATTTTTTTGATGGGAAGTGTAATATGAAACATCTTTTTTTGTGTATTTACTTGAAGTTTTAGTAAAAAAAATATTATTTAAACGTTAAACACAATGAAAGACCTAGAAATATCTTGCTATTTCGACACATGTTTCCTCAACACTATCTCAACTACACGCTTTTTCGACACACGCTATCTTAACAAATTAAAGGTTTATATTTAAATTTATAGATCAGTCATGCATGTCACGCTGGCTTTGAATAACGTCACCGCACTGGAAATTAGTGTGATGTCGGCTTAAATCATCAGCAACCCATAGCAGTTTCTATAATGATCGCTTAAATTAGCGTCGAGTCAAGTCACAGCAAATAGATTGGTTTTACTGGGCTCAGCAGTAAAGAATCTTCACCAAATCCGCGATCCTATTGCCTTCTCTGTCTCTCTCTTATCTCAAGTTGTCACCATGTCATCGCTTTCACCGCGAGATTCCATGTAGCGGCGCCGTATGTGTGCGTGAGTGAGTATTTAAGCGTTTGTATGAAATTTCTTTACTGCTGAGACCAAAGAAGTGATATATATTTACTGTGATCGAGATAGCGTGCTGTCGAGATAGAGTTACGTCGATTTCCCGCTTTACACTCCTGCTTTGCTTCAATAATTTTGCGAATTACGCAAGTACGAGTTTCATTTCACCCTAGCGAAGCCGGGCTTTCCTCTAGTTATAGCCTGTCAAATAAAAAAATACAAATCTTTGCAATTTTTTTTCATTTATTTCGTTTTTTTTTCATATTTCTCGTAAAAAATATAGGTATTTTGATACAAAAAATGAAAGGTACGTTCTCGGTTTATAAGAAATTGATACCAAAATCAAAGTTATATGTAAAGCCAACGCCACATTTTTTTTTACTGAAGCGCGGTAACGCGTAACTTTGAACGCTTTGATCGGCTGCTTTAGGTTTATATCGCTGACCCACTTTCGTTTTTTTCCTTGTTTTTTTTTCTCTCTTCTTGTTCAACTTCCTCCACAAGCAAACACAAAACAATATTTTTATCTGAAGTGCCCATTTTGCTTCTAGCAACAACCTTCATTGTCAAGCAATAAAGTAATGAATGGTGTGACATGACAGCAATTATTATTCTAAAAAATCTATTGTTGCCTGCCGCTTGATTTCCGAAAAATATACAGGTATGGTAAAATTACCCATCAAACTGGGAAGAAAGAACTCTCTTGGCAACACCGACTCGATTCGATGCGGCTGTGCTTGCGGCTAGGTGTACGAGGCCTCCCGCATTATTCGGCGCGTGCGGTGAGTTCGGTTCGGGTGTGCGGCTAAAAGTACTTTCACCTTAAACAAAAATTGTCACCCTTCCATACATTTTCAAAAGTCAGAGACCGTACTAGACTATCGTATTGCATGACAACAGAAAGATAATAGCCCATAAAAAATAGGCCTGTGCGCGCACGCGAGATCAGGCAAAGGCGAGGTCGATAACAAAAAAATTGCGTTCTGTGGTAGTAGTCTGTAATTTAAAATGCATTTGACAACCGCCAAACGTCATTTCTTTTAGTTGTGTTTGTAAAGTCCTTGGTGTTTGTGGTTTGTTAAACTTTTTCTAAAGGTGCCCGCAGACGTAGCTATAGACCTAATGCTCAATAATGCGCGTTAATGCGCATTAACGCGCATTATTGGGCAGTATTGGTGTATATGAAGAGCCCTGACGGCAGGACGAAGAACGAGATCGACTTCATCATGACGGATAAACGGCATATATTTAGGGATGTCTCAGTGATCAGTAGGTTCAATACCGGAAGTGATCACCGACTAGTAAGAGGCACCCTAAATATCAACTTCAAGCTAGAAAGAAACCGCATGGTGAAGCAAGTTCTCCGTCCCAATCTGCCCCAAGCCGGACATGAGGAGTTCCAACTTGAACTGAAAAATCGATTCGCTGCCCTGGAGACCCCGGCAAACGTTGACGAGGACCTAGAGAGCATAGTCGGGGCTATTCGCGAAGTGGGGACGAAGCATTTTCGTAAAAGGCGAACAGACAAGAAGTCCAAACTTTCAAGCGAGGCCCTGGAACTGATGCGAATTAGACGAGAAACACCAGAGGATGCATTGCCAGATCCTCAGTCACATAACAAAAAGATCCGAAGTATGGTAAGACGCGACCTCCGAAGCTATAACACTCGACTCGTAAAGGAGGCGATTGAGAAAAACCGAGGGTCGAAAGTTTTTACCAAGACACTGGGAAGGAGTCATCTGGCAAAGCTAACTACCTCGAATGGTGTAACTGTCACATCGGTTCCAGAGATTCTCGCTGAAATTGAGGACTTCTATGGAAATCTGTATGCCTCACATGCGAAAAAGCCTCCACCTGATGCGACCCCAGACCCAAGAGCCTCTCTCCCGCCACTTTACAGAAGATCTCCCGGACGTAGATATAGACGAAATCGCGGCGGCTCTCAGACAGCTTAAGAATGGGAAGGCTCCTGGGAAGACGGAGTGGCCTCTGAGCTACTTAAGGCCGGTGGAAAACCTGTCCTCGAGGAGCTGAAAAGGCTTTTCAACTCTGTAATAGCCAATGGGACAACCCCGAAGGCGTGGAGCAGAGGTGTAGTGGCATTGTTTTTCAAAAAGGAGACAAAACGCTTCTCAAAACTATAGGCCGATCACACTTCTGAGCCACGTCTATAAGCTGTTCTCGAGAGTCGTCACGAATCGTCTGGCATCAAGATTTGACGCCTTTCAGCCACCGGAACAGGCCGGGTTTCGTAAGGGCTTCAGTACCGTGGACCACATCCATACTGTAAGGCAGGTTATACAGAAGACAGAGGAGTATAACCAACCACTGTGTATGGCTTTTGTGGACTACGAAAAGCCTTCGACTCTATCGAAACCTGGGCTGTTTTGGAGTCCTTGCAGCGGTGCCAAGTCGACTGGCGGTATGTGGAGGTGCTGAGAAGCCTTTATCAAATGGCTACGATGTCCGTTCAAGTACAAAACCATAATACAAGACCCATCCAACTGCTCCGTGGTGTAAGACAGGGTGACGTTATATCCCCGAAACTCTTCACCAACGCATTGGAGGATGTCTTCAAAACTCTACAGTGGGATGGACTGGGCATCAACGTCAACGGCGAAAGTCTCACGCATCTCCGCTTTGCCGACGACATAGTCATAATGGCCGAATCGCTGCAGGACCTGCAAAAAATGCTATCTAGTCTTAACTCTGCCTCGAGACGTGTTGGACTTGGGATGAACTTGGATAAGACGAAGGTCATGTTCAATCAACACATAAACCCCGAGCCGGTCTCCGTCGAAGGTGTAGTCCTTGAAGTTGTCCAGAAATACGTGTACCTTGGGCAAACTTTGCAGATGGGAAGAGACAACTTTGAGGCTGAAATCACCAGAAGAGTGCAGCTTGGTTGGGTAGCATTTGGAAAGCTGCGTCACATCCTCGAATCATCATTGCCACAATGCCTTAAGACCAAGGTGTTCGATCAATGCGTCCTACCAGTCATGACCTACGGAGCCGAGACGTGGAACTTGACAGTAAAACTGGCCCACCGGCTACATGTCACTCAGAGAGCTATGGAAAGGTCTATGCTTGGTATCTCTATAATGGATAAAGTCCGGAATGAGACCATCCGAAAAAAGACCAAAGTGACGGACATAGTCTGGAAGTGCAGCAAGCATTGGCAGTGGGCTGATCATAACTGTCGTAGAACCGATGGACGGTGGAGTAAGCGGGTTCTCGAGTGGAGGCCACGCCTCGGCAAGCGTAGCGTTGGACGCCCTCCGGCCAGATGGACCGATGACTTGAAAAAGGCGGCTGGTAGCGACTGGATGGCAAAAACGGGAGATCGTGCCTTATGGCGTTCCCTGGGGGAGGCCTTCGTCCAGCAGTGGACTGCAATAGGCTGAAATAGAAATAGAATAGAATTGGTGTATATATCCTGGGTTGCCAACGTAATGTTTTTGTTTTACCTTTTAGTGGACTAATTTTGGTTCAATAATAAAAATTATACAACTGGACTGTGTCGTCATTTCAAGAAGTAATCAAGAATCTAAAATAAATACCACGAGATCAAATCCAATAACAAATTTAATATTTTTTGTGTGGTGCTCGCTCAGAGAGGACATAAAATCGTGGCGGTCGGTAGACCCCTCTTACAGCCTTGAACTCTGAAGTAGGTTAAGGGCGCCACACACCACCTCCGTATGCACGCACGTACCCAAGTCAAACTCTCTAGATTCCCTAAAAAAACTTTTATTTTGAAGCCATAACCGTATCTCCTGTAGTTTAGAAGGGATGCTAGTGGTCTGCATGAGGTACTCACAACTTTTGCTATGAAGTCATTTTCGTTTCTCTTATAGTTTAGCTGTACTCCTGGTGCCCTCCATCAGGTAGGTACTCCAGATCCTCAAGTGCTGATAAAAGGTAGTCCAAGTCCGTTTTTAATATTCCAGCAATATTAGTGCCAAATTTCACAAAGATCGCTAAATAGGTTTGGCTAATTTGGGAAATATCCACTATATTTCTCGCTTTTCCTGCTTCTAACCGTTTTCCCGTGCGAATGGGGAATTCTCCCGTGGTAAAAAATAACCTACTCAGGAATGTTGTAGCTTTCTAAGCCCCAAGCTCCACAGAGAGGACAAGGAAAGGACATAGGACGTAGGGCATGACGCTTGACGTTCGACATCGCGACGTTTCCATACAAAATGTACGAAAAAGTATTGACAAAGGCACACACAAGCGTCGCCAAAGCGTCGCATCTATGACAGCTAGCGTCAAAAACTAAGAAGAATATTTGACGATCACTTGTCTGTCAACTGTCATTCTTACATCCTATGCCCTCGCCTTTTTGGTGGAGTTTGCGCCTAATGGTGAAAGAATTTTGGAAATCGGCCCAGTAGTTCCAAAATCTGTCGATTACATACAAAAAAACAAAAAAAAAAACAAATCTTTCCTCTTTATTATATTAGTGTAGACAACCGGTAAGCGCGTGATGATGCGCGTGTATACGGCGGCGGTGTGTGGCGCCCTTTACTGTTTCCTCTGGCATGGTCTGTGCTGGCCACTGATATATTATCTATGGATGAGTTACCAAATTAGTGATGCCCTGAAGTCGGTTGTATAATAACAACATATCGATGATACGATTTTCATCATAAAATCATATGCGGGTGAAAAGAAAATAATCTACCAATGTATATGATTGTTAATTACTATGCCTTTACCATGATGAAATTTGTTCTAAAATATATTTTACAATAGGGTAAGGGTAATATTTCTTGCGTGGAAACTTTCACTTTCACTGGCTACATGAGCAGTAGTAGTGCTGCGTATTATTGCTGGCGATAGGTGTCATCCATCAGTAGTGTAAGGCCCGTGAGTAGGAAAAGGAGCGAATCCGTGGAGTTGCAGCACAGCTTTCAGCTCCGATAATAACCGATAAAGTCTGCACGTGGCAAAAAAAAACCCCTATAGGAATGAAAAACTGTGATTTTATTATTGTTATTTTGAAACTGTCAGTACAGTCTTCTTAGACACTGGCGAAATCACAATGAAAACGCCAAAAAACAAGAAGTTGAATTGAATTGAAAAATGATCCTCATATACCAAATACTTTTGTTAGACATTTTCTCCGATGACACACTTTTTATTGCGGTCTTTCAGAACAAAGAATTGAATTGTGATTATCTCTGCCTATCCCGCAAGAGATGAAGGCGTTATGTGTGAGCGCACCTAAAGGGCAGGTCTAAACCACCAGATTTAGAGGGAAATTTCACTAAGGTGGCAACATTTTATCGCAAGATTGGGCGATAGTGCCCAATATATCCCATCGCCGTCTCGTCTATGAAGGTTGGCGATATGTATGGAGGGATATATTGGGCAGTCTTGCGATAAAATGTTGCCATTTTAGTAATTCTTTCAGTGCAAATATCTAGTGAAATGATTGGATTATAAATTGTAGAATTTATTTATAATTCTATTTTAGTTATGGAAATGACGATAATAATGTCCTCTTGCATAATTTTTATCATTTCACCAAAAAAGTATCTACTAAAAAAATAAAAAATCGACTACGGTGGCAACCCAGGATATATACACCAATACTGCCCAATAATGCGCGTTAATGCGCATTATTGGGCAGTAGGTCTATAGCTACGTGTACGGGCACCTTAAGGCAGTGGAGGCACTATACTGTTTCTGTCCCAGGTTTCTACTGTACGACCCTGCGCAACTGTGAATGTGGATTTTGTCCTGTTGCGAAAGTGCATCACCGCTATTATCAACAATTATACTAAGTGCTTGACTTATTTTTTTTGAATGATGGCCTCATTCTCAATTATCCTTCCATCAGTGCCCGACCTGTTGACTATGGGACCACTTGGGCAGTGCATCCTGTCAAACATAAAAATATATTCCCAAATACCAAACACACAGTGGTGACACAAAATAGAGAGTATACAGAAAGTTCACTCGGCCCTATTTCGGATTTTTGCGATTGGCACTTGTTACACAGCCAGGGTTGCTACTGTCAAAAATCTCAAAGTACCTATAAAAACGTCAAAACAGCAAAATCTGAGATAGGACGTCGTATGATTCTGAGCTAATTGTAAATCCAATAAATATGACATTCGTGTCAACCACCTTCTTATTTACCTTGACTTCCCCTGAGATTCCGGTTTTTTCCAGTTTTCGTCAGTAAACGTCAAAATCGTCTCTAGTACTGAATGAGCCATCTGGTAAAGGCGCCCGCGCGCCGTTTTCCTAATTTGTGGTGGTGATACACAGTCTTCTGAATGACTGTCAAACTTGTCAGACATGGTGTAAAGAAAAGTAAACGACCGTTTTTTTACAGCCTTTTACGTTCTGCCTACCTCGGAAGGGATATGGGCGTGATGTACGTACGTATGTAAATACAAAAAGAATGATTTAGGCGTGTCTCAGTAATCGGTGAACATACATAATAAAAATAAAGTTCGCGATTAATAGGGTAGCCGGAACGGGACGGAAGATGCTCGAAGTAGGGTAGGGAAGATTCTAAACCTTCTCCGTTTTTTGACGGTTATAAAAATGCCGGCTTAGAATAGCATCACTCTGTAGCAGAGTGCAAACTCTGCATCGACATCCTCCCTAAGCCACCCTCACATCTCCTTTTTTCGAATCATTTTTAAATTTGGAACACGGCACCGAAACGTCACCGTTCTTGGCTTTTTTGATGCATTCAATTTTATGGTGCTGGACAGAGAGGTCCAGATTTGTTTATATTTGTACAATTCATAACAGAAAATAAAATATCCTTAGGAGGATAATAAATATTCATATTCATATCCTACAGTGCATATCAGCAAGTGTTTAATATTATCATTTTACATCACCTAACTATAAAGGATTATAACTTATGCGTTATAAAGGATTGAATAAGTTAATAATTGAAACTCACAAAGGGTTTCATATGCTACTTAATAAAGAGTGAAGTGCGAAGAGTTGTATTCTTTGTCACCGAACGGTGACAACTCCATCTCTTCCCGCGGGTGTCGTAAGAGGCGACTAAGAGACTCGAAGGTTTTCCAAAATCATAACCACCTGCCAACATGCACAGAGCAAGCACGGCAGGTTAATTGCCCAAACCTCTCCCAAAACAAACATGATCCACGACCAAACACAAAGGCCCGGCGACTCCAGTGGCGCCAGGCTTGACGGGATGCCGACGCCCGCTGGAGTCAATTGGGGTGCGAAGAATCCCCGAGCGGCGTCTCTAAACCGTCAAACGAACAAAGCAAGAAATTTGGACTCCGATCATAAGCTCAATGTAATATCTTATAACGTTCGAACTCTAAGCTCCGAAGTAAGACTTATTGAATTGGAAAATGCTCTCGGAAACCTTAATTGGGATATTGTGGGTTTGTCTGAAGTGAGGCAAGAAGACGAAGAATGTGGGACTAACGTATTTTTCTATTCTGGAATAGCGGGCGGGCAGTCCGGAGTGGGATTTTTAGTATCCAAAAAATGGATAAATAATATACTGGATTTCATTGCATACTCGGACAGGATTGCTGTGCTCAAATTCCAGATTAATGAAAAACAGACATTAACCGTTATTCAGATCTATGCTCCCACGTCATCGCACGCCGATACCGAAAGCGAAGAGTTTTACGATACACTGGACAAAGCATGCGATGAACACCGCGGATCATGGACCATTGTACTAGGTGACTTCAATGCAAAAGTCGGACCAAAGCAGAGCACAGATAACAATTACATCATGGGACCTCATGGTCTCGGCGATCGTAATGAGCGAGGCACTCGCATGCTCCAATTTGCTTTTGGTCAAAACTTATGCGTAGCAAACAGTCTTTTTTATAAAAAACCACACCGACGATGGACATGGGTTTCGCCAAATAATACCACCAAAAATGAAATTGATTTCACGCTCACTTCAAATAAAACCATTATTCAAAATGTAAACGTAATTAATAATATAAAATTTAGCTCGGACCATCGACCGGTTCGTACTACTATGGTATTCAAAACAAAGATATTGAGACAGCAAATTTTTAGAAGTCGCATTAGAACATTAAATAAAAGTACCCTAATTGCTAACAAAAACACATTTAATTTAGAATTAAAAATTAGTTTTGATATATTAAAAGACACCGAGTTGGGAGATGTACAGCAGCAATATAATAATTTAGAAAAAAGCATGAAATCCGCAAGCAGAAAGATCAAACAAACCAAGTGTAAGCTGAAAAAACTAAAATCAAACACAATACAGTTAATAGAAGATAGACAGGCAAACAGATCTAATATGAACAGCACAGAATACAGAGCACTAGACAAAATTTAGTTAAAAGAAATATTCGTAAAAATATCCGCTCCTACAACACAAACTTAGTTCAAGTAGCATTAGAAAGAAATAGATCATTAAAAATAGCACGAAAAGGTATATCAAAAGGCACATCTTGGATAACAAGTATGAAAGACAAAACCGGTGTTAAACATAGAGATAGAGGGAAAATATTAGAAATATGTACCACCTTTTACAAGGAGCTTTACTCAAATCCAACTATGGATCCACCACAATCAACCCCTAACTACATTTGTTCTGACGAGATACCACCTGTAACTGAATTCGAAGTTCACCGTGCACTTTTTTTTTTTTTTTTTTTGATGTGGCTATGCCACTGGCTTCACACCTCTTAATGTGAGGCGTATTTCGCCATTTATGTAAGGTTATGAGTCAAGTCGGTAAGGTTAGTCATATGATAGTCAGTAAGGTTTGGGCATTACGCCGAGGGAGAGTCCACAACACAGAAACCCTAGTCTGACGACTAGGGGCTGTGTTGCGCAGAATATGTGGCGACAAAAAGTTGATAGTAAAATTTTTGCACCACGTGGTGACCCGCTCGTCACTATTGCACAATGTCAGATTTATGCCTTAATTACAATTTTCTATTTAATGTTCACTTTAAGAATAGTTTGTTGCTTAAAACACTATCAGAATTATTCACCAAACACTCAAATAAACAAGAAAAACAAAATTATAACCAATTCACATCCGCCATTACGGAATAGCAACGAACGAATCCCCACCGTGCACTTAAGAAGATGAACTATAACAAAAGTCCCGGACAGGATGGTATATCTACAGAAGCCCTAAAAATTGGCGAATCCGTTTTACTCCCACATCTCAAAAACTTGTTCAACTCCATCTTACAGACAGGAAACTTCCCCAAAAACTTTTGTTATGCAGAAATTATTTTGCTACATAAGAAAGGCGACAGATCAGATATCGGCAATTACCGACCCATTAGCCTTATTTCACACCTTTACAAGGCATTCATAAAAATAATTGAAAGTCGAATATCTGGTCTCCTCGATAAAGCCCAGCCACCTGAACAGGCAGGTTTCCGCCCAGGATTATCAACCACTGACCATCTTCAAACGTTGAACCAAATAGTAGAAAAATATCAGGAATATAATCTCCCCCTTTACATAGCTTTCGTCGACTACTCAAAGGCATTTGATAGTCTGACATACACATCCATATTCACAGCCCTTGAAAAACAAAATATTCCCCCTACTTATATCAACCTTACTAGAAACATCTACTATAATAGTACTGCTAATGTAAAGCTGCAAACACCTGGGCCAACATTTTTAATACAAAGAGGCGTAAAGCAGGGTCTCTAAGCTGTTTACAAGCGTCCTCGAGGAAGTGTTCCAGAAAATCAGCGGCCTCTGAGCTACAACAAATGCTACAAGAACTTAGCAAGGCAAGCCTCGAGGTTGGACTGATGATGACATATCAAAGACCAAGGTCATGACAAACCGCACAGAGCAAATTGTGGAAGTGGATGGGGAAAAAATTGCATATGTTCAAGAGTACCTTTATTTAGGTCAAATAGTCTCTTTCCAGGCAAGACAAGATAAGGAAGTCAAAAGACGGATTGAAAACGCCTGGAAGAGCTATTGGGCTATGAAAGACCTCATGAAAGGTGACTTGCCCTTATCTTTAAAACGCAAGCTAATGGACATGTGCATTCTCCCCATCCTTACCTACGGAGCTCAGACCTGGTCTTTGACTGACATTCAGAAGTCCAGACTCGGGGTTTGCCAACGCAGAATGGAACGCAGCATACTTGGAGTCAAACTGATCGATCGAGTTCGGAACTCAGTGCTTGTAAGGCCTGTATCCTGGTCTTTATTAATTATAAAGATTCGGGACAGCGATATCTATTGGTGTCGCCGCTGTGGGATGCGATTCAATACTTGTGTTAAATATTTTATGGTTTGGTTCTGTTCTGTCAAGATTGGTATGGAGGTTCGGAATGCGGCTGAGAGATGGCGCTATGTGCGTGAAGCAATATTGAAATGTTTTGTTTATTTTCTTTTTATATCGATCGTATTTTGCAAGTCTAAATAATTCTAGATAATTAATCTGATAGTTGAACAACGTTTACAGTAACATTTATAATTTTTCGTGGCATTTATAATGATAAAGGTGTGTAAAATGTTTTGTATTCTATCTGCTGCCATCTATTGTCGAGTAGCGGAAACTGCAAAGTGTCACCTTAGACAGGGTCCTACTAGGCCTATTATAGTGCCATAGCGACTGAAATACCTAAGGTTTATTCTATTAGTCACACTTTCGGTTTATAGAAAATTGATGTATTTTCTAAAAAAAAAATCTATAAACCAGCAATAAATGTTTAATAATATTGGTAAACCCATGATTTACTCAATATACACTATAAGTTTTTCTTGGATGTCAGGATGGGTCGTGGCCCCTTCCCTGAATTGGTATCTGGCAACAAGTAGCGAAACAAGACATTCTAAAAAATTCTAGAATAGTCGAATGTCTTCTAAAATGTGTATGAAAGAGAGGAGAATATCTTCTTTCGTGATGAGTAGCAGATTTCTAGAAAATAATTCTTCTCGTAAGTTCGAAGCTTTTGGTATAAATAGCGAGCCATACGGCCTGCGTTCAGTTTAGTTTGAATCGTGAAGTCTCCCAGGACAGAAAAGGAATATCTAGTGCAGTGATTAGTTTACCTGTCAGTCCTGGTGGAGTCGCGCCGTGGGCCAGGGAGTCTCGACGTTTGCCTGGTCACCCCTCGATTCGCGAGTGTGTTTGATTTGTGAAAAGTGTTTTGAACCCGTGTAGCACGTGAAAATGTGGTGTTTGAAAAGGAGGATGCTTGCATCAGCGTGCACTGGAATCGGCCTGGTGGGTGGATGTCGTCGTTGTTGGTTCTTCGCGTGCTGGCGACTTCGAGTTCCAGATGGATAAGTACAATCTTCAATATTTCCTTGTCTTATCAGCGATAGGTGTACCTTATTTGAGGTTTAGAGTCGTGGATTCTTGTTCAAATTATATTCTCTGAATGCTGATACGACTAGGAACATGGTTTTATGCTTTGGTTTTAGTGCTAAGGTCATTTTATTGCAATAACTTTGTTTTGTTGTCGGTTCAAATGTTTTAAAGAACCTGCGTTCTGATTGTTTCATATAAACTTTGTAGTTTTCGCATATAATCTTTAATTAGGGAAATCTGGGCTAATTAGTGTCGTTAGATAGGTTAATTTTCATCTTAGTATTTAGGAGTAGGTAGGATAACCTGTAATCCTATTATTCCTATCCGCTTATCCGTTTGCCAGCCATATATTACTTTAATAACAAATTAATGTAGCTTCAATTAAAATAATTTACTTTAATTATTATTGCTATGCGACCAGGATAAAGTTCCTGGGTTAAAACTTACATAAGTAGATATGGTTAGGTATCTACTTATCTATTAATTGCTGTGGTCATCAGTGGATAAATTGCTGAGCGATTAAGGATTTACTTGATAAAGTTCCTGTTGTATCTACTTACCTACTGTTTGGCTTAGTCCAACAGTGGACAGATTTCTATTTGTACTATGGTTGCTGAGCGACTATGGACTTAATTGACTAATGTTACTGTTTGATTCCGAAGCTGATCTTAGCGCAGTGGAAGCAAATTAAAGTTATCTTAAAATCTAAAACTAAATGGTCGATCAGCCTCGGAACAACATTTGACTACGATTCGTAGTGCTCTTTACTATAGCTAAATAAAATAAATTTAATGAGAGAATTTTCGTTCCGGAAAATTTCCGGCCGAGAAATTCTGGGATCCGTCTGCAACGGCCCTTAATTTCCTACAATATGACTAATATTCCAGCGCACTATCGCGGCTCATGTCTAAAGTATATGTACCAAGTTCCGGTTGTACTAAAGGACATCAGGGTGGTGACCTCCACGTAATGTTGCTAAATCACTGCAATTAACATACTTATACAGGACCTAGCAGCGAATTGCTTACCGTGCGAATTATGACGCCGCCGTTCCCTTGTGAGTCTAGTTTTTGACAGGAAAAAAGGTATCAGGGTTTGAGAAGACACTTGGATAGGGATTTAGATACTAGACTTACGGCACCCGGGCACCAGCTCGTGTGGCACTCCGTCCCTCCGACAATTTTGGTTTCACCTTAGTTTATCACTCTATTTTTAAACTTAATGTTTTAACACGCAAATAACAATCCGATATTGTAGGCTTAACTTCCACACTGGACAGGGAACTCTTCCCTGGTGGTCAAAGCACACACGAAATAACAAAGATTTCCCCGCACACCACTGCTCGCGACAGCAACACGTTTGCTGTACAATACGCGAACCAAAGGACTTCTCCCGCATGAGAAATTACTTAAAAATATGTGCCTAACACCGGTCGCGCGAGTGACTAAAAGTAAGAGGTTATATCGCCGACCGCGCGATTCGCGGGGTTCGCAAAGCGAGAAGCAAGATGGCGTCGACCGAGCAGCCGGTGTCAGACGAAATGGCGCGAAACAATAAAACGCGCGTATACATGATGCGAAACTAAACAGTTACTATAAATAAATAAATAAATAAATAAAAAGATCTTTATTTATCAACAAGTGCCTACAACAAAGTACAAATATGAGCTTAAAATATACAAATGTTGACAAAAAGGAGAACAACTCAGCATTTCTGCTGTTTTTCAGTGTTAACCTATGTAATTTATTTCGACCGCTGGACTCAGCTTACAATATCATAATATGTTTTACAATATAAAAGTAAAAAATGTGCACTCTTAACAATCAAAAATTAATACAATATAGCAAACAAACAACTACTCCCAATTTGTCTCCTGCTTTTGGGCAGCAAGAAGCCACGGCTTAATTTTATTTTTAAATGTACATAATGACTTAGCATTTTGAATAGGAGGTGGCAGATCGTTCCAACATTTCGATGCCGCGAAACGAAAGCTGCCTCGAAAAGCATGGAGACGAGGGGGAGGGGAGACTCTAAGAATAGGATATCGAACTTGTTTAAGTGAGCTTCCCGAAGGTCTATCACTCCAGATCAACTTATCAGCAAGATATTTTGGTGTTTGTCCTATTCTTAGAGAATACACTAAATTAGTTAACTTAAGTTTACGTTTGTTTGCCATAGTTAATATATTATTGGAATTTATAAATGGTGTGATATGCGAGCGTGGAGGCACAGAATAACAATATCTAATACACGAGTTCTGAACACGTTGAATCTTTTTTTCAGTCTTTCTATAGAGGCATGGCCCATACACAATGTCACAGTAATCCAAAATAGACAATACCAATGAGTCCGTTAATAGTCGTCTAACTTCTAAACTTAAGAATGGTCTGAGCTTATAAAGTTGCTTCAGCACAAAATAACATTTCCCTACCTTAGATTTAACATGTTCTTCAAACTTTAGTTGTCCATCAAACTGTAAACCAAGGTTTCTTATAGAGCGCGTTTCTGTGATTTGTTGGTTGTTTATTACAATCGATGGAATAACATTTCGAACAAAATCAATTTGGTGTTGAGTGCCCAATATTATATAGGAACACTTTTGGGCATTTAAAATAAGGTCATTTCTATTAGACCATTCAACAATTGAACACAAATCTTGATTTATTAAACTGATACCATCAATAATACCATTCGTGTCTAAATCCAAGGGTAAAAATATTTGCGTGTCATCCGCGTACATATGGGCTGAACAAAACTGTATACAATTTATTAAATCAGCGGTGTAAATAGAGTACAAAGTAGGTCCTAAAATCGAGCCTTGAACTACACCACGTTCCACCTCTAGCAACGAAGAACGGACTTTCTTCCCATCCAGGCCCGTACACTCTACCAACTGAGTTCGTTTATCGAAATAGCTGTGGAACCAGGAACAGACTATAGGGTCGCAACCGTAACATTTTAATTTGTCAACCAACGTAATTCTATTTAGGCAATCGAATGCACGGCTGTAGTCTAAAAGCACAAGTAGAGTTGCTTGCTTTTGATTGGAGGCAGTCAGAACTTCGTCCACAATATGTAATAACGTCGTTGTTGTGCTACGTTTCCTACGAAATCCCGACTGGCACTCCGGTATTATGTGATTAGACTCTAAAAATTTTGATAAACTTAAATTCACGGCCTTCTCGAGTACCTTAGATAAAACTGGTAACAAACCTATCGGTCTTAAATCCTTAACCGTATCAATATTCGCGTTCTTGGGAATGGGTTTAATCACTGCTGTCTTCCAATCAGTGGGAAATTTGCCAGTGGCCAAAGACTTATTAATAATTGCAGTTATTGCTTGAAGAGAATATGGTAATGTTAGTTTTATCATTTTTAATGAGATATTATCAGATCCAGCTGCATTGGATGAAAGAGAACAAAGGGTTTTGTGTATTTCCTCTTCAGTCAAATTCGGGAAACTAAATTTATTAATATTTGAAGTTAAAATATTATTTGTTTGACCGCAACTAGTAATATTTGAGTTCAAGGGGCTAGTAACAGTAGGTAGAGACTCCAAAAATGACTTATTAATAGACTCAGGATCTCGCAAATGAGAAGGTATTTCGCTGGTTCCGTCAGAACCTAACAGCTTATTAATTTCCGGCCACATTTTTTTAGGATTTTTAATATTATTATTTATTTTGGATGTAAAATAGCCTTTCTTTTCAGTTCGCGTAAAACTTGTTACTAAATTCCGCAAAGTTTTATACTTATTTATATCACAATCCTTCTTTGTAAATTTCGCCTGCGCACATGCTTCATCTCTATCTAACATTAAAGCTTTAATACTATCCGTTACCCAGGGAGAAGGAGGTACTTTAAAAACTCTGGTCCGTTCGGGGACAAAATGATCAAATAATCCTAGGGTGAGTGAGTTAAAGCACCGCACCATATCATCAACATCATCGTAAGCTAATACGATTTCCCAGGGGGTAATAGAGGAAGCAAATTCATATGTAGCAAGATCAAAATGATTGAAAGGTCTATAAGTAACAGTTCTAACAGGATATTTAAAGATTTTAATTGGAAATGATGCCAAAACAAAAGCGTGATCACTGAGATCATCATTGTGGACTACTTTTACATATTTAGGAGAAAGTGACGAAGTACAACAAATGACATCAATAAGAGAATCAGTTGTAGACGTAACTCTACTTGCTTCGCTACCCACAAATTTCATGTCGTTTTCTGCTAATAAGTCGATAAAATCGTCTTGTTCTTTCCCCTTCACAAGCAGGTTTTTATTGATATCCCCGGCTAAAAATATATAATCAAACTGTGGTGATATTATTGATAATGTATTACCAATTTGTTCAATAAATTTGCTATAACTATATTTTGGGGGGCGATACACAACACCAACCGCAAATCTATATTTATTAATTTTTATCGAATACCAAAGTTGCTCTAGATCTCCTGGTGGGAAAGGTATTATCTTAACTTTAAAATGATTTCGAATATAAAAACCTACGCCTCCGCCTTCCCATTTTTTACCAGTTCCTCGCTTTCTATATACTAAACGATAATCAGGAATATCGTAATATTTTGATTGAGAATTAGCGGTTAGTCTGGTCTCCGTCAGAGCCAAAATATCAGGTTTATACATAGCTATTGTTCTAACTAACTCATCACGCCCAGTATTTAATGATCGGACGTTTAAATGAGCGATATTAAGTTCTTTTAACAAACTACCCATTATCTAAATATGTAAGAAGAACCAAATACAAGAATAAAACTAATACTTACAAACTATTCTAATTAAGAAAAAAAAAAAAAACATATAGAGTGCACATACCTATAATAATTTACTTAAGTCGCTATGTGTTTTTATATGTATTGCCGCGCATTCATCCGATTTTCTCACGTAGATGCGTCCATATTTCACCCAAACATAACTGTATGCAAGCTGTTTCTTAGCAATTTTGCGGGTTTCAGCATATAATTTCTTCACATCTTGAGATAAATGCTCAACAATATATAGGTTTTGCTTCTCTCCCGTGAAATTAAGATGCGTTGTGTTTAAAGGCTCTTCCGCAGATTTATTGTAGCTCCTGAAAGCAGTTATTAATTTATCTCGATAAAGTTGCGAAGACAAAGTGACAAGTACGTTTCGCGGACGTTTGTCTGTCGAGTCCATCCGAGCCACTCGCCGAATACTGCGAATGTCCGCGCCGGTCAAGGGTACCTCCAGTATTCCACAAATGTTACTCATAATTTTGAGTAGGTCTTCGTGTTTATTTTCAGGCAGAGCTTGAACCTCGACGTTGTAGCTACGAGAAACACTTTCCATTGTACGCAAACGATTCTGAATATCCGCCAAATCTTTGGATAGCTTCTGATTTTCAGTCTGTAGACATTTAATTTTTTCTTCAGATTGACCAATTTTCGTATGCATATCTTTTTGTTCAGCTGCCAAAAAGTCAGTTGTTTGAGTGAATTCTTTCTTAATTTCTTCAATAGCAGACTTCAAATCCTTCTTAAATTTTGCCATCATTCTTGTTTCCATAGCCGTAAGTTTTTCCTTTAAAAGTTTGCCAAAATCCTCATAACTCATTTTATAATCGTCATCATTCTTCTTACTACTGTCCTGCTTTGGAGGCATATTGAACTATGCAATGCACTCAACTATCAACCGCGTAGTGCGCGCTCTTAGTAGGTTAGCAGTAGATCAGCTATTTCGCGGTGACGTAATCACCTATCCGTAGCGCAGCGGCAAAGCAGTCGGACCAACACGCAGGCGGCGCAGGCTCGAATCTCCACGGGTGCCTTGGAGTCTTTCAACTTGTATGTGTAAATCAAGAAAAGATGACTCACATATTCCCTGAGGTCACGTCAGGCAAGTTGAGGCGAAGGACGAGACGAAGTTAAAGCCGATGCAGACCCGAACGATAGAGAGGTCCGACACCAAGCAATATGGCCGCCGCGTCAAATGGTAAATGGCCCAAGAAGAACAAGGAGGCGCCGATGTTAAGCAAAATCCACTTCACTTCCAAGATTTTAAAATATCAATAAAATAAGTTGAATAAAGGTGCACACGTCTGCTCTCAACAGAGTCCAGCGAGCGAAAAAAAAAAAAAAAAAAATGTATGAAGTATACATAAGTTATGTCCAACAGTGGATAAATAATCATTTACAACAGTATTTTTGTTATACAAAGAAAACTGTCTTCAGTATTGGAATGTGTCCAGCAATGGATAAACATTTATTTACAACTATATTTTTTTGTTGTTATCTTCAGAATGAAATGTGTCCGGCAGTGTACAACATGTACTTACCACAATAATATTTTATGGTACTTGCTATAATATCTTAGTTAGTACTCTTATCTAAGAATATGTATGGCTGGTAGAATGGATAATATACTATACTATATTTCTGTCTACCAAGCATAACTGACATAATTGTCTATTCTACAAAGAATGTGGATATGACTGTGTGTTCACAGTGAATTTGCTCTTACTTGTTAATTCAAGTAAATACTTATCTGAAGGAATGGATATGTTTGGTAGACAATACCTACGATCCTTATTCCTACCCTTATTTGGGTTCTGATGCTTGATTTTGTATCAATCATCTAAATGTTTATATTATTTATAAAATTATTCATGACTGGCCCATAGATGCCTAATAAATCTATGACTAAACAATCTATCTTTAACTACTAATTGTCCTTGAATGTCATGTGACAATTGTAATCTATCATCATCACTGATCTGTTCCAGCTATACTATCATTTTGCATTCGATATCTATGCATTAGCGTTTCTGATCAAAGACCATTTATTCGACCACAGGCGGTCATATGGGTTTTCATAATTGCATCAGCCTATTTACTACTTATATGGGATTTGCTTTTAGCTTTCCCAGATCACCCTTCAGGCGCTGTGAATCTCATATTTAGGGATTGAATATTCCTTCCTATCAGACCTCCATATGGATTTGAATAAATGTAGACAGACGTCTTTTGCATAAGTATATCTGGATGTTCTGGCCTTCGGGTCACTACCAATATCCTTCAACAGATTTCAGTTGGAATCATGGCATTCAACTGATAATATACATCGAACTAATTTTACTAAACTGATACTGAGGTATCTATTTTGGGTTAGTCATGAGACTAACTACATCAATTCTACATGTACTGCTCCATGAGTATCAGAATCTAAATGATTCCTATCATCTAGCCTTCTTCGTAGTGCTTTTAAGCACTACAAGCGTCTGTGGCTGACGCATCTATTAGCAGAGACGCAAGGTCTCATCATATTTATCCTTCTTCTGGGGGGAGCAGATAATTTACCGTTTGTATTTGGTGGACGCTCTAATGGTTATCTTTACAATGAAGTTTTATGCATGAAGAATTTGCATGCGTAGGGCTGATTATGTGGGGGTGACCGTGGAGCGTTCATGAATACGGAAAGGTATCTATTGGCGAGGGCTTCCACATTCCTCGGGCGTTGAAGTACTGGGGGCCCGTTTGGAGCTCAGTTTCTTGCCCTTTTCCCTCTCCTGTTCATCAGAGTCACTTTATTACAATAATTAGTACAGAGATGTCTCAATTACCTTTAAAAGAACTTATGGGTTACATATTACTTTATTTAAACACAACGTATGGGTCCATAATTAGCTAGACAATCACTTTTATATCACGAGCCATTTATTACACTATGCTTGAGGTATGGGTTTCTATGAAATTCAGAACTCAAGACATCATCTTCATGACAGACTGGGCTGGCGCCTGGAGGCGTGTAGGCCTCCCATAAGGGGCCGGGGTCCGGTTTGTTACATGCTGCGTTCCCAAACTAAAATCATGGATGTGGCTCAGAAGGCTGCTTGTCTGAAGTGAGATTGGGCTGGCCACGTTTCCCGAATGCCAAACGCTTTATGGGTTAAAATAACAACCGAATGGGTGCCCACGTGCGAAGGCGACGTGGACGGCCCCAAAAAAGGTGGACCGGCTAGCGTGTAAACCAAAAACACTGTATGTGCGAGCACCTAAGTTTTGAGAAAATAAGCAAAAACTGTTTTTATAGAAATTTGCTTCTTTTATGAATAACTCAAAACATTTGAACTTTTTTATGACTTGAACTAATGGATATTGGTAATACCTTACTAGCCATTCTAATTTTACACAAAAAACATTAAACAAACAGAAATATAATGCAAATACAGCAATCTGCTTCTGCGTGATGAACATACCGCATAAAATATTGTGGCTTTGTAAAGCAAAAACACTGTATTGGTTCATACAGTGTATTTCTTTTACAATATTCCTGTTGCGCAAAGTAGGAATGGAGTTGGCCTATCAGCAGCAGAGTCCTCTGATAAGGTTGCCATGACCTCTGACATGGTTGCAAAGTCCTCTGACATGGTTGCAGAGTCCTCTGACATGGTTGCAGCGTCCTTTGACATGATTGCAGACTCCTCTAAACCGGTTATAATGACGTCTTACATGAATGCTGAGTCCTCTGACATGGTTGCAGAAACCTCTGACATGATTGCAAAGACCTCAGATATGGTGACAATGACCTCTGACATTGTTGCAAAGTCCTCTGACATGATTGCAGAAGCCTCTGACATGTATCCAAAGGCCTCTGACTTGGTTGCAAAGTCCACTGACATAGTTGCAGAAGCCTCTGACATGCTTGCAGAGTCCTCTGACATGGTTGCAGAGGCCTCTGATATGGTTGCAATGACCTCTAAC
The DNA here is from genome assembly GCA_024500475.1 of Phthorimaea operculella. Lineage (NCBI taxonomy): Eukaryota > Metazoa > Arthropoda > Insecta > Lepidoptera > Gelechiidae > Phthorimaea > Phthorimaea operculella. Next base: position 10,681 of record JANFCV010000281.1, on the reverse strand, counting down.
ATGGTTACAATGACCTCTCACATGTTTGCAGAGGCCTCTGACATAGTTGCAGATGCCTCTGACATAGTTGCAGAGTCCCCTGACATAGTTGCAGAGGCCTCTGACATGAATGCAGAGTCCTCTGACATGGTTGCAGAGTCCCCTGACATGGTTGCAGAGGCCTCTAAAGTAGTTGCAGTGGCCTCTGACACGAACGCCGAGACCTCTGACATGGTTGCAGAGGCCCCTGACATGGTTCCTGAGACCTCTGACGTGGTTGCAGAGTCCTCTGACATGGTTACAATGACGTCTGACTTGGTTGCAGAGTCCTCTGACATAGTTGCAGAGGCCTCTGACATTATTGCAGAGTCCTCTGACATGGATGCGAAGTCCCCTGACATGGTTGTAGAGGCCTCTGACATGGTTCCAGAGGCCTCTGACTTGGTTGTAGAGTCCTATGACATTGTTGCAGAGACCACTGAAATGGTTGCAGAAGCCTGACACGGTTGCAGAGTCCTCTGACATGGTGGCAGAGTTATCTGACATGGTTACAAAGGTCTCGGACGTGATGACAGAGGCCTAAAATACGTTCCCACAGAACCCGACCATGAAGTAAGGTTACTTATAAATAGAATCATTTGAGATTTCGCGTTCGGGGCACGCGCAATATTGTAAAGGAGAAACACTGTAATTGCGTTTACAGTGTTATGGCTTTACAAAACATGGTATTTTGCACGTACAGTTTTTTTTTGTTTGTCTATAACTTCAATAGTATTCACTTTTATGATGAAATATTAAGTTCAGGGTATGTATTAGAGTCTAAATAATCTAATTAACCTTATAGAGTTAAAACACTGTATGTGGCACTTACAGTGTTTTTGCTTTACACGCTAGAGTCCGATGAACTTAGGGCATATCTAAAAGACTGGCAGAACCTGGCACTAGACCGAGAGGCGTGGAAAAAGCGGAGAGAGGCCTTTGCCCTGCAGTGGGACAACACAGGCTCATAATAATAATAAAAATGAAGGACAAACAACTTGCAAACAACCATACGAACTTAATTTTTTGCAGGCCAGTATAATAAATATTTTCCAATACTGCCTATGCAGTATGCAGATATAGTATATCAATAATTGATATACCTACTATAAGTTTAACCTGACACTGGCAAGTATGTTTCAATGAATGCCATCTCATATACAACATAGAATTTAAAAAATAGAGTGCCACTTTAGAGTATAGTGCGTTTCATCTTTTAGTTCCTATGGCGTCATGTTGGCAGCATTGGAAATTTGTATGAAAATGATACGGCGGCAAAAATTTTACATACAAATTTCCAATGCTACCAACATGACGCCATAGGAACTATTAAATGAAACGCACTATAAATACAAGTTTTTAAAGTGTGGCTGACTTTTAAACTTCAATAACTTTGGAAATACTGGACGGATTTTAATGAAAAAAGAAATATGGTAATCAGAAATCACGGAAAATTAGCTAATTTGCAAAATTTTGACCCATTGTCATGTTTCATTGATCATTCAATAAGTTTATTATTTTTGACGTAAAACTGAAAATGCAGACTGAACAGAAAGAAGCATTTTTTATCGAGCGAAGTTCATCTGATTGTGTAACTGAAAACGAATTTGACTAGGATCCTCAAACTCAACTGCATCATATTAATATATTTTGTTGAGTTACTACATTGACACTGGCAACATGGTAGCCGAGCGCTAAATAATCAACGAAATAAATAGCAAAAGATGAATGAAAATAAACGGTAAAAAGTGTTCGAGAAAAATAACAAGAAAATAAATGAAAAACGATGGCGTCAAAAAACGAAATAAATATGCAAATTTTCGATGGGGGCTGAATATACCCATTGGAAGATACGAATGCTAAAATATCTACAGTATAAAGGATGCAAAGAAGTAGTTACGCGTAAAAAGAAGTTTACTGATGACGACGCAAAATAGTCCCGTAAGTTAGCCGATAATACTTCGGATTACCGGTACCAAATATTAGTATGTTAATAAACATGACATGAACTATAGAAAACCACCGGGAGACAAGCTGATGGGGGCTCGTCTCCCGCAGAAATGACGTCATCAAGATGGCGGCCGCCACATTTAGAAAACTGCAAATTATTTGAAAACCATAAGTTGCATTGTCATGTGCATGGTATCAAATGAAAGCTAATTAATTGTTCTACATATTTGTCTTGAACTACGGCCAGGTACATAGCATAATTTCGTAATTAAAACACTTTATTTTAAAAAAAAACAGCAAATAATTTATTTGTGTGGCTATAGAATTCATAATATTCATTTTTAACAAAAGTGACGTAGAAGAAAAGTAACACTCAATGCAATAGCTAAAAAGTTCTAAAAGCAATTTATTGTTCGAATAAAGATACCTTAAGTTATACTGATTTGAGTACAACGCTGTCTCTTTCCGCGCCACTACTTTTTGTTGTAAATGCACGTGTATGGTGTCAAATGAAAGGTTATTAATTGTTCTGTATTATTCTTCTGAAGCACAACCAGCTACATGACATAGTTACAAAAATTTAATAACTTTGAAAACTATTTTTTGTCGGGTTATAGAAACTAAAATAATACTTACTTACTCCGCTGGCTAAGCGACCCGAAGTGGATCTTGGCCTCCGATACAACTGCACGCTACACTTTCCTGTTCTGCGCAGTTTGCTTCCAATCAGGCTTTTGGAGTGAGTGCAGGTTCTTCAGAATTTCGTCAGTCCAGCGATATCTAAGTCATCCGACAGGAACTCCGAAACAGATTTGAGGGTTTGGAGGTCTAAAAATGCATTGAAAAAAACCTGGGAAATTTCCACACCCGAGTCACATTCTCTCTCTCTTCGTGTGGGACACCGAGTCGTTCAACGACCCGATAAGTGAGACACATTAAAGAGGTGATATTTAAGATCGCAGGGAGAAAGAAACGATACTGAAAGAGAAAATGGTGGACACAATGATGCGATATAGATATAGAAGAAAGGAGAAATCACAAAATCTTAGCGGAACAAGATAAAGAGTGCTACGATAAAGTACACACAAGAAGCAAGATTACTATAAGAAATGCGAAAAGACACCACCTAGAACGCAAAGTTGGAGAAATAAAGACACTAATTAGATCAAGTGAAATTCGCAAATTTTATCAGGAAATAAGATGTCGTCAGTCCAGCGTTATCCAGGTTGTCCGACAGAACGCTTGCCCGTCGACTGACCCCTTCCATCTGCTCGACGTGGCCAAGCCAGCCAGCGCAGTCTATGGGCTTCACTCTCCCCGATGATGTTGGGCTCATAGACTACTTCTTCATCTCCCTGTTTTTCTATTTCTAAAGGTTCCATGCTCATTCTGAGTTGGTCCTAGGATTTTCCGTAGTGTTTTCCTATATTAAGAGCTTTTCTTCCTCCGTCAAGGATAACGTCCATGTTTCGCATCCGTACATTATTAGGCCTTAAAGTAAGGTCTTAAGACCGTCTTGTAAATACGAACCCTTGTTATCCTACAAGTTTCGATGTCAACATATTATGCAGGGCTGCTGAGTACCTTTGGGCATTCTGGACGCGGATGTTGATTTCGTCTTACCTCTGATTTGTGTCAGTTACTGTGCGTGCAACCAAGGTAGGTACTTATATTTGTTCACCCCTTTGTAGGAGGTGTCATTGGCTATAAGGTTGTTTCTCTTAGTCTTGGCGCTCTGTCTTGTCATGGGTTACCGTGGGACTTTCTTTTCTTCCTTCTTCCTCCAGTGTACTGACCATTGCTCTCACGTCTGCAGCACTTCTACCTATTAGAGCGAGGTCGTCGGCATAACCTATTATTTTATGCGTTTCGTTTAACTCCACTCCATCAACTAACTTTTTGGACCACGTGTTTGAGCATCAAGTTAAACAACAAAGGTGATAGCGCTCTACTCTTTTGGCAGTTTTTCTTCCCCCTAGCGTAACAATATTCTTATTTGCGACTGGTTAGTGCTCCTCTGCCATACTTCCACTGTTCTCCCGGAATGTCGTCAATCCCGAAAACTACCAGCGAACAATTTAGCAGGGCCATGAAATACTTGTACTATTCATTTTTCTGCTTCTCCGGGTCAGAAACAAGGTTTCCTTTGTCATTTTCAAGAAAATGAGCGACGGGCTGGTATCATTTCTTGACCAATCCTATTTCCTGATAAAATTTGCGAATTTCACTTGATCAAGTTGGTGTCTTTATTTCTCCAACTTTGCGTTCTAGGTGGTGTCTTTTTGCACATTTATCTTGTTCCGCTAGGTTTTTGTGATTTCTCCTTCCTTCTACATCTATATCGCAACATTGTGTCCACCATTTTCTCTTTCTCTGTAAGATCTTAAGTTTCACATCTTTAATGAGTCTCATCGGGTCGTTGAACGAGTCGGTGTCCCACACTAAGAGAGAGAGAATGTGTCTCGGGTTCGGAAATTTCCCAGGTATTTTCAATGCATTTTTAGACCTCCAAACCCTCAAACCTGTTTCGGAGTTCCTGTCGGACGACTGAGATATCGCTGGACTGACGAAATTCTGAAAAACCTGCACTCACTCCAAAAGCCTGATTGAAAGCAAACTGCGCAGAACAGGGAAGTGTGGCGTGCACGTGCAGTTATATCGGAGGCTAAGATCCACTTCGGGTCGCTGAGCCAGTGGAGTAAGTAAGTATTATTTTAGTTTCCATAACCCGACAAAAAATTGTTTTCTAAGTTTTTAAATTTTTGTAACTATGCTATGTAGCTGGTTGTGCTTCAGAAGAATAATGCAGAACAATTATAGTCCGAAAAGTTCGTGCGCGACCTCCCTGCGGGGTACAGACGGTCGGGGGGCGAGGAAGCACGTCATTTTAATTTGACGTGCGGCGCGGATGCGCGCGTCTCCCTTTCCCGCTACACCTCCCGTTACCCGCTGACATCTCCCCCCCCCAACGTTTGTCACCCCTAGGGAAGGTCGCGCACGAACTTGTCGGACTATAATAACCTTTCATTTGACACCATACACGTGCATTTACAACAAAAAGTAGTGGCGCGGAAAGAGACAGCGTTGTACTCAAATCAGTGTAACTTAAGGTCTCTTTATTCGAACAACAAATTGCTTTTAGAACTTTTTAGCTATTGCATTGAGCGTTACTTTTATACTCAGTCACATTTCCTAAAAATTAATATTTTGGATTCTTTAGCCACACAAATAAATTATTTGCTGATTTTTTTTTACATAAAGTCTTTTAATAACGAAATTATGCTATGTACCTGGTCGTAGTTCAAGACAAATATGTAGAACAATTAATTAGCTTTCATTTGATACCATGCACATGACAATGCAACTTAAGGTTTTCAAATAATTTGCAGTTTTCTAAATGTGGCGGCCGCCATCTTGATGACGTCATTTCTGCGGGAGACGAGCCCCCATCAGCTTGTCTCCCGGTGGTTTTCTATAGTTTATGTCATGTTTATTAACACACTAAAATTTGGTACCGGTATGACAATCCGAAGTATTTTGACTAAATTCGGGATTAACTCACGCCGCTAAAATGGGATGAACAGGACATCCAAGCAACGAACTACATTTATAGTGCAATCACTAATAGGCAGTTGGAGTACGTATGTGAGTTGGAGACTGCATACGACATCATGCAAAAGTTTGACGAGGGTTTAATACGAATTATAGAGGACGAGGATTCTACAATACAAGGAACTCAACTAGAGGACGAGAAATTAATACAGGACGTGGAAGAAGCACAGGTCTAGCAAACAGCTTCCAATCGAGTATCGCTAATAATATATACACTAGTGAAAGTGAAAAAGAAACGACAAAGAGAGGACAAATTGATTTGTTGCTTGACAGTGGATGTACAGACCACATTGTTAATACAGATGAGTACTATGAAAGCTACATATTGTTAAAGAATCCCGTAAAAGTAAAAGTAGGTGATGGGGCAATTCTAGAAGCAACAAAAGTTGGTACTATCAACACATACTTCCCTGTATATGGAGAAAAGTCAGAAGTGCTACTGAAAAATTTATTTTACGTTAAAGAGATGAGAGCAAATCTATTGAGCTATTCAAAAATCACAGACAAAAATGAAATTTATTCAAGAGGGAGTTTGTCAGAGATTTACAACCCCAATGGAGATATAATAGCTGTTGCAGTTAAAGATGAAAGACTATACAAAATGAAAAGCTATGTAGACCAAGAGAATGTGCAAGCAAATTATAACAAAATTGATATGACGATGAAGGAAAAACTACACAGAACATTAGGACATATAAATTTTAATAACTTGCAACTTATGTGCAGAAATGAGTTACTGGACGGATTACCTAAAGAGGTTGAGACAGAATACCTGAAGTGTGCCATATGTATTGAAAACAAAATGCACAACTTACCGTTTCAAAATAATAGAACAAGAGCCAAAGATATATTGGAAATTGTGCACACGGATTTAAATGGGCCATATCAAACAGCAGGTCATACTGGTGAAAGATACTTCTTGACATTTATTGATGATTACAGCAAGTTGGTAAAAGTCTGCTGCATAAGGTCAAAAGACGAAGTTTACGACTGTTTTATACAATATGTGAATGAGGTGCAAAATCGAACAGGTAAAATGATAAAGAGGCTGCGATGTGACAATGGGAAGGAGTAAATAAATAATAGAGTGTTCCAATATGCAAGAGAAAAAGGTATAATAATCGAACCGTGTCCACCCTATGTACACGAGTTAAACGGAACTGCTGAAAGGTATAACCGCTCATTGATGGATATGGGCAGATGTTTGTTGGCCGAAGCAAAAGTTGACAGAAGATTTTGGCCTGAAGCGATCAAAACAGCGGCATATCTAAGGAACCGGACACTGACTAACACGATAGAGAGGAAAACACCATATGAAATATTCTTTGGAAAGAAACCATCGGTAAAAAACTTGAAAATGTATGGCAGCAAGGTGTTTGTAAGGGTACCAGAGGTACAGCGAAGATCTAAATGGGATAAAAAAGCTGAACTAGTAATTCTACTAGGATATACTGAAACTGGTTACGGAGTATTAATAAACAAACAAGATTATTGTTGCAAGACACTGCGATTTTATAGAAGAAGGACAAAATTTATGAGGATTTGATGATGAAAAACAAGAAACAAATACAGATGAAAGAAATGAGAAAAAAGGAGAACAAAAAGAGTCTGATAGTAGTAGAGGAAATGAAAAGAGGAAATGATAATGTAGATGTAACCGAAAATGAGAAACAAAAGGAAATTGTAACTGGAAGTACAAGAGAAGCAAATAGTGACAATGAGATAAAAGATGATGATGGAAATATGACGGAAAAGAGGCCAAAAAGGCAAACCAAACCACCATGACGTTTCGATGATGAATATGGGTATTATTGTATTACTGTTACTGCGTGTAATGTTTTAGTTCCAGAAAATTTTCAAGAGGTGAATACTTATGATGAGTCGGAAAAATGGAAGGAAGCACTGGTTGACAGACCGTCCCAGGACAAAGATGTGAAAAGGACTTACAAAAGTAAAAGTGAGAATAAATATAAAAGCAGGTTAGTTGTTAGAGGCTTTCGACAAACTGATCGCATTGATTATACCGCCTGCTCGCGTAATGTAATGAAAGATATGGGCATACTTAAAACTTACTCAGGAATTGAAATTAACTATAATTTATGGATAAGATGCTATAGATAGAAAGTCTACTACAGGTTTTGCTATTAGATTCTTTGGCAATGTTATTTATTGGAAGTCAAAGAAACAGAACAGTGTAAGTAAGTCTCCTACATTTGCTGAGTATAAAGCCTTGTCAGAAGCTATAACAGAAATAATTTTCTTACTTTGCTTACTAGAGGATGCTTTTGATATCGATTGTAAACCAGTTAAGGTGTACGAAGATAACTCAGGTGCTATAGCTATTGCTAAGTATGACAACTTTACAAAGAACTCTAAACACATTGAGGTTCACTATCATTATGTTCACGAAAATACTGTACAGGAAATGTTGAGATTGTCAAGATGGAGTCAGAAAATAATTTGGCAGATATATTCACTAAAGACTGTTTTTGATGATGTTTGTAATGTTATGTTGCTGTTTAAATGTAAGGAGGCGTAATGAGTTACTACAATGACACTGGCAACATTGTCTCTAGTCTATAGCTTTTCTGTATTGAAAAATGGTGGATTTCGTTGTGTATGAAATGGTGTTGAGAAAATAAAATAATATGTTTATAAAGTGCAAAGCCGCAGTTTTAATCCACTAATTTAACATATTTTTTTCAGAATTTTGCGACTGTTTTCTGCTGAGTAATATTGTTTTGGAAATCGGCATTTCAGCTCACACCCGCCCTTATATTGAAATTCCTGTGAATGTGTTACAATATTTCGACAAATTATAATTTAGCGAGATAGATTATTATCCAGCTTTGTTTTATTGGGCAGTAGGTCTCAAGCTACGTCTGTAGACAACTTTGTTATCTATCGCTACAGTATACGTCCGTGTGCGGTAGTCCTAAAAGGTAAACTTTGGCGATCCATGCGGTATGGAGCATAGAGCGAATAGCGATATATCGCGCAGTATTGCGCTATGCGATGATATTGCTACGTATATAATGCTTCGAGCATTTCCGTCCGTCCCGTCGGGGGAGACGCCATACGAAGCACTTCCCCTCTGTCACGGCCTTTTCCACGGGGCTTTTCTTATTACAAAACCAGTTGCTGTCAGATTATTTCTTAGAACGAGTCCAGTCGTGCATGTCAAATGAGCTCCGATAAAAAGCCGAATTGTAAAGCTAATAATGCCTAAAAAAATATGTAAAAATAGCAATTTACAACAAAACAATATCACTTTTCATCTGAAAGCATTCTTCCAGTACAATATCACTAAATAATATTTAAAATAAGCGATTGAAAATTGTACATAAGTGTTGCCAGTAAGTCGTACAAAATGACTGATTTGGAGTTTTTAGGTGGATCTACAATAAAATAATTGTATTTTGTTCCTTTTGTTATTATTTTGTGTCGAGCAATAGTGTTCATCATAGTATCGTTTATTTTTCAAAAAGAATTATAATATTCCACCATACAATGGGTAACAATTAACGATCTTAGTTTATCGATGCCTTTATTAACAGTTAATAGCTTGCTAAGTAAGATTAGAATGTTAGTTTGGGATTGTTCTACTTATTCAATGATGTTCATTTCCAGTCGATATGTAATGAAAAAACGATAATTTTAACTTGAAGTATCGAGCCACACTGAACCCAAGCTAGTGCAGTGATCCAACTAATACAAAACGTCGATACTTTTTCTATCGCCATAGTTTCAAACCTATACTATGTAAAGACGGTCTGTACCGAAAACTTTGCAGGCATGATTAGATTATGAAATTGTACAACTTTTACTATGGATTTTGGAAAATCCTGATTTTGTTCGAGTTTCATTGAAAATTAATGTCAGTCTCAGCTGATCGGGTGACATCGGATGTCAGTCAATGTGTCGCAGTGGCTAGTCCGACTGCCTGCGACGCAGAAGGTTCCGGGTTCTATTCCTTTCGCTCACAAAGTTGACACTTATCTATACAAATACAAAAAAAAATACAAAAAGCTTTATTTGCAAAATATGTTAACAAACATGGTTGAGTCCCCCCGGTAAGTAATGAAACTTGTGTTGGGAATGACTCCTCTCTCCTTATGTCTAAAAGCTATAACTATAGTAGTTAATTAACGCTTTATCTCTTTATGAATATGTTCCTAGACTGGTCAGGACACCACACAGGCTGAACCACCTGATTGTCCGAGAAGCAAGATGGTTCCGTGCTTTGGAGCCACGTTTAGCCGTCGGTCCCGGTTGCGTCTTTCCGTATCCGTGTTCAGTAGGAGGCATTTCCGGAAACGGAAAGACGCGTCCCGGTTGCTTGCAGTAGGTGGTTGACAAACTCTGGTACGTTTACCAGGGTTCATCAGGTCGTTGGACGACTTGGTGTGCTATAAATTTGTTAAACTCAAGTGCGACATTTAAACTTTAATTATTATGTATATAAAAGGATTTCGCACTTACCTACTTCTTATTACATCGCGATTTCACGACCGTTTCGGTCCAGTCGGTGATCCTTTATCAGGCAGAGTGCTCAGACAAAACACGAATATTTGATTGTGTCCGGTGGAAATCGAACCCACGAGCCTCGGCGTAGAAGACAGGCGTACTAACCACTACGTCATCGGGACAGTCGAAGTTATTATGTATGATTTGTTGTATAGGAGTTTTTAGTAAATTCCCTTACATAATATCCTATGATACTTAATTATCAGTAAATAGTAGGTATTGCATTGATTGTACCTACATAATTGTATTATCTGGTCTTTGGAGTAAGAAATTAATATTTTGGTTAATTTAGGGTACCTTATGCAATATTTAAAATGATGTTATTGAGCCAATATTTCTATTTACTAAAAATCCTATTCTTGTAAACTAAGTTGCTTTTAAAAATTCAATAATATGACACAATTTTGAGTAGACTGTTATAATTAATCGAAAGGTCAAGTATCGATATTGTCGATTTCAACACTAGCTTGATTTGACAGCTTTACCTCTCCCCGCAAAAATGACAGAAATATTTGTATAGAGTAAAGTAACTATACCGTCTCCCAGGGGCGGAACGGGACGGAAATGCTCGAAG